>CM022392.1:88061604-88540327 GCA_011833715.1 Carcinoscorpius rotundicauda | reverse complement strand
CTAGTGACAACACATAAATGTTTATTGATAACCATCAGTGAGACTGTATTTCTAGTGACAACAATCAGTGAAACTGTTTCTAGTGACAACAATCAGTGAGACTGTGTTTCTAGTGACAACAATCAGTGAGACTGTGTTTCTGGTGATAACAATCAGTGAAACTGTGTTTCTAGTGACAAACACCAGTGAAACTGTGTTTCTAATGACAACAATCAGTTAGACTGTGTTTCTAGTGACAACAATCCGTGAGACTGCGTTTCTAGTGATAAACCATCAGTGAGACTGTGTTTCTAGTGACAACAATCAGTGAGACTGTTTCTAGTGACAACAATCAGTGAGACTGTTTCTAGTGACAACAATCAGTGAAACTGTTTCTAGTGACAACAATCAGTGAGACTGTGTTTCTGGTGACAATAATCAGTGAAACTGTTTCTAGTGACAAACCATCAGTGAGACTGTGTTTCTGGTGATAACAATCAGTGAAACTGTGTTTCTTGTGACAAACCATCAGTGAGACTGTGTTTCTAGTGACAACAATCAGTGAGACTGTGTTTCTAGTGACAACAATCAGTGAGACTGTTTCTAGTGACAACAATCAGTGAAACTGTGTTTCTAGTGATAACCATCAGTGAGACTGTGTTTCTGGTGACAACAATCAGTGAGACTGTGTTTCTAGTGACAACAATCCGTGAGACTGTGTTTCTGGTGATAACAATCAGTGAAACTGTGTTTCTAGTGACAACAATCCGTGAGACTGTGTTTCTAGTGACAACAATCAGTGAGACTGTTTCTAGTGACAACAATCAGTGAGACTGTGTTTCTAGTGACAAACCATCAGTGAGACTGTATTTCTAGTGATAACAGTCAGTGAGACTGTGTTTCTAGTTATAAACCATCAGTGAAACTGTGTTTCTAATCATAACCATCAGTGAGACTGTGTTTCTAGTTACAAACCATCAGTGAAACTGTGTTTCTAATCATAACCATCAGTGAGACTGTGTTTCTTGTGACAACAATCAGTGAGACTGTGTTTCTAGTGACAACACTCCGTGAGACTGTGTTTCTCGTGATAACAATTAGTGAAACAGTGTTTCTAGTGACAATAATCCGAGAGACTGTTTCTAGTGACAACAATCCGAGAGACTGTTTCTAGTGACAACAATAAGTGAGACTGTGTTTCTAGTGACAAACCATCAGTGAGACTGTATTTCTAGTGATAACAGTCAGTGAGACTGTGTTTCTAGTGACAAACCATCAGTGAGACTGTATTTCTAGTGATAACAGTCAGTGAGACTGTGTTTTCTAGGGACAAACCATCAGTGAGACTGTATTTCTAGTGATAACAGTCAGTGAAACTGTGTTTCTAGTTACAAACCATCAGTGAAACTGTGTTTCTAATCATAACCATCAGTGAGACTGTGTTTCTTGTGACAACAATCAGTGAGACTGTGTTTCTAGTGACAACACTCCGTGAGACTGTGTTTCTCGTGATAACAATTAGTGAAACAGTGTTTCTAGTGACAACAATCCGAGAGACTGTTTCTAGTGACAACAATCCGAGAGACTGTTTCTAGTGACAACAATAAGTGAGACTGTGTTTCTAGTGACAAACCATCAGTGAGACTGTATTTCTAGTGATAACAGTCAGTGAGACTGTGTTTCTAGTTACAAACCATCAGTGAAACTGTGTTTCTAATCATAACCATCAGTGAGACTGTGAGAAACACCAGTGAGATTGTGTTTCGAGTAACAACAATCAATGAAACTGTGTTTCTAGTGACAACAATCAGTGAGACTGTGTTTCTAGGGACAAACCATCAGTGAGACTCTATTTCTAGTGATAACAGTCAGTGAAACTGTGTTTCTAGTTACAAACCATCAGTGAAACTGTGTTTCTAATCATAACCATCAGTGAGACTATGAGAAACACCAGTGAGATTGTGTTTCGAGTAACAACAATCAATGAAACTGTGTTTCTAGTGACAACAATCAGTGAGACTGTGTTTCTAGTGACAACAATCAGTGAGACTGTGTTTCTAGTGACAACAATCAGTGAGACTGTGTTTCTAGTGACAACAATCAGTGAGACTGTGTTTCTTTTGACAACTAGCAGTGAAACTGTGTTTCTAGTGACAACCATCAGAGAGACGGTGTTTCTAGTGATAAGAATAACATAAGACTGTGTTTCTAATGACAACCATCAGTTAAGCTGTGTTTCTAGTGAAAACCATCAGTGAGAATGTGTTTCTGGTGACAACTAGCAGTGAGACTGTGTTTCTTGTGACAACAATCAGTGAGACTGTGTTTCTAGTGACAACCATCAGTGAGACCGTATTTCTAGTGACATCAATCAGTGAGACTGTGTTTCTAGTGACATCAATCAGTGAGACTGTGTTTCTTTTAACAACAATCAGTGAAACTGTGTTTCCTGTGGACAACCATCAGTGAGACTGTGTTTCTTGTGACAACAATCAGTGAAATTGTGTTTCTAGTGACAACAATCAGTGAGACTGTGTTTCTTGTGACAACAATCAGTGAGACTGTGTTTCTAGTGACAACAATCAGTGAGACTGTGTTTCTAGTGACAACAATCAGTGAGACTGTGTTTCTAGTGACAACTAATCAGTGAGACTGTTTCTAGAGACAACAATCAGTGAGACTGTGTTTCGAGTGACAAACCATCAGTGAGACTGTATTACTAGTGATAACAGTCAGTGAGACTGTGTTTCTAGTTACAAACCATCAGTGAAACTGTGTTTCTAATCATAACCATCAGTGAGACTGTGAGAAACACCAGTGAGATTGTGTTTCGATTAACAACAATCAATGAAACTGTGTTTCTAGTGACAACAATCAGTGAGACTGTGTTTCTAGTGACAACAATCAGTGAGACTGTGTTTCTAGGGACAAACCATCAGTGAGACTGTATTTCTAGTGATAACAGTCAGTGAAACTGTGTTTCTAGTTACAAACCATCAGTGAAACTGTGTTTCTAATCATAACCATCAGTGAGACTGTGAGAAACACCAGTGAGATTGTGTTTCGAGTAACAACAATCAATGAAACTGTGTTTCTAGTGACAACAATCAGTGAGACTGTGTTTCTAGTGACAACAATCAGTGAGACTGTGTTTCTAGGGACAACAATCAGTGAGACTGTGTTTCTTTTGACAACTAGCAGTGAAACTGTGTTTCTAGTGACAACCATCAGAGAGACTGTGTTTCTTGTGACAATAATCAGTGAGACTGTGTTTCTAGTGACAACAATCAGTGAGACTGTGTTTCTTGTGACAACAATCAGTGAGACTGTGTTTCTAGTGACAACAGTCAGTGAGACTGTGTTTCTAGTGATAACAGTCAGTGAGACTGTGTTTCTAGTTATAAACCATCAGTGAAACTGTGTTTCTAATCATAACCATCAGTGAGACTGTGAGAAACACCAGTGAGATTGTGTTTCGAGTAACAACAATCAATGAAACTGTGTTTCTAGTGACAACAATCAGTGAGACTGTGTTTCTAGTGACAACAATCAGTGAGACTGTGTTTCTAGTGAGAACAATCAGTGAGACTGTGTTTCTAGGGACAACAATCAGTGAGACTGTGTTTCTTTTGACAACTAGCAGGTAAACTGTGTTTCTAGTGAGAACCATCAGAGAGACTGTGTTTCTAGGGACAACAATCAGTGAGACTGTGTTTCTTTTGAGAACTAGCAGTGAAACTGTGTTTCTAGTGACAACCATCAGAGAGACGGTGTTTCTAGTGATAAGAATAACTTAAGACTGTGTTTCTAATGACAACCATCAGTTAAGCTGTGTTTCTAGTGAAAACCATCAGTGAGAATGTGTTTCTGGTGACAACTATCAGTGAGACCGTATTTCTAGTGACATCAATCAGTGAGACTGTGTTTCTAGTGACAACAATCAGTGAGACTCTGTTTCTTCTGACATCAATCAGTGAGACTGTGTTTCTTTTAACAACAATCAGTGAAACTGTGTTTCCTGTGGACAACCATCAGTGAGACTGTGTTTCTTGTGACAACAATCAGTGAAATTGTGTTTCTAGTGACAACAATCAGTGAGACTGTGTTTCTTGTGACAACAATCAGTGAGACTGTGTTTCTAGTGACAACAGTCAGTGAGACTGTGTTTCTAGTGACAACAATCAGTGAGACTGTGTTTCTAGTGACAACTAATCAGTGAGACTGTGTTTCTAGTGACAACAATCAGTGAGACTGTGTTTCTAGTGACAACAATCAGTGAGACTGTGTTTCTAGGGACAAACCATCAGTGAGACTGTATTTCTAGTGATAACAGTCAGTGAAACTGTGTTTCTAGTTACAAACCATCAGTGACACTGTGTTTCTAATCATAACCATCAGTGAGACTGTGAGAAACACCAGTGAGATTGTGTTTCGAGTAACAACAATCAATGAAACTGTGTTTCTCGTGACAACAATCAGTGAGACTGTGTTTCTAGTGACAACAATCAGTGAGACTGTGAGAAACACCAGTGAGATTGTGTTTCGAGTAACAACAATCAATGAAACTGTGTTTCTAGTGACAACAATCAGTGAGACTGTGTTTCTAGTGACAACAATCAGTGAGACTGTGTTTCTAGGGACAACAATCAGTGAGACTGTGTTTCTTTTGACAACTAGCAGTGAAACTGTGTTTCTAGTGACAACCATCAGAGAGACGGTGTTTCTAGTGATAAGAATAACATAAGACTGTGTTTCCAGTGATAACAATAACATAAGACTGTGTTTCTAATGACAACCTTCAGTTAAGCTGTGTTCTAGTGAAAACCATCAGTGAGAATGTGTTTCTAGTGACAACAATCAGTGAGACTGTGTTTCTTGTGACAACAATCAGTGAGACTGTGTTTCTAGTGACAACAATCAGTGAGACTGTGTTTCTAGTGACAACTAATCAGTGAGACTGTGTTTCTAGTGACAACAATCAGTGAGACTGTGTTTCTAGTGATAAACCATCAGTGAGACTTTGTTTCTAGTGACAACAATCAGTGAGACTGTATTTCTAGTGATAAGTCAGTGAGACTGTGTTTCTAGTGACAACAATCAGTGAGACTGTGTTTGTAGTGACAACAATCAGTGAAACTGTGTTTCTAGTGATAAACCATCAGTGAGACTGTGTTTCTAATGATAACCATCAGTGAGACTGTGACAAACACCAGTGAAACTGTGTTTCTAATGACAACAATGAGTTAGACTGTGTTTCTAGTGAGAAAAATCAATGAGACTGTTTCTAGTGACAACAATCAGTGAGACTGTGTTTCTACTGATAAACTATCAGTGAAACTGTGTTTCTAGTGATAATAATCAGTGAGAGTGTTTCTTGTGATAACAATCAGTGAGACTGTGTTTCTACTGACAACAATCAGTGAGACTATGTGTCTAGTGACAACAATAAGTGAGATTGTGTTTCTAGTGACAACTAATCAGTGAGATTGTGTTTCTTGTGACAAAAATCAGTGAGACTGTGTTTCTAGTGACAAACCATTAGTGAAACTGTGTTTCTAATAACAACAATCAGTTAGACTGTGTTTCCAGTGACAACAATCCGCGAGACTGTGTTTCTAGTGACAACAATCAGTAAAACTGTTTCTAGTGATAACCATCAGTGAGACTGTGTTTCTTGTGACAACAATCAGTGAAACTGTTTCTAGTGACAACAATCAGTGAGACTGCTTCTAGTAACAACAATCAGTGAAACCGTGTTTCTGGTGATAACAATCAGTGAAACTGTGTTTATAGTGAGAAACACCAGTGAAACTGTGTTTCTAATGAGAACAATCAGTTAGACTGTGTTTCTGGTGATAACAATCAGTGAAACTGCGTTTCTAGTGAGATACCATCAGTGAGACTGTGTTTCTAGTGACATCAATGAGTGAGACACTTTCTAGTGACAACAATCAGTGAGACTCTTTCTAGTGACAACAATCAGTGAAACTGTTTCTAGTGACAACAATCCGTGAGACTGTGTTTCTGGTGACAATAATCAGTGAAACTGTGTTTCTAGTGACAAACCATCAATGAGACTGTGTTTCTAGTGACAACAATCAGTGAGACTGTGTTTCTGGTGACAAACCATCAGTGAGACTGTGTTTCTAGTGACAACAATCAGTGAGATTGTGTTTTTAGTGACAACAATCAGTGAGACTGTTTCTAGTGACAACAATCAGTGAAACTGTGTTTCTAGTGATAACCATCAGTGAGACTGTGTTTCTTGTGACAACAATCAGTGAGACTGTGTTTCTAGTGACAACACTCCGTGAGACTGTGTTTCTCGTGATAACAATCAGTGAAACAGTGTTTCTAGTGACAACAATCCGAGAGACTGTTTCTAGTGACAACAATCAGTGAGACTGTTTCTAGTGACAACAATCAGTGAGACTGTGTTTCTAGTGACAAACCATCAGTGAGACTGTATTTCTAGTGATAACAGTCAGTGAGACTGTGTTTCTAGTTATAAACCATCAGTGAAACTGTGTTTCTAATCATAACCATCAGTGAGACTGTGTTTCTAGTGACAAACCATCAGTGAAACTGTGTTTCTAATCATAACCATCAGTGAGACTGTGTTTCTAGTGACAACAATCAGTGAGACTGTGTTTCTAGTGACAACACTCCGTGAGACTGTGTTTCTCGTGATAACAATTAGTGAAACAGTGTTTCTAGTGACAATAATCCGAGAGACTGTTTCTAGTGACAACAATCCGAGAGACTGTTTCTAGTGACAACAATAAGTGAGACTGTGTTTCTAGTGACAAACCATCAGTGAGACTGTATTTCTAGTGATAACAGTCAGTGAGACTGTGTTTCTAGTGACAAACCATCAGTGAGACTGTATTTCTAGTGATAACAGTCAGTGAGACTGTGTTTCTAGGGACAAACCATCAGTGAGACTGTATTTCTAGTGATAACAGTCAGTGAAACTGTGTTTCTAGTTACAAACCATCAGTGAAACTGTGTTTCTAATCATAACCATCAGTGAGACTGTGTTTCTTGTGACAACAATCAGTGAGACTGTGTTTCTAGTGACAACACTCCGTGAGACTGTGTTTCTCGTGATAACAATTAGTGAAACAGTGTTTCTAGTGACAACAATCCGAGAGACTGTTTCTAGTGACAACAATCCGAGAGACTGTTTCTAGTGACAACAATAAGTGAGACTGTGTTTCTAGTGACAAACCATCAGTGAGACTGTATTTCTAGTGATAACAGTCAGTGAGACTGTGTTTCTAGTTACAAACCATCAGTGAAACTGTGTTTCTAATCATAACCATCAGTGAGACTGTGAGAAACACCAGTGAGATTGTGTTTCGAGTAACAACAATCAATGAAACTGTGTTTCTAGTGACAACAATCAGTGAGACTGTGTTTCTAGGGACAAACCATCAGTGAGACTCTATTTCTAGTGATAACAGTCAGTGAAACTGTGTTTCTAGTTACAAACCATCAGTGAAACTGTGTTTCTAATCATAACCATCAGTGAGACTGTGAGAAACACCAGTGAGATTGTGTTTCGAGTAACAACAATCAATGAAACTGTGTTTCTAGTGACAACAATCAGTGAGACTGTGTTTCTAGTGACAACAATCAGTGAGACTGTGTTTCTAGTGACAACAATCAGTGAGACTGTGTTTCTAGTGACAACAATCAGTGAGACTGTGTTTCTTTTGACAACTAGCAGTGAAACTGTGTTTCTAGTGACAACCATCAGAGAGACGGTGTTTCTAGTGATAAGAATAACATAAGACTGTGTTTCTAATGACAACCATCAGTTAAGCTGTGTTTCTAGTGAAAACCATCAGTGAGAATGTGTTTCTGGTGACAACTATCAGTGAGACTGTGTTTCTTGTGACAACAATCAGTGAGACTGTGTTTCTAGTGACAACCATCAGTGAGACCGTATTTCTAGTGACAACAATCAGTGAGACTGTGTTTCTAGTGACAACAATCAGTGAGACTGTGTTTCCTATTGACAAGCATCAGTGAAACCGTGTTTCCTGTTGACAACCATCAGTGAGACTGTGTTTCTTGTGACAACAATCAGTGAAACTGTGTTTCTAGTGACAACAATCAGTGAGACTGTGTTTCTTGTGACAACAATCAGTGAGACTGTGTTTCTAGTGACAACAATCAGTGAGACTGTGTTTCTAGTGACAACAATCAGTGAGACTGTGTTTCTAGTGACAACTAATCAGTGAGACTGTTTCTAGTGACAACAATCAGTGAGACTGTGTTTCTAGTGACAAACCATCAGTGAGACTGTATTACTAGTGATAACAGTCAGTGAGACTGTGTTTCTAGTTACAAACCATCAGTGAAACTGTGTTTCTAATCATAACCATCAGTGAGACTGTGAGAAACACCAGTGAGATTGTGTTTCGATTAACAACAATCAATGAAACTGTGTTTCTAGTGACAACAATCAGTGAGACTGTGTTTCTAGTGACAACAATCAGTGAGACTGTGTTTCTAGGGACAAACCATCAGTGAGACTGTATTTCTAGTGATAACAGTCAGTGAAACTGTGTTTCTAGTTACAAACCATCAGTGAAACTGTGTTTCTAATCATAACCATCAGTGAGACTGTGAGAAACACCAGTGAGATTGTGTTTCGAGTAACAACAATCAATGAAACTGTGTTTCTAGTGACAACAATCAGTGAGACTGTGTTTCTAGTGACAACAATCAGTGAGACTGTGTTTCTAGGGACAACAATCAGTGAGACTGTGTTTCTTTTGACAACTAGCAGTGAAACTGTGTTTCTAGTGACAACCATCAGAGAGACTGTGTTTCTTGTGACAATAATCAGTGAGACTGTGTTTCTAGTGACAACAATCAGTGAGACTGTGTTTCTTGTGACAACAATCAGTGAGACTGTGTTTCTAGTGACAACAGTCAGTGAGACTGTGTTTCTAGTGATAACAGTCAGTGAGACTGTGTTTCTAGTTATAAACCATCAGTGAAACTGTGTTTCTAATCATAACCATCAGTGAGACTGTGAGAAACACCAGTGAGATTGTGTTTCGAGTAACAACAATCAATGAAACTGTGTTTCTAGTGACAACAATCAGTGAGACTGTGTTTCTAGTGACAACAATCAGTGAGACTGTGTTTCTAGTGAGAACAATCAGTTAGACTGTGTTTCTAGGGACAACAATCAGTGAGACTGTGTTTCTTTTGACAACTAGCAGGTAAACTGTGTTTCTAGTGAGAACCATCAGAGAGACTGTGTTTCTAGGGACAACAATCAGTGAGACTGTGTTTCTTTTGACAACTAGCAGTGAAACTGTGTTTCTAGTGACAACCATCAGAGAGACGGTGTTTCTAGTGATAAGAATAACTTAAGACTGTGTTTCTAATGACAACCATCAGTTAAGCTGTGTTTCTAGTGAAAACCATCAGTGAGAATGTGTTTCTGGTGACAACTATCAGTGAGACTGTGTTTCTTGTGACAACAATCAGTGAGACTGTGTTTCTAGTGACAACCATCAGTGAGACCGTATTTCTAGTGACATCAATCAGTGAGACTGTGTTTCTAGTGACAACAATCAGTGAGACTGTGTTTCTTCTGACATCAATCAGTGAGACTGTGTTTCTTTTAACAACAATCAGTGAAACTGTGTTTCCTGTGGACAACCATCAGTGAGACTGTGTTTCTTGTGACAACAATCAGTGAAATTGTGTTTCTAGTGACAACAATCAGTGAGACTGTGTTTCTTGTGACAACAATCAGTGAGACTGTGTTTCTAGTGACAACAGTCAGTGAGACTGTGTTTCTAGTGACAACAATCAGTGAGACTGTGTTTCTAGTGACAACAATCAGTGAGACTGTGTTTCTAGTGACAACTAATCAGTGAGACTGTGTTTCTAGTGACAACAATCAGTGAGACTGTGTTTCTAGTGACAACAATCAGTGAGACTGTGTTTCTAGTGACAAACCATCAGTGAGACTGTGTTTCTAGTGATAACAATCAGTGAAACTGTGTTTCTAGTGACAAACCATCAGTGAGACTGTGTTTCTAATCATAACCATCAGTGAGACTGTGAGAAACACCAGTGAGATTGTGTTTCGAGTAACAACAATCAATGAAACTGTGTTTCTCGTGACAACAATCAGTGAGACTGTGAGAAACACCAGTGAGATTGTGTTTCGAGTAACAACAATCAATGAAACTGTGTTTCTAGTGACAACAATCAGTGAGACTGTGTTTCTAGTGACAACAATCAGTGAGACTGTGTTTCTAGGGACAACAATCAGTGAGACTGTGTTTCTTTTGACAACTAGCAGTGAAACTGTGTTTCTAGTGACAACCATCAGAGAGACGGTGTTTCTAGTGATAAGAATAACATAAGACTGTGTTTCCAGTGATAACAATAACATAAGACTGTGTTTCTAATGACAACCTTCAGTTAAGCTGTGTTCTAGTGAAAACCATCAGTGAGACTGTGTTTCTAGTGACAACAATCAGTGAGACTGTGTTTCTTGTGACAACAATCAGTGAGACTGTGTTTCTAGTGACAACAATCAGTGAGACTGTGTTTCTAGTGACAACTAATCAGTGAGACTGTGTTTCTAGTGACAACAATCAGTGAGACTGTGTTTCTAGTGATAAACCATCAGTGAGACTTTGTTTCTAGTGACAACAATCAGTGAGACTGTATTTCTAGTGATAACTCAGTGAGACTGTGTTTCTAGTGACAACAATCAGTGAGACTGTGTTTCTAGTGACAACAATCAGTGATACTGTGTTTCTAGTGACAAACCATCAGTGAAACTGTGTTTCTAATGATAACCATCAGTGAGACTGTGACAAACACCAGTGAGATTGTGTTTCTAGTAACAACAATCAATGAAACTGTGTTTCTAGTGACAACAATCAGTGAGACTGTGTTTCTAGTGATAACCATCAATGAGACTGTGTTTCTAGTGACAATAGTCAGTGAGACTGTGTTTCTGGTGATAACCATCAGTTAAACTGTGTTTCTAGTGACAACAATCAGTGAGACTGTGTTTGTAGTGACAACAATCAGTAAGACTGTGTTTCTGGTGACAATCATCAGTGAAACTTTGTTTCTAGTGACAACAATCAGTGAGACTGTGTTTCCGGTGATGACACAATAAAATGAAATTGTGTTTCTAATGACAACCATCAGTTAAACTGTGTTTCTACTGACTAATCATCAGTGAGACTGTGTTTGTAGTGACAACAATCAGTGAGACTGTGTTTCTATAGATAACATAAGTGAGACTGTGTTCCTTGTGACAACCATCAGTGAGACTGTGTTTCCAGTGACAACCATCAGTGAAACTGTGTTTTGTGATAACCATCAGTGAGACTGTTTTTCCAGAAATCAATTTTCATGTTCTTATTTGTAGTTCTTTTCTTATTTTTTCACAAGTAAATCTGAGCAAATAAGTGAATATTAATGAAGAGGAAAATGTTAGTTATTGATATATATGTGACATAACATGTGAGATAATTGTATATTTTACTACGGATAAATATAGAGCAACGTGAACGATCAACGAACCGAGAAACTCAGAAACCAGCAAAATAGAAGAAAATGAAAAGAATGAATCGTTTATCGACATTTTTAAGTAACATCTTTCGTGGTATGCATAATAACAAGGTTCACCCTGTTCGATCTGGTAAAATATCGCAATTGAAACGACTTCAGATAATGAAACTCTGAATAAGATTGATTCAAAAGTTGATGGTGAAAGTTTGAATGGGGAATTTATGATCAAAGAAACTGACATAATATCGCAGAAAAAATTGAAAAGTATGACTCGATTTTCAAGATACTTCAGCAGCATTCAATGTCAACAACAAACGACTGGTAAACTGACTGGAGACAAAATAAAGCTCAGAAAACGACAAAGTAAAACTGTTTTGTCCATCTCCGATATTTGATACAAAACTACAGCTAAACCGAATTACCATCAGTGAGACTGTGTTTCTAGTGACAACCATCAGTGAGAATGGGCTTCTAGTGATAACCATTAGTGAGACTGTATTTTCAGAGAAAACCTTCAGTGAGACAATGATTCTCGTGATACCATCAGTGAGACTGTATTTCTTGTGACAACTATCAGTGAAACTGTGTTTCTGATGATAACCATCAGAGAGACGGTGTTTCTAGTGATAAGAATAAGTGAGACTGTGTTTCTAGTGACAACCATCAGTGAGAATGGGCTTCTAGTGATAACCATTAATGAGAATGTATTTTCAGAGAAAACCTTCAGTGAGACAATGATTCTAGTGATACCATCAGTGAAACTGTATTTCTAGTGATAAACATCAGTGAGACTATATTTTAGTGATAACCTTCAGTGAGACTGTGTTTCTAGTGATAATCGTCAGTGAGACTGTGTTTCCTATTGACAAGCATCAGTGAGACCGTGTTTCCTATTGACAAGCATCAGTGAGACCATGTTTCCTATTGACAACCATCAGTGAGACTGTGTTTCTATTAACAACCATCAGTGAGACTGTGTTTATAGTGATAACCATCAGTAAGACACTTGTGACTTCGGACAAAGTTTACTTGAAAATGTTATACTGTAAAGAAATGGAGAACATTTTGTTATTGGCATTTATTTGGATTAATTAAAATCTAGAAACTTGAATAAATAATTCAGTATTATTGTTTGCCATTTTCATGAGAAAAAACATATAACTACATAACTTTAATTTCATGTGAGACAAATTCAAAGGGAATAGATAATTACTACATGTTGACTTTTCCAATGTGACTGTTTTCTAACACTTTGACCATTTACAAAAACTGTTTTAAAATCTCGAAAAGATAAATAAATTATTCAAGTTAAAATTTGCTCTATTATAATTCATTATTAATTTTTACTTATGATTTTAATTTCTTGTGTTTACAAGACAAAATGTTCACAAAATTACATTTTTGTCAAGAACCAGGCTGTAAAAAACAACCTAAAACTATTATTTTAGTGTAGTTTCTGCTCCACAATCCTCATTCTTATAAAACTTGAAACACTCAAATATTTGAGAAATTAAATGACTTCATGAACCTTTAATGTATATTTTTTGTAGGTCTAGCTGTAATTTCTTTACACAAATAACACACATGGTACAAGTTCTCAGAGAAAGATATATTTGGCAGACAAGGACTTTGATAAAAACACTCTAAGTGATAGAATGCATTTACTTACTGGAATAACCATACTTGATGTATATTCTATTTTAATTGGAAGTAACAATGTATTTCTTGTTTTAGCCAATATACTGAAGGCATTTGCATAGTTTTCTGCTATAACCAGAGACGCAGCATCCCTGCCACACCACAAATCACACCCTAACATTTCAATGTAGGAGAAAACAAGTATATCTCAATAAAAATATATATATGTAGTAATCAGTTTCAACATGTGTCACAAAGTGCAAGCAGTATGTGATTTGTTGATCAGTTGTTATTCTGTTTCTTTAACAGGTTGTCCCAAGTTTATCGTGTGAACTACCAATACCTGAAAATATATCATTAATGTACATATGAGGGATGTGTTGTTTAAAATATCTAATCAAAAAGAACTTTTGATTGTTACAAAAGTGATTTTTCACAAACATTATAACTGAACAGTGAACACGAATATGAGTTGAATGCATTTTATAAGATCACAGAAGATTGAAAAGTTATCTTATCATCTTACAAACTTGAGGTGAGAACCTTAACTTTCAGATGAATCATAATTATTATTATTTATAAAAAATAAAAACCTAGGGCTACAAATTACATAGATTGTCTGGAGAAAGACGTTTATCAAATTCATAAAAGTGTCAGAGGAATGAGTTTCTATCTCATACTGAAACATCAGGGACACAAAACAACAACAAAAATTAATCTTCTAATAAAATCACTCACTTTCAGTGTTCATAAACTTTGAAATAACAGTTTGTATTTTATACATTTGAAAAAAAAAATTTAATAGATATAAAAGATGAAAACATTTTCAAAGAACAAAATTGCTCTTCAAATCTGGAAATCATGAAATCACAGTTTCAAAAACTTTTAATACAATGACATTCAAGTGTATCAAAATTATTTCAGTTATTGGATACTCAGATAAATATATTTATATCTCATCAGACGAAACAAATATATAATAAAAAAGTGTAAATAATGTTGTATGACAAGTATCCAGCCATGGATATTTTATCAAATGATTTCAGCTTATCACTTTTTTTCTCTCTGTCGTGAGCTAAATAATAAATTGATAAATTCGTAACTAGCTGTTCTTTTCCCATATTTAGAAGCTGAGACATTTGTTCTGGTCTAAAACTCCGAAATTTTCAATCATTTATTACATTTTCACGTTCATCTTATTCTGTTTCAACATTAAATGACCGGTTTCCGCACAACACTTTCTGTGAAATGTGAAATTTTACAGACCTGCCAACGTTTCAACAAATATTGGTGGAGATAACACAAACACACATATACATATCGTTTTCACCTAAACCACTACAATGGATAACGGTTTACAAAACGACGATACCTAACACTACAGCAGTCAAATATCTCATTGTAACCATAAACAGCTGCATTCGTTGATTTGACCTTCAGCACGCTGTGTCAAGCATTCTTTATGTAAAAACATAAACCTTAGATATCGAGTTATAAACACGAAGTTACGAACAATTACAAATTTCAAACACTAAATAGTTAAAGAATCATGATTTAAGAATGTTACATACATATACGTTTGATTGTTGGACAAAGTGTAGCTTGTCATATAAATAACTAAAAAAAGAACAAATGTCTCTACACGACGGTTTCCCACTATTAAAGATACCCCTCATAATTACTTGCTTTGAGAGTAATTCCATACATGTTTTTACCTGCATTATCTTTTGTTATTATTCTAATAATAAACAGCTACGTTTTTGTTTGTTACTGTTTACAACCTCATAACTATTCTTACTTTCTTCTGATTGATTGAGTCAAACTTGTGCAAGTCATTTTGAAACTTTGTGAAATAAAACGTGGATACCTGAGCATCAAGAATATTTTATGTTAAAAATCAAAAATCACCATTCATAGTTGAGACCAAGGATAAAGAAGTATTGTTGTCCCAGAGATAAAAACCTTATTTTCAGGAGGCTGGTCCTACAATTTAAATAATGTGGTGGTTAGATTACTTTCTGAACAATTTGGCCGCCCAGTGGCTCAGCGGTATGTCTGCAGACATACCTCGCGAAAAGCCGAGTTTCGTTACCCTTACTGGGCAGACCACAGATAGTTCATTGTGTAGCTTTGTGTTTAATTCAAAATAACAACAACCGAAAAATTTGCACTAAAATCTTTAAAACTCAGTTCTATATAAATAATTTCATATCACAAGTGTGCTAAGAAAGAAAGATATTTTTCCTATTCTTGTTCTATGTTACAACAGTTGTTTTCCATAAGGGTTTATCCCTCAGGGAGGGGTGGTTAGCCCAATACTCTTCATCATGTATGTACACCATATGTCACTGAGGGATCCGAACCATGGATTCTCTTCATAGTTCGCAGATGATGTGCAGTCTGGAAAAGTGCCGCAACACCCACGATAGCAGCCACTAACATACAACCGCAACTAAACAAAACAATTGAATACTATCAAAAATATAAAATAAAAATAAACCGCAAAAACACAACTCGTAGTCTTTACGAAATTGAGAAAACGCAAAAAACAACAGTCAGAATTATAAATGAATGGCACGCCACTCTAGTTTACCCCATTGGCAAAATTTTTAGGACTGACCTACGATTAAAAATTAACTTGGATCAATCATGTGAACGAAATTAAAAATAAAGTCTGGCGAAGAACTAACTATGCTAGGAGTTTAAGTGGTAAAAACAGTTGATCATCTACA
The DNA here is from genome assembly GCA_011833715.1 of Carcinoscorpius rotundicauda. Taxonomy (NCBI): domain Eukaryota; kingdom Metazoa; phylum Arthropoda; class Merostomata; order Xiphosura; family Limulidae; genus Carcinoscorpius; species Carcinoscorpius rotundicauda. The sequence goes on along the minus strand of CM022392.1, from coordinate 88,524,407 downwards.
GATAACATACTAAAAATCTATAAAACATATGTTAGACCTGTAATAGATTATGCAGCTCCAGCATGGATAACTGTAAGCAATAAAATAAATGAAACCAAACTACAAACAATCCAAAACACACTCCTCACACCTACATACAGAGTTCCAAGAACTATATCATCTCAGTTCATTCACAAATATTCAACCATACCAGATAGACTCCTACATAGTACAATAATGTACTTTAATAAGAATTGGATGAAAAACGAATTACTATGCAAACTAGACAGGCACCTTATACATGATAAAGCTAGTTCTAAATATATCTCCCCAGTTAATTTATATTTTAAATATAAAAATAAATAAAAATATATAAGATGATAATAAAATAAAAAATATATAAAATAATAATAATAATAAAATAATGACACACACATATATATGTATTAAACAATAAAAAAATGCCACAAACAAACTTGACATTCTGCTGATAGAGTATAATAATAACTATATATGAGCCTCAATACATGGATATTGCCCTGAAAAGGATCCAAATAATATTCAGTTCTATAATTATAAATACCAATCTGGCAAGAACATAAGTACGGGGAGGAGGAAGAGGTCATAGAGAACCTGACCCTCCAGGATATGAACTTTTCATTCCCAAACACCGACAGACATTCCCATTCAAGGTTCATAAACAGAATTACTCATTATGTCCGATACCTTCTGCAATCAGAACGCACAGTTATAAAACAGCCAGATTTCTTGTACCTGTTCTTAAACCATTAATATTTAATGAATTTACTACCCTGTACGCATTTTCACTTGTTAAAGTGTTAAAAGATCTACATCTATATTATGACTGTTTAATGTTTAGTTTTCATATAAATTTTTTATTCACAAACGTTCCACTGGATTAGCTAATTGACATTTGTTTGCAAAAACTCTTTCGAGAGGAGTCCTTTGTTCATGGCTAATCCATATCTGATTTTCAAAAGACAGTTGGCATCACTACCTGTGTTTCTAGTGACAACCATCAGAGAGACGATGTTTCTAGTGATAACCATGAATAAGACTGTATTCCTAGTGACAAACATCAGTAATACTGTATTTCTAGTGATAACCATCAGTGGGACAGTGTTTCTATTGATAACCGTCAGTAAGACAGTGTTTCTAATAATAACCGTCAGTGAGACTGTGTTTCTAGTAATAACAATCAGAGACTGTTTCTAATGACAACCATCAGTGAGACTGTGTTTCATGTGATAATCATCAGTGAGACTGTGTTTATAGTGACAACCATCAGTGAAGCTGTGTTTCTAGTGACAAACACCATTGAAACTGTGTTTCCAGTAACATCCACAGAGAGACGGTGTTTCTGGTGATAATCATCACTGAGACTGTGTTTCTAGTGATAACCATCAGTGAGACTGTGTTTCTAGTGACAACCATCAGTGAAACTGTATTTCTAATGACAAACACCATTGAAACTGTGTTTCCAGTAACATCCACAGAGAGACGATGTTTCTTGTGATAATCATCAGTGAGACTGTGTTCTAGTGATAACACACAGTGAGACTTTGTTTCTAGTGACAACCATCATTGAGACTGTGTTTCAAGTGATTACCTTCAGTGAGACTGTGTTCCTAGTGACAACCATCAGAGAGACTGTTTCTAGTGATAACATAAGTGAGACTGTGTTTCTCGTGACAACCGTCAGTGAGAATGTATTTCTAGTGACAACCATCTGTGAAACCATGTTTCCAGTGACAACCATCAGTGAAACTGTGTTTTGTGATAACAATCAGTGAGACTGTCTTTCCAGAAATCAATTTTCATGTTCTTATTTGCAATTCTTTTCTTATTTTTTCACAAGTAAATCTGAGCAAATCAGTGAATATTAATAAACAGCAAAATGTTAGTTATTAATATATATGTGGCATAACATGTGAGATGATTGTATATTTTACCACGGATAAGTTAAGAACAAAAAACAATAAAACATATCACCGAAATTAATCGCGAATATCAGCTTGTCATTTATCTTACGTATTTTTACCTTTAATCTGTAGAAAAGACCAACAGTTCTTGTGACTAATTGAAGAATATAGAACCAAATGGAAATCTAAAAATCTTCAAAAAAGGATTTTCGAGAAAGAAAATCGATATTGTTAATAGAAAGCAGCCGAACACAAGAAACAAAGCTGGTGGTTTGAGTTTCAGTGGGCGAACAACTAATCTAGAAACTCACAAACCAGTGACATCGAGAAAAATGAAAAGTATGAATCGTTTATTGTGATTCTTAAGTAACATCTTTCGTGGTTTGCACAGTAACAAGGTTCATCATGTTCGATCTGAAGATAATATCGCAACGGAAACAGACGTTTTGCAAACTGAAACGACTTCAGAGACAGATAATGAATCTTGGAAGAAGTTTGATACACAAGTTGATGGTGAGAGTTCGAATGGAGAAACAATGAATGAAGAAACTCACATATCAATATCGCCGGGAAAAATGAAAAGTATGACTCGTTTTTTAAGGTACTTTAGCAACATTCCATTTCAAGAAGAAATGACAAGTAAAACCGACTTTCGAACAATAACAAATGGAAAACGTCCACATGCGATCAAAAGTGATGACAATTTGAACCTCTGTGGTGAAATGGAACTTTTCACAACAACTCTGAAGGCGTTTGTGGCACTTAGTGCAGAAAAGCTAAACCACATTGAGCCCAAAACAATCTTGAATCTTGGGAAAGACAACTTACAATCTACAATTACAATCAAAGAAGCTTTTGGTGGACTGACTGGAGACAAAATAAAACTCAGAAAACCATAGAGTAAAATTGTTTTGTCCAATTCCAACTACAGCTAAAACAGATTACCAACAATCGGAGGGAGCACAGGGCTCAAATCTAATTAACCAGCCAGTTAACGAACAACGAACCAAGGAACTAAGAAAGCAATTACATCAGGAAAAATAAAAACTATGACTCGTTCTTCGAGGTACTTAAGTAACATTCCATTTCAAATACGTCTTTAGGTACGCAATCCATGCCTTAGAGTGTATACGTTAAGTTGTTTGTCAGAAAAAATTATTATAAAATAAAATATTTGAAGTATTGTTATTTGTTGAAAATTTTAAACGCTATAACCCTCAAATTAATATAATTTTTATACCATTAACTATTGCATTATATTTGTTTAATTTATGTGCTTGTATGTTACGATTCTAAATAAAATTGGTTTTATTGTTTGTGTGTTTGTTTTTTAGAAATACGAATACACCTTCACAATGGGTTGTCTGTGCTCTGTCTACTACGGTATTTGAAACCCGCTTTTCAGCTAGGTGAATCCCAAACATACCACAATTCAACTAGGAAGCAATTGTTTAGTTTGTTTTTCAATTTCGCGCAAAAAGACACAAGGCTATCTTCGCTAGCCGCCCCAAATTTAGCTGTGCAAAAGAAAAGGGAAGGTAGCTAGTTATCACCGCCATCTCTTGAGCTACTCTTTTACCAACGAATAATTGTATTGACTGTCACTTTATAACACCCCTAAGGCTGAAAGGGCGAGCATGTTTGATGCGACGGCGATTCAAACCCTCGACCCTCAGATTACGAGTTGAGCGCGCCCACCACCTTCCCATGTCGTGGCGGGGGCAATCGTTTGTAACCATTCATCTGATTCAAGCTATATATTGAACGACAGCAATTATTAATGAATTATATTTTACAATATTAATTATATTTTATGCATTGTGTTATCAGAGATTCTGCAGCTGAGAAACTCAAGAATCCGCCAACAGTATGGGGCATGATTAATCATGCATAAAATTTTTATAGTAATGATAATTAATGTATTTGATTCTTAGTGTCAACAGGACTTTTTAGTTCATTAATTTACATTTTTTTCAATGAAATGTTCCACTACCTGTGTATTTTTACAATTGCAGGAAATATATTATAGGTTATATATAAGGACCACATATTTCTACTGTAATTAATAATTCTTATTAATTAAACTATATTTATGTCTAAAAGTATTTTTCAAACATTATTCATCTTACCTTTCTCTTTGAGTCTACAACAACAAAAAATTGATTTACTCATGAAGACACTTTCCAAAATCTAAAACACCATGTTAGAGAAATTCTGAGCTTTCAATTGGTTATAAACACTTCATCGAGCAATGTAAGTATATGTAAACAATCATTTCCAAAGACAGAAGAAATGGGCAGAACAAACTTTTTTGATTCTGCTTCTTATTTTTTATTATATATTCTAGCTTGTTGAAATTTTGTAATTTAAATTTCTATTTGTTAAATACTATAAACTTTGCTTTTGGACATCACAATTGTATAATTTAAACCAAAGAAGCATTCAGTATAATATGTGACACACAAAAATTGATATTTATTTATAAATTAATTAATTAATTAACTATTGTATAATATTAAATTTGAATTACAATCTACAATCTGATACCAAATGTATTCATAAAATAGTGGTTCAATAAAAGTTATGTAAATCTACTAATGTAGTAACATCCCCTGACCCCTACACATAGTAATAGGGTTAAGAAGGTGTAGAATGAAACAAATGCAAATACTAGTACAGAATAACAAATAACATTTGAGCCACCAGAAGCAACACTTAAAAATTATATATGCTATTGTACTGTTTTAACATGTATTGTGAAAGCCCAGTCTTCATATACTGTATGGTTTATGGAAAATGTGCATCAAGGAGTGCTATGCTTTGGACATGAAAGCTTTTTAATAGCATCTTTTGCAAGGACAACAATGCTAAAGATACACAAAGCTTGATTTTGCTAAATACAAGCAAAATCATGTCAACAATAAAGAAGAGTATATAATTTTAATTACAGAAGTAACTTGCTTGTTCAACATCATGATACTATTGTATTAATTCACCACATGTAGGTGTGTGAATTTCTACACATTACATGTGGCATTTAGAGCATAATGAAATCTGATCATTAAGACGTTACTGACTAGTCATAGCATATCATTAGTTGAAATATATCATGCAGACACTCCCTTCAGTGTTACACAAAGAGTGATATCTAAGAATGGGTTAACATTCAAAGAGTCATATCTATTGTTTCATGAAATAGTTGTATTGTACTTTACAATTCCTTGTATATTATTGTTGTAAGATGTAAAAGCTACTTCTCTGGATACTTGTAATCTGATTTGATGAGTGATCAACTAAAGAGAGGGAATAGATTTGGTCAGATTTATTTTGGAAAAGTCAGGATTTGCCGTTAAGATATATTTGTAATTTCTTTCTTGAACATGCTAAATGTTTGAGCTTTAGTTATTCACGTGGAGTAAACTTTAGGGTGAGTAGTTTTTGATATAAAAGAATGTTTTCTCATTTCAAAAATATCAAGAGACTGGCTTATCAAAATTTCCATAAACAATATATTCATAGAATTTCTCATTAACTTTGCCACTTTTCACCAACAGATGTAAAAGGTTGCAAAGATCATGTGTTATATATTAGATTAAATACTTGGCTATACAAGCAACAGACCATTTTAACTGAGAAGATATTCACCAACTGTCCCATTTATTTATAGAAGTTGGAATTTTTTTTAGTATGATTTATTTTTCTCCAAAATATGATGTTTCAAACAAGACAGGTTTTCCTAATTCTTTAAAGCTCCTATAACTCATTTATGAATGGATTTTTGAGCCCATCCCAAGCCCACCAACACCACTCCAAAGTGTACTCTTCTATCAAAACTATAGAGAATCTTGACAAACAATTGAACACCTATGTTGTTTAGATGTAAATATCCAGTGTACCTTTTAAAGATTATGAATGTCATTACACCAGATGTAGAAATTAACACCTAAGGTAAACAACACACATAACCTAAAGTCAACTTGAATATCTAATGAGTATAAAGTTTTTGGCAATATCAACCTGAGGCATGTTTACTGCAGTTTTGAAAACTTATTTTAAATACATCAAATACAACAAGATTTTCAAATATATTTCATACAAATATCTTTGATAGCATGTATCAAGTGTAAAGTTCAATTAAAAATTGTTGCTTACAATTATAAGTATTGTATTAAATATAGTTTTGTTTTCAGAATATGTTAAGTACTTTTCCCTTTTATAATTACTTGCAGCATAGCACACATATTGTGAAGGCTGTAATTGTGCAGACTGATTCAGTGTCAAATACACAAGTCATATTCACAGAAACAGTTGTTTTTCTACAGACTTTAAGAACTGTTGTGAAACAATAAGTATGGCTGCAGAAATAGGTCACAAAATCTTTCAAGTTCATAATGTAAGTTCAAGTTCAATTGTAACACAATTTTTGAAAGAAGTTTATAACTGTGGCATACTTAAGTAATGATTGTAAATATACTGAAAGGTAAATTGAATATTTTACACAAAATATGTAAAATGATGAGCAATTTTTGAAAGATTGACCTTTCTTCTTTTGAAGCAAACTGAGAATCAGTTTAAAAAACAACTGCTCAGGTTATAGGATTTTTTTGTATCAAGACTTCTTGAACCTACATGTTTTCCTGACTCAACGTTCTATAATAATAGTTCAAATTGTTGTTCACTATTTTGTTAAAACTGTTACAATTTGTTCCCATTTCTTTATAAATCACACCAGTATGCCAAACTAAAAGCATTTGTTACTTCTCTTTAATGAAGTATGTGCATATCATTTGAACAAGGAATTAATGCAAATTCAACAATCAGATGGCAAAAGTAATATGTAGAACTGCAAGCATCCATTGTTTCTTTTTAGTGAAATGTGTGCGTGTCATCTGAACAATAAATTACCACCCTAGATTCAAGAAAATGATACTACTAGTATGTAGGTCTGTAAGAATCTTGTGCTTTAACACGAATGGTGTGTTTATCATATGAACAAATAATTGACACAACTAGATCCAAGAATCAGCCTTTTGTGAAAGGATGTATTACAGTACAGATTCATAACACTTTAATGATGTTATTTTTCAGTTTATTTTCTGCATTCTGCTAATAAATTACAGTGTTGTGTTTCATATGATTAACCTTGTTTTACATTATCTTTTAAGATGCATGTATAAATTATCATTTAGATACTGAACAAACCTAAACTAACATGTGAACCTGAGAAAACAGCATGGTTGTGATACATTTCTCTGATGGAGTCTCAGTGGTTTATGATAACTTTGTTCTAGTTTCACTGTAGTTACCTATACTATTAATTTTTTAAAATTTCTCCTGTGGACAAAACTATGTAATCAGTGCAGGCAGAAAATAAGTAATTGATTGATTGATTGATTACTGTTTTATGGCACAAAGCAGCTAAGCTATCTGCACCAAACATCCGATCAAACAATAAAAATAAAGAAAATGTAGTAAAAGACATAAAAGGAAATGAAGGTAGAACAAAAATTTATATAACCAACGTTGACACCTAGTATACAACATTAAGAGAGAAATCAGAGTAAAATAAGTTGTAAAATACTTACTCTAGCAAAATGGTAATGATCATAACCCACCAGCAAAACTAACAGGTAAGTTCAAGAACCACTATCAGTCACCTGAAGTTGGCCTTTCCAGTCCTGGTTCCAGGTTATGTGTCATAGCAGCCATTATCAAAATGTAAAAGAATAAAAGTTTTAAAAGACACATAGCAAAATCGTAAAAATGACTAGCCAAATGTCCAATAAAAAGATAAAACTCAAGTAAATGGAGTAAAATTTGTAAAATTAAATGAAGGTAAAAACAAAACAGCATTTAAAACAGAAAATGGCGTAAAAACCAATGCTGACATTCAGTCTACAAAGTTCTAAAGGACTACCTGTAGCAGAATGGTAATGATCATAACCTGCCAGGAAGACTAACAGGTAAGTATAAAAATCACCGTTAGTCACCTGAGGTTGCTCTTTCCAGTCCTGGTTCCGGGTTATGAGTTATTATGGCCAGTACGAAAAGGTAAAGTAATAAAAGTGTCAAATGATATGCAGCAAAAGTGTAATAACAACTTGCCAGGATGACTAACGAGTAGTTCATACAGGAGTGTTAGTCACATGAAGTTGGTCTTTCCAGTCCTGGTGTCGAGTTATTTAATGTTCTGGCCATTGTCCAATGTAAAATTGAATGAGAGAGATTAAAACTGTAAAAAGGGAACCACAATTAAAAAGGTCTAATGAACAAATATGCAACAATTAAATGAGATTTAGATTAATGGCCATTAAAAAATTAAAAACTTTATCAAGGTGGACAGTGTCACCATCACCAATAACACTGTCCAATGTTACAGATAGACCCTGGGAAAAAATGTGTTTAAAATATTGCCGTCATTGAGAATTGTAACGATGGCCAGAAAGTAAAACGTGGCTGATAGTGATTTGAGTGTCACACAAACTACACATTGGTGCATCAGCTCCAGATAAAAGAAAACGATGAGTTAAGAAACTGTGACCAATGCGTAGCCTATTGAGAACAACTTCCTCCTTCCGAACTTTACAGAAGCCAGATGGCCAAAGTCCAATATATGGTTTGATTTGAAAAAGCTTGTTGTCGCATTGTTCACTCCAAGTGGACTGCCAGCTGGCATGGAGCCGAGCCCTGAAGACAAGACCATAGTCCATGTATGGAATAGGCACAGTAGTGATAGTGCGAAGAAGATAGATTTGGCTGCCATGTCTGCAAGCTCGTTCCTGCAAATACCAACATGGCCTGGTATCCAGAAAAACTGGATTGAAATAGCTGTTAATGAGAAATGGGCCAGTCGGTTTTGAATATCAACAAGAATAGAATGTGAGCCAACATGTAGCGATTCAAAGGCCAGTATAAAACTAAGCGAATAAGTATAAATAGTGTAGTTGGAGTACAGCTCAGCTGCAATATGATCCAGGACAAGAGATATGGCATACAGTTCAGCAGTGAACAGAGAAGCTGTAGAGGGGATTCTGCACATAACTACTGAACCACAGCAAACCATAGCAGGGCCCACTGTATTATCTGATTTGGAACCATCTGTATAAATGGAAACTGAATTACTGTTCGAAAGATATTCATTAAATAAAAGACGGTACTTCCAATCTGGAGTATCTGCCTTTTTAGGTGACTGAAAGAAAGACCACATAAGCCATGGTGGGATGGGCTGACTTGTGGAATCTGCAATGTTATCCAAGGTCAGATAACAATTCATCCAATTGCGCCCGGATGCGAAGCCCAAACGGAGCAATGACAGATCATCTGTTCTGAAAAAGTACTGCCCACCGAGGAAGGAAAACACATTCCCAGGTGGGATGCTTTGGTAAGGAACGAAGTTTCGAAGTATATTGTAAAGATAGTTACAAACGTTGAAGGTGCAGAGAAGGTTCATGAGAATCAACGTATAAGCTTTGAACTGGAGATGTACGGAAAGCTCCAGTGCAGAGTCAAAGTCCTTGGTGATGAAGGGGGTCCAGCATCTTTAAGGCCGAGGGTCTGGCAGAGCCATAGACCACTGATCCATAGTCAAGTTTTGAGCAAATAAGAGCACGATATACCTTTAACATTGAACATCGATCTGCCCCCCAATTGGTAAAAGAGAGAACATGGAGGATGTTCAGTGCTCTTGTGCATTTGACCCAAAGCTGCTTTAAATGTGGTATAAAGGTCAGTTTTCGATCAAAGATAAGCCCCAAAAACTTGGTCTCAGGGACCACTGGCAGCAAAACTTCACCAATATGAAGTTCAGGATCAGGGTGAATACCCCGTTGACTGCAAAAGTGCATGCATACGGTTTTAGAGAGAAAGAAATTAAAACCGTTCGCCAGAGTCTACTTCAGTACACAATTGAGGGCAGTTTGTAGTTGCCGCTCAATATATCTCAGGTTTGACGACTGACATGAGATGTGAAAGTCGTCGACATACAGCCCATTCGCAACAGTGAGAGGGAGTTGTTCAGTGATGGCATTTATCTTTATACTGAAAAGTGTGACACTCAAACCACAGCCCTGAAGGACTCCAAGTTTCTGTACAAAAGAACGGGATAGTGTCGAAACCCACACGGACTAGAAATCTCCTGTCCATTAAATTTTTTTCAATAAACATGGATAAATGTCCACATAACCCATGTGTATGGAGGTCTCGCAAAACGCCATACCTCCATGTTGTGTCGTAAGTCTTCTCTATGTCAAAGAATATTGATACAAGATGTTGGCATTTGAGAAAGGCTTCTCTGACAGATGTTTCAAGACGAATTCGGTGGTCTGGGGTGGAGTGCTATCGTCGGAACCCACAGAAAAAGGAAGTTGTTTGAAGGAATCTTCGGATCTTTCCCTGGCTTAGAGAAAGGTAAAATAATAGCCTGGTGCCAGGCATCAGGAAAAACATTCTCCTGCCAGATCCAGTTAAAGACGATCAGAAAGACATCAAGAGTGGCAGGAGATAGATGGTGCAGCATGTCATAATGAATATCATCAGGTCCAACAGATGTACTGGTAGACTGATAAAGGGCCATTTTCAGTTCCACCAGGGTAAAGGAACAATTATAGTCAAAGAAACAGTCAGTTCGAAAGGAAAGAGGTAATCATTCTGCTCGAGTCTTGATGGCCAAGAAGGTGGAGGAACAAGCAGAAGTGCTAGATACCTGGCAATAGCTTTCACCTCGAGCATCAGCGATACTCTGGACATCAGACACCTACTACCCATCAGAGAGTAAGATCGAGAGGAGGACAGAATTGAAGTGCCCATTAACCTTTTGAATCCTGTTCCGTGTGATCTTGGAACTGGTGGTAGAAGATATGCTAGTTGTGAACTTAATCCAAGATTCCTTCTGGCTTTGACGTCTTACCCAACTAGCATGTGCAAGAGCCTGTTGGAAAGCAACATGGTTTGAAAGTGTGGGATATCTACGAAAAGTATCCCAGGCCCGTTTTTGAGCTGTCCGTGCTAAGTGACAAGCAGGATCCCACCACGGACGAGAATATCGTGGAAAAAGTGTCGAGGTTTTAGGAATACACTGAGCAGCTGCTTGCATAATACAGCCAGTTACCGCTGGTACACAGTCGTCTATTGATGGCTGATTTACGATGGCAGGATCAAGTTCTGCGAGAGCAGTAAAAATGGACCAGCCTGCATGATCCAGCTTCCATCGGGGCATACGGTAGGGTGGTATTGACCATGGCCAGTCTCTCTCAAAAGGATAGGAAAATGATCACTGCTTAGTGGATTACTGTCAACTCTCCATGAAAAATGGGGAATAATGAAGGGGAGTAAACCGAAAGATCAATAACGGTAAAAAACTGACTAGGTGCATGAAAGTAAGTGGAAGAACCAGTATTGAAAAGAGAAAGATTGTGATCAGAGAGCATACGCTCTACAGATCGACCCCTCCCACCAATAACAGCACTTCCCCAGAGAGGATGATGTCCATTAAAATCCCCCAGGATTAGAAATGGAGATGGCAACTGTTCAACGAGAGCATCAAGGTCTGATTGATCATATGTCTCTCCATGAGACAGGTACAATGATGGTATGACCCAAGGAAACACGAATGGCTACGGCCTCCAAGGGTGTGTTGAGTGACAAGGACAGGGTGGGCACATGCTGATCAACCAATAGTACCACCCCTCCATGTACTCAACCATCACACAGCCTGCAATTTCTGTACAGAGAAAACTGCCAAACAGAGACTGTATCAGCAGGTTTGAGAAATGTTTCTTGTAAGGAAAGACAAACAGAATGGTAGGAAGCAATCAGTGTTTTGATATCATCCAGTTTAGAACGTAAACCTTGACAGTTCCATTGTATCAAGGTGGCCATTTTTAAGAACGGGTAGGTGAAGTGGCTGGAGATCCCTTCTGTTTACGACCACGTCTTTTATCTTTACTGTCCTTAGTCAGAAAAGGTACACCAACCTCCATGGATCCTGCCGTGACTGAGGGCACGAACAAATTATTGTTTTGCCTCTTGGGGTGGGAGAAAAAGATGTATCAAGAGAAATGCCTGTATTTGAAGCTGAAGTACATGGATCTTGAGGTTTGTTGGAAGGTATGAGAGGAAGAGAGATGGGTGTGGAAGTCGATTCATCAACCTTTTTCACCACAGAGGTCAAAAGGCTTTTCATTTGTTTTGAAAACGATTCTCTTGAAGGCACAGAGAGAACTGTCTGCATTCCCACTGTAGTTGTGGAATGAAGTGCAGCAGCATATGTCTGAGATGGAGTGGTGGGCAACAATTTCCGAGCCTCAGAATAACTAATGTTATGTATCATTTTCAAATGCTGTACCTCTTTTTCCTCCAACCATTTTGAGCAAGAACGAAAGTAAGAGGGGTGAGAACCATTGCAGTTTACACAAAGCGGGTTCATGTCACAGTCATAGGCATCGTGGTCCTTCCCTCCACAATGAGCACATGTCAGGGAACCACGACAAGAAGTCTTTGAGTGGCCGAATCTCTGACATTGGAAACATCAAAGAGGGTTTGGAATGTATGGCCGAACCCTGCAAATGAGATAACCTGCCTTGATGGTGGCAGGTGCATGTAGTGAAGTAAATGTTAAAACAAGGGTAGTTGTTGGTAGTGTAACTCCATCTTTGCGAGTGGAGATGTGCCTCACTGCAGAAACTCCTTGAGTGGAGAGACCAGCATGAATCTCTGACTCAGGAACATTCTTCAAATCCCTTTCAACAATAACTCCTCGTGAAGAATTCAAAGTAGCATGTGGTGTAACCTCAATAGGTATATCCCCAATTGCCTTTGAATTCAAGAGGAGTTCACTGTGTTGGGATGTGGATGTTTCAACCAATATGTCACCAGATCGAAGCTTCTTTACTGACTTTGGAGAGCCAGCAAGTCCCTCTAGTCCCTTCTGAATAAAAAAGGGGGACATATGCCCTACAGGTTTTTCCGAAAGAGAATGTAATATAAGAAAATAAGTTACGGGTGTTACTGATGTTGAAGATTGCTGTTCAGAGTCTTCAAGACGTGGTCGCCTACCCAATGACTTTTTTTTTCACAATTTTATTTAAATTTTTTGGGGGATCCATAGGAAAAAGGAAAAATTTTGGTACCCACTGACCCACCATGGAGCCATACAAGGGGACGCACTACAAAATCATGCAAGGACAATGCAACAACGCCAAGGTTCCGTGAGCACTATACCCAAATACCAGCATCATGCACAATATCCACAACACCCATTGAGAACTTCCAACACTGGTACTTGGTTGACTCTAACCCAAGTGGACCAGCCGATTGACCCAAGGGGGCCCACCCAAAGGCCGTCTGTCTGCAGGAATTTGAGGCCAAAGTGGTGTGTTAGGGTTGGACCCTTCAACCACCAGGATCCTCTCCTCCCCTTCATGGGTCGCCACGCACAGCAAATACGTGGGTGGATATTTAGCTCCCAGAGAAGGTAACCAGACAGAACAAAACCTTCCCTGGGAGGTCCCCTCACTCCGTACAGGAATCCACACCGAGGGGGAAAATAAGTAATAAGTGTGCTGAATTAACAAGTCTAAAACGTATTGTCCAATTAACTAAATAAAGTTATTCTTAATATCTGTTTATGATAATAAGCATATTTAATTGTAACCATGAAATAAAACCTACTCATCTGAAACTCATGATTACATTGTTCACAAAACTGAAGTGTTCATTAAACTTAAAATGGTAAACTGACTGGCAACACAAAGGACCCAACACAAAGCCCTGAAGAACACAATTTACAACTATAATCTAGTCAGATATAATTCCATTTCTCACTACTCTCCAACCAATTTTCTAACCAATTAAATAACATTTCCCCCACACCCATACAGTTAGTTTTTATAACAAGTCTTTTGTTAGGCACTTCTTATCAAATGCTTTCTGAAAATCAATATAAACTATATCCACAGTATATCCTTCATAAACTCTTTAGTAACATTCTCAAAGAATGTCAGAATGTTTGTTAAACAAGATATTCCCTTTGTGACACCACACTGGCTCTGACATTATGTCAAACTACTTTAAGTGATTCTGCAATGCACCTTTAATCACAATCTCCAAAATCTTTCCAACCACTGATGTAAGACTAAATGGCCTATAATTGCTTGGACAATGTGCATCACCTTCTTCAAATATTAAACTAACATTAGTCAACTTCCAGTCTTCTTTCACTACTTAATAATCTATAAAAACAATTAGCTAGTTATTCAAAAATAAATTCTTTATGTTCCTTTAAAACTCCAGAATAAAAATTGTCTGGCCTAGGAATTTAACAGTTTTGAAGTTTCCCAACTTTTATTACAATTTCAGAAAGAAAAATTAAAACTGTTATTTCAATACTTTTCTTATACATTACATACTCTGGTTGAGGCATAACACTTTAATCTTCCTTTATAAAAACAGAAAAGAATGTATAATTTAACAAGTTTATGATCTTGTAATCTTCCAAGATCAGTTCCTACTGTCACTTTTAAGATGCTCAATCCCCATTCTAACATTTTGCTTACCAATCACATAACTAGAAATTCCTTATTGTTTGATTTTAATCTCTCAGCCAATGCTCTTCCATGTAGAGTTTTTGCCCTTCTATTTTCCATTTTAACCTGTTCTCTTGATATCCTAACAGTCTTCCAAGTCCTTATTATTTATAGTAAGTTTAAATTTCTTGAATTTTTATGTTTATCCATAATATGGTTTCTTAAGCCTATACTAAATTATACTTTACTGCCCTATTTTTTCTGTAGGGAATATGTATGTTCTGCATGCAAATAAATGTTTCAAAATTCCAACTTTTAGTCTAATCTATGGATGCCAGATCATGTCTCATTCCATAAAAATTGGCTTTCCTGAAATTTAGAAGCAGGGTTAAATCGTTTTTAAATTCTACAAGCAGTAAAATTCTGAACCTAATAGTGCAATGGTTGCTTGCACTTAAATGCTCACCAGTCACAACTTCTGTCTATCATATTAACATAAGATGATAATATTAAATCTACCTTCCTTATTTGTAGGTTCTGACACCAGCTGGTATGTAAAAGTATTTATAAGTTTTCAAAAACCAATTCCCCTCACTGTCAAACTGAAAATTCTCCAATCAATACCACTAAAATTAAAGTCTCCCATAATAACATCCTTTTCAGGTACCATTCTGATCTCATTATACAGTTTCTGATTAACTTCTACATTCTGATATCATGATCTATAACTAATCTCAATTACAAGACTATATCTACTAACACTAATTTAAATTGACTCAAAGTTATCGCTGTTTTCTTTAATATGATCCAATTCAACAGGACGCATTTCACTCCTCACATATAAAGCTACTCCACCCCTTGTTTTTCATACTCTATCTCTAGTAAATAATCTGTAGCCTGGTATTTTGAAAAAATTCCATAATCAAAATTGTTATAATCCAACCACATTTCACTGATACCCATAATATCAAAATACTCGGTTTCCACAACTGCTTTGAACCGATTTATTTCTAATATATCTAGCATTGCAATAGCAACAATTAATTAAATATATTATGCCTGTTGTAAATGTTTTCCTATCAATTATATTTCTAGTTTTACTTATATCATAGCCCACACCTCTGTTTAACCCTACTTTAAATTTACCACTGGAGCCGAGTTAAGAGCCTTTGCTAACATGCTAGCTCCTGCTTTTTCATGTGTAAACCATACATTCCGAAAAATATTAACCTTCCCATTAAAACTACCCAACAAATTTAGTCAACCTATTTTTTCATCCCTACATATTGACCAAAGTAAGGAATTCAATCATAGTGGTCTATTTAGTACCTTGTCCCCAGAATTTATTCTTCACAATATCAAACTGACACCTTTTCTTAAATTATACTCATCAATAAGCTCTTTAGATCCATTTTTCCTTACATCACTATCCTCAACATTAGCACTAAAACTGTGCTGCTACTAGAATCCTTAACTATCTGGCTGTATCAGCGATATCCTGTACCTCCTGCTCCTGGATAGCACAAGTGTTTTGTTGTTTTTTTGCTCCTATTCACTACACACACTACTTTTTCTAACTAGAGAATCGTCTACAACTATAATTTTCCTATCCTTGACAAAAACATACCTTGTGATACCATCAATTTCCCCTAGTACTTGTAAGTCTACAAAAACTCCCAGTTATGTAAAAACTACACAATGATTTACCCTAAAACTGATTAAAAATAATAATTCAGTTTTGAAGTTTTGCTCATGGTAAATCTATAGAGGAGCATTATAAAAATTATTGATTTAAACATTATTTGTTGCTTGATTAATTTATTGCATGTTATCTTTTACAGAATAACAGTGCATGTGTAATTTGTGTTTAACCACCTGTGAAACATTACTTATTGAAATGTCAAGAAAGTTTCCATCTCCTTATTTAACGAAAATTAATTTCTGTGATAGTTAAGAATTAATAACATTTATTCATATAAGACAAAAATTAACTACATAATAAACTAATAAAGTTATTTATTTACTTGACTCAACACGTGACAACAATGTTTCTAAATACTAGCAGGGCTTTCTGTGGTGAAATGTTACTAATTCCTAACTTTAGTGTACTTCTGTGGCATCAGCCTTCTTTCTCTTCAAACCTTCTAACTTCATTCCCACCTCTTGTACTTGACCTTCAAACTGTTTCTTCTTACATTCATTTCCTTGTTGTGTTTCTGTGATGCTTTTGAGTTAAGCAGCTAAGTCATTATTATTACATAAGTTGGTAACAATTTTATATAATAAATACATTGCCTGTAAAATACAACAGGGGCTTCACTACAGTAATGCCATTAACGTTAATAAATACAAGGTAAATGTATACAAGTTTACTTTAACTTTCACAAAAATACTTAAACTTTCTCAATAAACAATCATCAGACTAGAAGATTAAATCTTAGTGCTGCAGTTAAAAAATTATATAATTAATTAATTTAAGTGTTTCATTACCTTTAATTACAAAGTGAAATGAATGAATAAAAATACCAAATAAAATAAATTTATGTAAAAAAACTCAATGAACTTTCATTTGTATTTCCAAACATTAAAAACTTCAGGTTAATATCTATCAACATCTTTTTAATTTATTCCATTTTTTACATATAAAGTAAAGTCACGAATTTTTATTTTAGTTTTAAGTTACAGTTCTAACGCAACTAGTAATGATTGTGAATTTATTTATTTATATGAGTGTTATATGGCACCCTTAGCCACAAAGCTGGAAAAGCACAAAAGTTTGAAATAAAATTGAAACAATTTGCTCTTCTAACTTGAGTAAAAACGCGTTTTTATTGATTTTAGCCAATCGCTGTTTCACAATCTCGGTTGTCATGATGTATTCAAATACCACAGTCTTCTGATGAAAACGCGCCATGTAAGTTTTCCATTCTTTCTAACTGTTTAAATCATAGAGGGATTTATTTCAGTAAGGATATGATTTTAGGTATATGCACTAAACTGAGAAGTACATGTACAACCAAAATTGATGATACGATATTAGAAAAGATGTTTGTGAACAGTTTCTGTTGCAACTGCAGCACTTTTTTTCAATTTTGAAAATAATGCTTTATCATTTTGTATTTTATTTGAATTACGAGGCCGAATTATGATAAGAGAATACATATTATTTTATGGAACAAGATAATGTATGGTTAGATAAGTTATTTCACTTTCGAACAAACGAAGTTTCATTTCGCCATCAAGGCCTTTCCTTCTCGAATAGCACAGTGCAGAGGCAAATCGTGTACTTTGTCAAATCAAAACAAAAACAAAATTTGTAGTTTTAAAAATATACAATAATCGGTACGTTTTAAAACGATTTAGGAATAAATAAAATCAGTATTCAAAGTCTACAACAAAGACAAGCATATTTAATTGTTTCTTAAAATAATTACAGTGAAATGTTTTGAAAATTTCATAGTTAAGAATCTATGTTAATATTACATATATACGTTGGTATAAAATTAAGGTAGAAGGTTTGCTTCAGTTAACTATCTTGCATAAAGTAATTATTTACTGCATAACTATTTTATTTAATAGTTTTTTTATAGAATTCAATAAACCACACAAGTACATCGAATAGATACAGTAAGGTCATGTAGAAATATTTAAATACTTTAAGTAGTTAATTTTCCTCATCACAATCCAAAGATTATCTACAACTTTAACAATATGGGAAACGACAGGGAGAGGGGGGGAGGAAATTAACGTTTAGTGACTCCTCTTCATCTCTTTAGATATACATTAAAAGTTTTTACACATCTAATGTCTTTTGTCCATAATATTAAGAAGCGAAAACTCTCATGCCCAGTGCTTTTTGTTGTGCTATAATTCTGTGTAAGTTAGGAAAACATTTGTGAGATTTATATTTATATATATATAAATTATGAGGTGTCACCACAATAATTAAATTAATAAATGTTGATTTCCCTGCTAACTTGATAATTTCATGATTCGTATTTGGAATAGTTTTGAAGTTTAACTGTTTTTAACCTCAAAGATGCCTAATCTCGGAAATGATAATTCTAGTCAAACTCCTGCTTGTTAACCCATCAACTAATGCTGTAGAAGAAAGGAGCTTCTCGACGGCCAGAAGACTCAAGACATGGCTACGATCAACAATGAACCAATTTCGTTTTAATAGTTTGATAGTTCTCCACATCCACAAGGAACGAACAACATCGTTAGACCTCGTTTCTATTGCCAATGACTTTGTACAAAAGAATTACGGAAGGAAGTTGAAGCTCGGTGTATTCACGGAACACGACTTTGCTGGAGGAAGTTGTTCCCATCATTAGATCACATACGGTAATTTTACTCTTCCTTGGTAAAAGTGATTTGTATTTCTGTCCATCGACGTACATCAGTTTATACTTTTGCGATATGATAATAAGGTCAGTAAAATTATGATATCAGTTTTCATATGAAATTTGATATATAAAGGTGAATAGACGAGTAGAGCAACTGTGGCATTATTCATTTATATTTCCATTTTTAAAGATCATTAATTTTAGCTATGCATTGATGAAGTAACGTGTCATCCATGTATGTAATTTTACTGAGATACTAAGGCTAGCACCATTTCGATTTTTTTTTTCAGTCCTAAGTTTGTAAGCAACCTAAATGCATATTCATACTCAGTCCTCTCCCTTCTCCCCGCAAACACAATCTGAAACGTCTCTAGTCCCTTGACAACAAACCTTGCGTCATTGCATTGAAACACAATTTACTTCATTAAATTTAGGTTAGCATCTAGCATCAGGATATCTCAATGAGATTTGTTCAGTCTCTATTTAGAAAATTTCCTCATAAGGACCTGCTAATGATAGTTTATGTTGCATAATTCAAAGTAGCAAAGTTAAACACAGTAATTTAATGTTAATTTAAGTCATACCGGAATGCACAGAAAGAGAAAACCGATTTTTTTTTTATAGTCCTCACTAGAAGAAGAACTGCTAACAGGGCCTCAGAATGGGTTATCAATATGATTAAAATCGAGGAGCTTTAGGGGACTCCAGGGTATTAGCCATGGTATTTATTGTAGTTTGATTTAAGAGTTGTTTAAACTGTTTTTTCTACAATAGATTTATTTTTTCACATTACATCTAATATTTCTTAATAATTCTGAAAATGAAATCAAATTCTAAATAATCTTCCTGGTACTTATGCAGTGTAGCTTTCGATTTCATGTACGCTTCTTTTTCAAAAGTGCACACAGGCTGGTTTAGTTACTTTGAAACTTAACTCACAAGACAGATTCTTCTCCTGTATCTCTGTTATTGCAATAAAAATGTGAAAATCACTTGTAAGGAGTAAAATTACACGCAGTATAAATTTTACTTCTAATTTTACTGTCACTAACTTGGTTGCCTCTACATATATATATATATTGCCCAACGGAGGCCTAGAACTTTCTACAAACTAGGAGGTGTTATAAAATGAAAGTACTCACTTAAATTAAGAGAAAAATTCAGAAGGTTTGAATACTTGACGTTAGTTCACAACAATTGAACTATGCAAACAGCTGCGTAATAAAATTTCCCATAACTATTTTTAAAAATAAGTTACTTTAAAGCTTGCACAATACAAACTAAATAATGCTATCATATTATACTTAAAATTAACAGTCATGTATATCTAACACTAAAACAATCAGTGGTAGGAAAAGCAGCTTCTTTGTTTCATATCTTACACATTTCAAATTCTTGTAAAGAAACAGTAGTGTCTTAGAAAAACTTGCAGCCACTAACGAGAAACATAATGTATTGAATTTCCTATGCCTAAAGCAAGAAGTAGCTTGCTCCTTTTACAAAATTATTCTTTTGTATACGAAGGTCTAATTTCATAGTAAAGAAGTAAAAATAGAATAGAATACACAACTTTTTAGCTGTGTATCCTCTCTGTTTCCCTCCTGTTGGCACAATGTTAAGTATGCAGACTTGTAATGCCAAAGTCTGATTTCATTACCTGTATTGAGTACACCACAAACAGTTCATTATGTAGCTTTGTGTTTGACTAGACTCAAGCAGATTCTTGCTGTTCACTTTTCAGAATGGAATTATTTTCTACATGTTCCTTTTTCAGTCTGCATGCAGATGCAGCTTCCTACTCTAACTTGTTTGTGTTTATATTTTACATTTCTTTTTCCTACATTGATAATTGTTAATAAATATTAATTTTTTATGGTAGTTTTTAAAACTTTATTTTTAAATCTGTACCTTCAGATATTTGAATAACTAATTACTATCACTTAACAAAAGTGAAAAAAACCTTGCAAGAATTTGGCTGTTTGTGTGAATGTTCCGAGAAGATTGAAAAAAATATCTTTCTCAAACGTCATCGATTGGACATAAGTTGATTCTCATTCATACGTTCTTGGAGGGCTACTGAGTGAAACCAAGTTTTATCACATAGATCTCAGGAGCATTTCATCTTGGAATTAGGTTTATTGTTTTGTGATATATTCAGCTCTAAAGCAATTTCAAGCCTGTGATGGTCTCAAGGCTTAACAAAAATTTGACCAACAACTCCAAAGCTATAGAAAACACAAATGTTGTGATGTAATCATCACAATTCTCTGTTGGATAACATGGCTTCCCAGGCTCAATTACCATGGCTGCATCACAAAAAAACAACAAATTCCCTCAAGAAGATGTTGATAGCATGAAGGATGAATACTGTTTCTACTTGGGCTTTTTAGGTAACTGAATTTCTAATAGCCTCTGTTAAAAAAACAAAAAAACAACAAATTTTGAACAAAACTTCTGCATCAAGGGCTGAAGAAATTCCAAATGTTGTAAACAAATAGGTTCTGAGTTGAGTTTAGTCACTAGCTCATTTAGATTGAGTAGTCAAGATGCATTCATAAGTATGATGTCTAGTTCAAGTAATACTGGGCTTACCATTTAATAAAAATGCCATTAATGATCAAATTGAGCTTCAAGTGTGCTCTGGATGAGTAAGGAGCTTCCTCATCTTTGCTCTGTATCAGACATTAGTTCCCAATAGTTCAAATTTATTTATATAGAATGGTTACAAGCAATATTTGAGTGAAGAGCAACATCTCAGATTTCAGTTTGATACTATTATTTATTCGCTGAACAATCAAATCTATTTGAATATCATATATTGGTATTTTAAAGGTGAACTTGTAATGGAAGTTGCCAACTAGTTTTTCTTGAACAAAATGTCAACTAATTTCTGCAGAAATACCACCCAGTGTTGAGCTTGAGAACAATGAATGAATATATGTTGAAAAAAAGTTTGAGCTTACAAATGTTGGTGTTGCTTCTCAAACGTCTGAGCTTGCTAACTGAGGATTCTGCTAATAATTTTAACTCAACATAGAAGCAGAAACTGAGTTGAGTGTTCATAAATACAAATTATGAGCATTCCATAAAGCAACTAATGTAAGGCTTCTTTGGAGTACAACAAATGTTGCCAATGCTGAAAATGAATGGTTTTACAAGGACAAAATAATATAAGCTTTGGAGATTGTTTAACTGTCTCCAGAAGAAGAAAGAGACATTAAGTAGGTGAATGAACATAATAATGCACTTTATATACATCATAAATGGATTAATAATGAAATCAGATGTCTTATGTTTTATGGTCCTATGCAAATTTATAAAAAAATTAGAAATTAATAAGTTTCTTTGATAATGAAAATCTGTAGTGTAAAGATATTTGATGAATTGAAAGGTGAGGGCTAGTAACACCATGAGAGTAATAAAATTGTGATTTTTATTGAAATTTATCTTATTTAGGAGGGAAGAAAAAAGTGTATAGAAACAGATAAAGAACCTTCTATTGAACCAGAAGAGGAAAAAGAAAAATTACATGAAGAAAGTGGACTAAAATGAACAGAACGGTATGCTATACCAGCAACCTTTATGTTAAACTGTAAAAGCTGTAGGTTTCATGTATAAATGTAAGCTTTATTTTACCTTTCTTTCTTATAAGGAGAGAAAGAATGTTATAACAATGTGAGGTATTCTTTTTGGTCAATGTAATTAGCTTCATCCAGTTGTATAGTTTGGAGATGGTAGTTTAAACTGCAGGTGAAGACCCTTTCTTCTCACTGTTGGAAGGTTATGAGAGAAGTGATGATGGAAAAATTGATGTAGCTGTGAGAGCTGAGAAATGTGGAACCCTGGAATATGTAGTGTTGAAATAAATATTCCACCATTTTTTATCTCTGTTTCTCAGCTGCTTCAGCTTTCTCTCTTTCTCACAGTTGTATCAATAAACATTCCATTCAGTGATTATTTTGTGACTTCCTCATGCTGAACACTTAAAATATCGTTTGAACAAAAATCAAAGTAATGTAATGTTGAAATGTTGAATTTGTTTCTGAATCAAACTTTTATTGGATGAGAAAAAGAAAGATAAGAAACTTGAACACAGTTTTCAAAAAAATTACTCTAAAAGAATAAACTATGAATAAAAAGTTTTTGTTAGAAGACTAGCCATGAAGAGGTAATAATTTTACTTTCCTGTGTAGTAAAAATACAGCAGTTATTTTAAGGATTTTCTAAATAATAAAAGGTAAAAGGAAAAACTAATTTTTCCTTCCTTTTGGTTGGAAGGGCATGGAGATGAAACACTTCACCAAATATGCTTTTTTTTTTAAAATGAAAGTCAATTCCCTTATTGATTGGGAAAGAATATCCTGAGAGTTGGTGGTGGGTGATATTTAAATAGCTGTTTCCACTCTAGAAATTATTACTTTAAAATTAGGAATGGTTATTATGAATAGCCTGCCAACAGATTTGTGCAAAAGTTAGTGACAAATCAAACAACTTTTTATCAGAAGGTAGTATATCAAAGAGCTTAATAAAACCATTATATACCATAAGAATCAATTTTTTTTTCACATTTTGTTTAATATTAAAATGTGTTCTCATTAATCCTTTTCAGGTTATTTGGTGCCTTGATCAACAACATTAAATGAAAGAAGTTCTGGTACTTGAGTGATTTCGAGGATGCTCTAACTCTTCAGACTATAGCTTCTGTTTTCTTTTTGTACTTTGCTTGTATTGTTCCGATTATCACTTTTGGTGGCTTATTGGGAGAAGCAACAGATTCCAATCTGGTGAGATACAACAAATTATTTGATAGTTTTATCACCCTATGAAATAGTTTATTTGAGATGTATGATAACTCAATTGTGTTATGAACAAGGTCAATTCATCTGATACTTTTATTGAATAGCAACACAAGCTGTCTTAACTTGAATTTTTACATAACACAAGTATAGTTCTTTTATGAAATACCTTATGTTTTTCAAATAGTAGTATTATATAATAGCTCAACTGTGTGATATTTCTGTTTTGTAATTGCTCAAGCTGCTTGATAGTTGTTAATAAAATAGTGAAGCTGTCGAATAGGTTCATTATGAAACAGTTTATATTGTTCTGAGAGTTATGAAACATGCAAGTTATGGTGTGAAACACTTTAAATATGGGATGGATTAACTGAGTTATGGAACGTTTTAAATAATCTGATAGTTGTGTTACATGATAGATCAAACTGATATTTTCACTGCAAAGTAGTGTAAGTTGCATAATGAACTACTGTAAGATGAAGGATAGTTGTCTAGTGTTACAAAATAGTCACACTCAAATTGCTCAGACTGTTTGATACTTTAGTTGTGCCAAGAAATAGGTTAAGTTGTTTGTTCAATTATTTGTATAATGAAAAATTTCAAGCTGTCTATTAGTATAAATGTGTGAATAAACAGTTTGTACTGTAGATTAGTTCAACCACTTCATAAACTTAAATCTTTTATTTAATTTTTCTTCTCACTAAATGTTGTAGGAAGTTGTTATTCAGTTAGTACAATCTGTAGAGTTCTGTAGTTGTTTTGCAAAATTGCTCACATTGTGGGCATGGCTGATTGTTTATGGAATTCTTTAAGCTTGCTTTCAAACTAAATTTTAGAGAAATTAATGTAATTAAATGTGTTTGTGACAAAACTTTTACATGTATTTATAAAGACTGAAGGGATACTTACAATAATTATTTATTTGTGTCAGTGTGCAACTGTTTGGTTTTTAGTTTGTATGTTTATGATTAACTTGCTCCGAGAATGTTTAGTTTCATAAAGAAATAATTAGAAATAATTGTATTAAAATGAAATTGTGTGTATGCATCATCTTATTGTTTGGATCATATGGAACATTTATTTCTGAATTTATCCTTTATTTGAAAGATATTTTTTCATTTATCTAATCTAGACAATATTTGATTAAACAAAACACCAACTAACATTAGGAATATTTCATTTTTACCATCCTCAAAGTTTATTGAAAACTATATTGTGGTACTTGTGATTTATATAAGTTATTTGTCTTAAACATAGCAATACTTTTGTTTTTCAAGCTGCCATGGAGAGTTTGCTGTCTGGAGCTATCAATGGACTATTGTATGGGTTATTTATTGGGAAGCCATTGAACATTTTTGAAAGTACAGATCCAGTGTGGTATTTGAAACAATAGTTTTTTTTAATTTTGAAGGTATGTTTTGTACTTTGTATGTGTGTGTGTTTTGAATTCATATTTGTTGTTTCTTTGTTGTAAGTTTTGTGAATAATTTAGATTCTGCAAGATTTTTTCATTATGGTTAAAAAGTTATACAGCTCATTTATGTGTGTATGGTATAATAAAATTATTTTTATGCTGTCAAGTTAAACTTTAATGGTTGTGTAATAGTTTGGTTTCCAAAACATTCTTACTTCTACAGGCACTTGACTGTCAGGGTTTCTCTTTGCCCATCAAAGCATTAGTTTGATTTTTTTCACTTTTTTCAATCTTTTATACCTCACTCAGTTGCCCATGGTGATATTTCTCTGTAACACACTTCATCTACCTGAGCAACCAATGGATCATGTACTACAACCATTAGTAACATCTTAGATCTTGAGTGGTATTTAGATCAGACCAACACTGCTGTTGGTGTTCCTGTACCACTCTGCTCATCCCGATATTTATCTTTTCACAGATACCTCCTTTCGGGAATTGAGTGTGTGTATTGGTAGTTAGGAATTCCAGATTTTATGGATGGAAATAAATCTTCCTTCGATCTCAATATTCCATAACTTTTTGCTGTTCAACAAGCAATGGTTCAAGGTCTTGATCTGTTGAAGGGGAAAGTTACTGTGATTCTTTCTGACATTTATAGATTATTTCTTGTAGATTTGTTGCTGTTTTGAACTTTGGGCATTTTCCACTGAGCTCACTCCTATTCAGTCAGACTCCTGGTTTGCCATATTCCAGGGATGATGAATTTAATAGCAGATTTTCTGGTAGACTTTCTCTCACTTTGAGACTTTGATTATTAACTCATTTACCACTCAATAGAACTCTCAACTACAGGCATTTTGGTTTCCAGTACTTCATCCTTGGGCTTTTTTGATAGATGTATTTAGTCGAAATTGAGCAGCATTGCATTTCTATGCCTTTTCCTCCAGGTTATCTGTTACCCAGAGTTCTGGCTATAATTTGATCCACCACTTATTGAGTACTGTTTGTAGCACCAGGTTGGCTGACCCAAACGTGGTTTCTTCTTCTACAAGAATCTTCAAGAATGTCTGGCTCTGTCACTTCCTCTATGGCTATGTCTGTTGAGGCAGCCCTTATCTGGCATTACTGAGCTCAGACTTCATGCATGGAAGTTATGCTGTCCTTTGCATCAGGGTTTAAATTGTAAAGTTGCTTTGTATTTGTCTCAATCTATCTGTGGATCTACAATAACTATTTATCAATGAAAATGGCACACTTACTGCCAATGTTGTCTTATGAGGAAATTGAACTTGCTTTGCCCAAATGTATCCACTATGTCTCGATTTTTTACCTGGCTCTTTGACAAAGGTCTAGCTTCATCTAGTATCACTTTATCCAAGGCAGCTTTATTGACTACTCTTTTGTATACTAAACATTGGAAAGTATTTGAATGTCCAGTACTATCTGGCCTTCTCAGATCATTTAGAGCTCTTTAACCCAAACACCTTTTTTCATTACCAAACTGGGATATTAAGGTGATATTACATGCTTTATCTCAACATCTATTCAAATCTTTAGCCTCATGTACTATGTACAAATCTTCCCTAACAGTATTTGTTGTTGCTGCTAGCATGTAGGCATCAGTGATTGGAGTTGTGGACACTTTTGTCCTGCTATTTCCTGACAGGTATTTTCTTCCAATGACTCTTGGTACTCAAGGAAGCAGATAAATCCGTTTTTGCAAATTCACTTGCCAGCTATTTTTCATGTATAAACCTGATCCAGACTCAGATAATTTGTTTTGTTTTGTCAGAGCCTTGAGGTGTTATGTGGATCACACTAACTTCTTTAGAAGCATGAGAAATCAACACTTAATTTTGTAGTTTTCAGTTTCCCAAGATTTATCTACAATTACTTTGAGAAGGTGGCTTCAAATTTTATCTATATTGTTTATTATAGACTTTCTTTACAGGCAAGAAAACCTCTGCAAGTCACATCTCATTGGATTCATCACATTTTTTTAGCTGTCTGAATAAACTTCTTTTAGAGGACATCGTGCAAACTGGTATGTGGACTTCTCTCAATACTTTTTTATCTTGCATTATTTACATTATTTGGAATTGTTGACAGTTTTGCCTACCCCTTACAGCCGTTTTGACCAAATTTGCGAAATTATAAGGATGGATGAATGATATTTTTTCTCTTCCTTTTGCTTCTTTATCTTCCAGGTTCCGTTACCTGTTTTTTTCACTGTAGCTCACTTTGTGGCAACTGTTGCTCAGACAGATGTATTTTTATTCATCAACTTCTATACAAGTAACCAAGTTAACTGTATTTATTAATCCTTATTGCAGCAGGCTCTGTACAAATGAGATGTTCCATTAGATCATCTAGGAGCTTTCCAGATAGTATTAGCACTTTATACTGGACTACCACTTGGGAACTATCATGAGCAATGCTAAAACGAATCCTCTCTATACCTGCTGATCATCATAATAAATGAATCAAGGTTGATTTGCTTTTAAAAATTTAGCAAAAGTGATTCACATATTGCACTGTTCCTCTGGACTTCCCAGTGCAAATTATCCCAGTATTCTACTAGTGGAGCTTGTGAGTTCCTACCACACATGGTTTCCAGCCACAGGGGTGGTGGGCAGAGTCATTTTCTACAGCGTGTTTGAGTAAATCACTGCAATGTTATAGAAGAGGGGAATGTTAGGAGGCCCTCCTACCTGGATCTCTGGTTGTTTTCCCCAATGTCGGTAGGAGCAGCATCAATCTAAGCAGGAGCTATCTCATAACACTGGATCAGATTTGATGCTCTGCTGTCTAGTTGGGGTGTGTATTGCTCTTCATTTGATCAATATTGATTTTTTACATTGTTTTTGAAAGGAAGTCCACTATCTCCTTATAATTGCAAATGTGGAGTGGTTCCTTTCTGAATCTGTGGTTAAGCTCAGTGTTCCATATCCTTTTCATAATTCTGAGGTACGTTGTTGAAGAGTGAGGGTGAATGATCTTATTTCCAGACCAGATGCATTCTGCTCCTTGAGATAAGTTAGGCAGGCACAATTTTGTCATTTTGGAGTGTTTCCTTTCAGGCTTCTTCAGGTAGAGGAGAAAGTTTGTCCACTTTGGTGTTGTTTACTTTCTTTTCATGATTCTTGTGGTTTAGAATGCATCTCTCTGTAGCAGTTTATATATGTAAAAGTGGGTTTTCTTGACATCACTGATTACTCTATAGCAGTGGTTCTCAACATTTTTCATGTCCTGCACCCCTAAAAAATTTTAATATGTGGTCGCACCCCTCACAGTAATTATTTATTTAAGAATAAAAGTGAAGGTGGTCAAAACAAATGTTGTCTTGCATCCCTAGTTTGGAACCCCTGCTCTATAGCTACAGATGGAGATCTAGCCAAAAGTATATTTATATGTTACACTGTGGTCCAACTCCTTTAGCCTCCATCAAAGGATATGGGAAGTAAGACCCATTAATTCCAGTGGTGAGGAGTGGAATGTCTTCTATCTGTTTAGTGTCGGTCTAAGAAGAATCCTCTCCAGATCTGCTAATCATCATAATGAATAAATCAAGGTTGATTTGCTTTTAAAAATTCCACAAAATTGGTTCACCTATTGCACTGTTCCAACGGTGAGTAGTGGAACATCTACTATCAGTTTAGGGCTGGTCTATTGTGATGATTACTCATGTACTATTCCACCATCAATACATGAACTAACTTTAGGATGAAAGCGAGTACCTGTTCTAGATGTTGTCCTGTTCCTCCCATCAGGTACCACTCTTATCTTGGTACATCTTTGATCAATGCACATGGATACTGCCTTCACTGGTCCCTCCATCTTTCAGTGTGGGATTCTAGGTATGTGGTAGCAGAGATAACTATGTTTTGGAAATTAACATTTTTCTAAACTGATAATTTATTTTCAATAATATTTACCTCTTCTGACATTCTTCCACTTTCTCTCCACTAAAAGCTGGTTTTAAAATCAGTCTTCAAGAAGTGATAACGCTATTTTAATGAGGTGCTTATATACAGTACCAAGATAGAGGGTGTATTGACATAGGTGAAGAATGTCACAAGACCAATATAACCAAGGGTAATTAAGTGAAACATAAAGGGCTGGAAGCAAGCAAGAAAAAGAAATCAGACCATTGCTTAGATGGGCAAAGGAAAAACTGGCACTCAAGTAATAGCTATAAATGTCGGCAAAGGTAAGCATCATTGGAAATGAATTTTCAATGTAGGAGAATGTTATTTTAGTTGAATGGTTTCTGTATTGGTACAAAATAACACTAAATTTAGGTTAAGGTTGTGTGACTATATAACAAGTAAGTTACTACTGTGAACACATTTCGTATTAAGGAGAAAATTTGTAAAATTAGTTTTCGTACTGTGAGGTGAAGTTGACACAATTATATAACAATGAGTATATTCTGTGTTAAGGTACAGTTAAAATAACAAAAGTGATTTCAACTTTTATGTTTATCTTTCCCACATAAAATGGTTGTTAGGTTTTATATGTGTATTAGAGGAAAATAATGCTGATAAGTGACGTGGTTGTCTTTTTGTTTTCATTTTTTTGTCATCTGATTCAGGAAAGAGGTATTATACACGCCTGTATTTATCTTGTTTGGTCACAAGTTATTGTTTATAGTGTAACTGTATTGTTATTCCACTGCTTTAATGAAGTGTTTTTATTATTGTGCTGTAAAATGAGATACTGATTTTCTTTTTGTGTGTGTGTGCGCGCTGTTGTATGAGATTTTTTATATTTTTTCTTTGTAAAAATACTATTACTATGTCAACATACTGATAGTAACATATGGTACTACTTTATGAAGTAACATTCACATCAGATTTTAACACAGAACAAAGTTATTAATGCAGTGATGGTGTTTATTTCAAAATAAGATTATTCTATAAAATTAATGAACTTTGTTTTTTATATTAGTTACTATTCTTCAAAATGTATTTGTTTTTACCAAATTTGTATTATTCTTTTAACAACATTGGACTACTTCTTTTCCCTTTCTCCTTGTTATTTTTGTAGAAATTACATCGGCCAAAAGATTTCATGCTTTAAAGATAAATACTGTTTTAGTTAACTTTGTGAAAAAAAGTTTATATTCTTTTTATTGGAATTTTTACAGATAAGAGCAGTCATCAGTGACTTTGCTTTTGTTATTGCTATCATGATAATGATTATTACTGACACGTGTGCTGGTCTTAATGCTCCAAAACTTGAAGTTCCTCATACGTTTGAGATGGGTTCAGTTACAGTCACATTCTTATATATTTTGTATAAGATTGAAATGAAAGAGTTTCGTACTAGTAATTACCCAGTTAGTAACTGTCCATTGACTGTTTTCAAGATGTTTCATTGTAGATTACAAATTACAGATTTACTATACTTAACACATATCATTAAAATGTTAGATTATGACCAAACTGTCTAAAATCTCTAATTTTAGACTACAGTTTTACTGTTTTCATAATATTTTCTTTAAATATTAAACAACAGCTTTATTAATTCCAAAATATATTTTCAAACTTAAGGAAATTTTCACCGTTTTTGGAGGGTAGTTTTCAAATATGACTACACAGGTACTATTTTCAAAATGGTAGAAAATATCATGTTATTTATAGATTATTTTCTTGTTTTTAATCCATAGTTTTTACTCTTCTAATGTCATTTTTCCTCTTTTGAACCTTTTATTAATTTCTTGTTTTTAAACTTTTTACTCTTAGATTGTTTTACAATTTGTAATATTCAGTTATTTTGCTGTTAGGTTTTAGATTATATTTACATTTTAATCCAGGTCAGTATATAACCATTAAAATACTGTCTTCATATGTTTAGAAGTTGCAATGCCATTTTCAGGTGCATATGTAAACCTGTACATAGATATGATTTATTTATCAAAAAGAAAACAAACAATAATCTTTTTTCTTTTTAGATTTATTATTCTCTGGTTTAATTTCCTGATTTTTAGCTTTAGTTCCCCCTCGGTGTGGATTCCTGTACATGGTGAGGGGACCTCCCAGGGAAGGTTCTGTTCTGTCTGGTTACCTTCTCTGGGATCTAAATATTCCCATGTGTTTGCCGTGCGTGTTGACCCGTGAAGGGGAGGAGAGGATCCTGGTGGTTGAAGGGTCCAACCCTAACACACCACTTTGGCCTCAAATTCCTGCAACAGATGGCCTTTGGGTGGGCCCCCTAGGGGTCAATCGGCTGGTCCACTTGGGTTAGAGTCAACCAAGTACCAGTGTTGGAAGTTCTCAACGGGTGTTGTGGATATTGTGCCTGATGCTGGTGTTTGGGTATAGTGCTCACAAAACCCTGGCATTGCTTCATTTTCCTTGCATGACTTTGTAGTGTGTCCCTTTGTAGGGCTGCATGGTAGGTGGGGTCAGTGGGTACCGAAACTTTTCCTTTTTCCTATGGATCCTCCAAAAAATTTAAATAAAATTGTAAAAAAACAGTTAATGGGTAAGCGACCACGTCTTGAATACTCAGAACAGCAATCTTCAACATCAGTAACACCCGTACCTTATTTTCTTATATTGCATTCTCTTTCGGAAAAACCTTTAGGGCAAATGTCCCCTTTTTTTATTCAAAAAGGACTAGAGGGACTTGCTGGCTCTCCAAAGTCAGTAAAGTAGCTTCAATCTGGAGACATATTGGTTGAAACATCCACATCCCAACACAGTGAGTTCCTCTTGAATTCAAAGGCAATTGGGGACATAGCTATTGAGGTTACAAGCCATGCTAATTTCAATTCTTCATGAAGAGTTATTGTTGAAAGGGATTTGAAGAACGTTCCCGAGTCGGAGATTCTCACTGATCTCTCCACTCAAGGAGTTTCTGCAGTGAGGTGCATCTCCACTCGCAAAGATGGAGTTACACTGCCAACAGATACCCTCGTTTTAACATTTACTTCACCACATGCACCTGCAACCATCAAGGCAGGTTGTCTCATTTGCAGGGTTTGGCCATACATTCCAAACCCTCTTCGATGTTTCCAATGTCAGAGATTCGGCCTCTCAAAGACTTCTTGTCGTGGTTCCCTGACATGTGCTCATTGTGGAGGCAAGGACCACGATGCCTATGACTGTGACATGGACCCGCATTGTGTAAACTGCAATAGTTCTCACCCCTCTTACTTTCATTCTTGCCCAAAATTGTTCGAGGAAAAAGAGGTGCAGCGTTTGAAAACGACACTAAACATCAGTTATCCTGAGTCTCGGAAATTGCTGTCCACAACTCCATCTCGGACTTATGCTGCTGCACTTCATTCCACAACTACAGTGGGAGTGCAGACACATCTCTCTGTTCCTCCAAGAGAATCATTTTCAAAACAAATGAAAACCCTTTTGACCTCCGTGGTTAAAAAAGTTGATGAATCGACTTCCACTTATATCTCTGTTCCTCCCATACCTTCCAATAAACCTCAAGATCCACGTCCTTCAGTTTCAAATACAGGCATTTCTTCTGATACATCATTTTCTCCAACCACTAGAGACAAAACAATTATTCCTTCACTGGATTTCTCTTCCAATAACAAAAACCTGCCCACTCGACCCAGAGAAGGATCCATGGATGTTGATAGACCTCCTCCGATTAAAGACAGTAAAGAAAAAAGACGCGGTTGTAAACCGAAGGGTTCTTCAGCCACTTCACCTACCCGTTCTTAAAAATGGCCACCTTGATACAATGGAACTGTCGAGGTTTACGTTCTAATCTGGATGATATCAAAATGCTGATTGCTTCCTACCATCCTGTTTGTCTTTCTTTACAAGAAACATTTCTCAAATCTGCTGATACAGTCTCCGTTCGGCAGTTTTCTCTGTACAGAAATGACAGGTTGTGTGATGGTCAAGTACATGGAGGGGTGGCACTGTTGGTTTATCAACACGTGCCCACCCTCTTTTTGTCACTCAACACACCCTTGGAGGGGGTAGCCACCCGTGTTTCCTTGGGTCATATCATCACTGTTTGTTCTCTGTACCTAACCCCTGGAGAGACATACGATCAATCAGAACTTGATGCTGTCGTTGAACAGTTGCCATCTCCATTTCTAATCCTGGGGGATTTTAATGGACACCATCCCCTCTGGGGAAGTGCTGTTATTGGTGGGAGGGGTCGATCTGTAGAGCGTATGCTCTCTGATCACAATCTTTCTCTTTTCAATACTGGTTCTTCCACTTACTTTCATGCACCTAGTCAGTCCTTTACCGCTATTGATCTCTCAGTTTGCTTCCCTTCATTATTCTCCCATTTTTCATGGAGGGTTGACAGTAATCCACTAGGCAGTGATCATTTTCCGATCCTTTTGAGAGATACTGGCCGTGGTCGATGCCACCCTACCCGCGTGCCCCGGTGGAAGCTGAATCAGGCAGACTGGTCCACTTTCACTGCTCTCACAGAACTTGATCCTGCCATTATAAATCATCCATCAATAGACGACTGTGTAACAGCGGTAACTGACTGTATTATACATGCAGCTGCTCAGTGTATTCCTAAAACCTCGACACATATCCACGATATCCTCGTCCATGGTGGAATCCTGCTTGCCACTTAGCACAGAAGGCTCAAAAATGGGCCTGGGATACTTTTCGTAGATATCCCACACTTTCAAATTGGGTTGCTTTCCAATGGGCTCGTGCACATGCTAGATGGGTAAGATGTCAAAGCCAGAAGGAATCTTGGATTAAGTTCACAACTAGCATATCTTCTACCACCAGTTCCAAGATCATATGGGACATGATTCGAAAAGTTAATGGGTACTACAATTCTGTCCCCCTCTCGATCTTACTCTCTGATGGTCAGGAGGTGACTGATGTCTGGAACATCGTTAACACTCTAGGTGAAAGCTTTTACCAGGTATCTAGCACTTCTGCTTGTTCCTCCTCCTTCCTGGCCATCAAGACTCGGGCAGAGCGATCACCTCTTTCCTTTCAAACTGACTGTAATTGTCCCTTTACCCTGGTGGAACTAAAAATGGCCCTTCATCGATCTGCCAGTACGTTTGTTGGACCTGATGATATTCATTATGACGTGCTGCACCATCTATCTCCTGCTTCTCTTGATGTCCTTCTGATTGTCTTCAACCAGATTTGGCAGGAAAATGCTTTTCCTGATGCCTGGTGCAAGGCTATTATTTTACCTTTCTCTAAGCCAGGGAAAGATCCGAAGATTCCTTCAAACTATCATCCAATAGCTTTGACGAGCTGTCTCTGTAAGACCTTAGAAAGGATGGTTAATTCAAGGAAGCAAACAACCTCCTCTCGCCCACCCAGTGTGGGTTCCGTTGACAGCACTCCACCACAGACCACCTAATTCGTCTTGAAACATCTATCAGAGAACCCTTTCTCAACTGCCAACATCTTGTATCAATATTCTTTGACATAGAGAAGGCTTACGACACAACATGGAGGTATGGCGTTTTGCGAGACCTCCATACATATGGGTTACGTGGCCATCTACCCATGTTTATTAAAAAAATTTTAATGGACAGGAGATTCCCAGTTCGTGTGGGTTTGACACTTTCCCGTTCTTTTGTATAAGGAATTTGGAGTCCCTCAAGGCTGTGTATTGAGTGTCACACTCTTCAGTATAAAGATAAATGCCATCACTGAACAACTCCCTCTCACTGTTGCGAATGGGCTGTATATTGACAACTTTCACATCTTATGTCAGTTGTCAAACATGAGATATATTGAGTGGCGACTAGAAACTGCCCTCAATCGTGTACTGTAGTGGACTCTGGCGAACAGCTTTAATTTTTCTCTCTCTAAAACCGTTTGCATGCACTTTTGCCACTAATGGGGTATTCACTCTGATCCTGAAGTTTTGTTGCCTGTGGTCCCTGAGACAAAGTTCTTGGGGCTTATCTTTGATTGTAAATTGACCTTTATACCTCACTTAAAGCAGCTTCGGGTCAAATGCACAAGAGCACTGAACATCCTCCATGTCCTCTCTTCTACCAGTTGGGGGGCAGATCGCTGTTCAATGTTGAAGATATATCGTGCTCTTATCAGATCGAAACTCGACTATAGATCAATGGTATATGGCTCTGCCAGACCCTCGGCCTTAAAGATGCTGGACCCCCTTCATCACCAAGGACTTCGACTCTGCACTTGGGCTTTCCGTACCTCTCCAGTTCAAAGCATATACATTGAATCTCATGAACCTTCTCTACACCTTCGCCATTTGTAACTATCTTTACAATATACTTCGAAACTTTGTTCCTTACCAAAGCATCCCACCTGGGAATGTGTTTTCCTTCCTTGGTGAGCAGTACTTTTTCAGAACAGATGATCTGTCGTTGCTCCGTTTGGCCTTTGCATCCGGGCGCAGTAGGATGAATTGGGTCTGTCCTTGGATAACATTGCAGATTCCACAGGTCGGCCCATCCCACCATGGCTAATTACAGCCCCCAAATGTGACCTTTCGTTCAGTCACCTAAAAAAAGGCAGATGCTCCAGATTGGAAGTACCGTCTTTTATTCAATGAATATCTTTCAAACAATCATTCAGTTCCCATTGATACAGATGATTCCAAATCAGGTGATTCAGTGGGCTCTGCTATGGTTTGCTATGGGTCAGTAGTTGCGCACAGAATCCCCTCTACAGCTTCTGTGTTGACTGCTGAACTGTTTGCCCTGGATCATATTGCAGCTGAGCAGTACTCCAACTGCACTATTTATACTGATTCGGTGAGCTCTATACTTGCCTTGGAATCCCTGCACGTTATCTCACGTCCTATTCTCGCTGATATTCGAAACCAACTGGCCCATTTCTCATTAGCAGCTACTTCAATCCAGTTTTTCTGGATACCAGGCCATGTTGGTATTCGTGGGAACGAGCTTGCAGACATGGCAGCTAAATATGTCTGCTTCAGCACTGTCACCCCTATGCCTATTCCGTACATGGACTACGGTGTTGTCTTCAAGGCTTGGCTCCGTGCCAGCTGGTAGTCCACTTGGAGTGAGCAACGCAACAACAAAATTTTTCAAATCAAACCCAAAATTGGAGTTTGGCCATCCAGCTTCCGTACAGTTCGGAAGGAGGAAGTTGTTCTCAATAGGCTGCACATTGGTCACAGTTTTTCAACTCATCATTTTCTTTTATCTGGAACTGATGCACCAATGTGTAGTTTGTGTAACACTCAAATCACTATCAGCCACGTTTTACTATCTTGCCATCGTTATAATTCTCAACGACAGCAATATTTTAAACATATTTTTACCCAGGGTAAAAATCTCATTTAAGGGTTGCATATTTATTCATTACACCTTTTTAATTGTGGCTCCTTTTTTACAGTTTTAATCTCTCTCATTCAATTTGACATTGGACAAAGGCCAGAACAATAAATAACTCGACACCAGGACTGGAAAGGCCAACTTCATGTGACTAACACTGCTGTATGAACTACTCGTTAGTCATCCTGGCAAGTTGTTATTACACTTTTGCTGCATATCATTTGACACTTTTATTACTTTACCTTTTCGTACTGGCCATAATAACTCATAACCCAGAACCAGGACTGGAAAGAGCAACCTCAGGTGACTAACGGTGGTTTTTATACTTACCTGTTAGTCTTCCTGGCAGGTTATGATCATTACCATTCTGCTACAGGTAGATTTTTACATCTTTGTTGACCAGATGTCAACATTGGTTTTTGCGCCATTTTCTGTTTTAATTGCCGTTTTGCTTTTATTTTCATTTACTTTGACAAATTTTACTCCATTTACTTTTATCTTTTTACTGAACATTTGGCTACTCATTATTACGATTTTGCAGAGTGTCTTTTAAAACTTTTATTCTTTTACATTTTGATAATAGCTGCTATGACACAACTGGAACCAGGACTGGAAAGGCCAACTTCAGGTGATTGACAGAGGTTCTTGAACTTACCTGTTAGTCTTCCTGGTGGGTTATGATCATTACCATTTTGCTAGAGTAAATAGTTTATAACTTTGAAGACTGGATGTCACCATTGGTTTTTACACCATTTTCTGTTTTAATTGCTGTTTTGTTTTTACCTTCATTTACTTTTACAAATTTTACTCCATTTACTTGACTTTTATCTTTTTACTGGACATTTGGCGACTCATTGTTGCGATTTTGCTACGTGTCTTTTAAAACTTCTATTCTTTTACATTTTGATACTGGTTGCTATGACACAACCCGGAACCAGGACTGGAAAGACCAACTTCAGGTGACTGACGGTGAGTCTTGAACTTACCTGTTAGTCTTCCTGGCGGGTTATGATCATTACCTTTTTGCTAGAGTAAATACCTTACAACTTCTTATACTTTGCCTTTTATCTTAACATTGTAGACTAGGTGTCAACATTGGTTTTATACCTTTTTGTTTTACCTTCATTTCCATTTATGTCTTTTACTACATTTTTACTATTTTACCGGATGTCTGCCACAGATAGCCTCGTTGCTTTGTGCCATAAAACACTAAATCAATCAATCAAGCTTTAGTTCTTGGCTTTCTTTTGGAAGACTTGGTACAGGTCTAAGGCACTCATCTTGTGAGGGTTGTACATTGGAACCCTGTCACACTAACCATGCTTGCCCTTTCAGCTGTGGAGGCATTATAATGTGACAATTAATCCAACTATTAATTGGTAAAAGAGTAGCACAAGAGTTGGCAGTTAGTGATGATAACTAGCTGCCTTCCCTCTTGTCTTATAGTGATAAATTGGCGACCCTCATGTAGCTTTGCATAACATTAAAAATAAACAAATTCTTTAGGAATTCATCTGTAAGTTCTTGGGAGAGATATGGTTTTTATGCCATATGTACCTTTCTTATTTTCCAGTTAGCTGTGTATTATGTCCATTAGGAAATTCAGCTTCGCTGTTCAGTTATGGAATGAGAAGATATAGCACAAATAGAAGTGAAAATGTTACTGTGGTTTAGTTTAAGAAATTTGTCATTTGAAGATGTATTAATGTGACACTAGATTCACTCATGTAAAATATTACACACACAACTAAATCACACTTTGTACTGATGCAGGATAATTTGTTATTACGCTGTCAGGAATATTTAGAAATAAGAAACACCATACATGGTAAAAAATATAGATACAAATTCCATACAACACCTTTAGCACATAGTTGAATGTTGTTTGCCAACATAACCAAGTGTAACTAACAATATATTATTAACAAAACCATAAAAAACTGATTTCAAATCCTACAGACCACCTTCAGCTCATCCTTGAGTGCTATGTGCCAACATAACTAACTGTAACTTACACTATATTGTCGACATAACCATAAACAAGTCTGGTTTCAAAACCTATTGACCACCTGCAGCTTGCCCTTGAATGCTGTGAGTCAATATAACCAACTGTAACAATATATCATCAACATAACCATAAACAAGTCTGGTTTCAAATCCCATAGATCACATTTAGCACATATTTGGATGCTCTGTGTCAACTTTACAATTACATTAACAACATATTTTTCATTAAACAAGTTCCAGAGACAAACTTTGAAACATATCTGGCACTACGGGCTTGAATGCTAACAACAGCTGTTATCAATTTCTTATCTACACTCAATGAAGAAGACTTATATCTACCCATTCTTCTAACATTAATAATTCCA
Organism: Carcinoscorpius rotundicauda; assembly: GCA_011833715.1. Taxonomy (NCBI): domain Eukaryota; kingdom Metazoa; phylum Arthropoda; class Merostomata; order Xiphosura; family Limulidae; genus Carcinoscorpius; species Carcinoscorpius rotundicauda. The sequence continues at coordinate 88,485,767 of CM022392.1, read as the reverse complement.
CATGTGGTTAGGAAATTTATCAATGTCTGTATTTATTCTCAATCCATTGTAAAATCGATAACATTTCTATTTCCTCTCCAAATGAAACTTTGTATCAATTTGTGTAATTCAGAACAACTAATGATAATGTTTGAAAAACAAACAAACAATGGGAATGTAATTACTTAAAAAACTTTATAATAAACATATATATATGAGATTTGCTACTCTGTTATTGTGCTGCCCTCTATATATAAACTGTTTGCTTACTCATGCTACAAACCTGCTGGAATTACTATATTCCAACATGTCTCTCAAATAATTCATCATGCATCATCTCTTAATTAAATGTAGCATGATATGCTCATAAGATGCATGTGGCACCCTCTACACTCCTCTACCACACATCACTTCAAAGTTTGATAGAAGGTATCAGCTCCATAGAAGTGGGGAGAGAGTGTGATGAAGGAAAGTACCTACCAGAAATACATTTTTTTCAGTACAGGAAATTTATAACTTCTGATATTGTATTTACCTCCTCTTATAAGATTCACTAGAATCCGACACTGAGAATGAGGGTCTGGGTTGAGGGAACAAAAAAGGTATCCATGAAAGTGTCGAAAAGGCCCCCTGATAATGAGATATAGATTTGCACATCTTCTCTTCATATACAAGTGCAATGTTAAGACAAAAGTGCAAAAATTGAAAGCTGCACATCCAAGTGGGAGACAGCATGATAGGAAAGTGGTCGTAACCAGAGTAAGCAAAGGTAACTCAGTCTCACAAGAGTAAAGTGGGTAAACAAGTGTGTGTCCGTGAGTTTAAAGTGGCTAAGGCAAGGCAGACCATAGTTGGTAAGTAAATCACATCTGAAACCTTATGGGACACTATCATCTATTATAGGGTAAGATTAGAACTATACTGTCTTCACTTCAAATCCAAAAATCTACTGATCTAGAAATTAACTAATATTTAACAGATGTCTATCATATGGAATCAACTCCGCAAATGGGGCATTGACCAGCATTATCCAAAGGCAATAACATCCCCATAAGAAGAGAAGGAGGGATAGTCAAGGATATAACTGTAACAATGCCACGTACTACTACTATGATCTACAACACAGATACAGTAATCAGGACAGAACAATAGACAACCCAAACTTCTGTGAGTACTTATGATGATTGGTTCGTTCTGGTTCCAAACCTCCTTGTGGGTACTGACATATATATGAGAGTAGGATGACAGTTTCCAATCAAGGGAATGAACTGCAATTTTGACAGCTCAACTCTAGGGTTAACGTAAATGGTATCAGGAGGCCTTTTTATATAGTAAGGTAATGGGTTCAAATCCAGTGGTCATGTAAAATGGTAATAGAATGCCACATATCATCTACACGAGCAAAACACTGCTGCCCTAATCAGGAGTGAATGGTTATGGCCATCTTTTTTTGTGGAACCCCTTAAAGTGAGTGCCCTTCAGAGTCAACCACCCCCAGAAGCTTGACACTGGAAATTGGTAAGAACACCCATACTCCACTTGAGGAAAGGAGAGTGACAATACAGTGAAGAGTCTGAAGAAATGACACCATTTAAGGCAGTTAAATGGGCGACTATGAAATTTTATCTTGAAAAGAAGACCATATTAAATGGTTCACATGAGGCATGGCAGAGATGAGCAACAATTCCTTTCTGTTTTACCGATGCAGTCCATGGATGGGACAGTCCAGAAAAGGGCTGTTTGTAAAACAAAATATCACCATGTTATTCATCATGCGATCTTGTGGAACACCCCATCTGAACTTTGACTGTGTGAAGCCATGGAAGATAAAATGCAGATTTACAGTTAAAGAATATCTTGTCAGATACTACTCACCCTTGATGAGATTCATGAGAGAAAGTGGTAAAAAATGGGAAAAAAATATAAATAAAAACTTTCCATTTACAGCCACACTGAAGTCTGAAAAATGACCATAGGTGGTAGTTGAAGTGGGAATCGTCATATGATGAAGATAGGAATGGTCTGCATGCAAGAGAGTAGAATCTCTTCCATTGGATGAAGAAGACAAGAAGCAAGAAAAGTAATGTGTTGATTGTGATGAAAGGAAACTTCGAAAAAGAAAGAATGTAGGGAAGAATAGACCAATTGAACCAAAAGGTAGTTACAACTAGTAAGGGTAAAAGGTGAAAGATCATGATGGGAGGTGGGTTGCCATGGAATATTAAGTCAGAAACATGTACTCTGTAAGTTATATAAAAATGAAGAACCTTGACTAGACACAGATCCAGTCTATCCACATTCAGTAGAGGGTAAAGATCTGATATAGAAAGAAGGGAAATAGTTGAAAAAGAGGAACAACCCTCCCAAGCTGCTGAAGTTTTCAGAAAAAAAGGAATAATTTAGTTAAACGAGGTGATACATGGGATGGAAAAGGGTACATAAAACATCAGTAGCAAAGAAATTAAAATGTTGATGCTCGCAGACTTGTAGAAGTAAATATGGTTTAAGGGGCAGATGACACAAGGAAAGTGCTTCAAGCAGAGGTGAAAAAAAATGCATTAGCTTGATAAAAACAGGAGAAGTAAAACGTCTGTACTTAAAAATGAAAGGTTTTGGATAAGGCCACCCGATATCTGAAAAGGCCCAGGTGAGAAATTATGCAGCATGATCTATAGTTGGCTTGTCAACAGGAAACCCACTTTTAGTAGACCAAGAGCAGCAGATTTTCCACTTGCCTTTGTATTCTTCTATGGAAGATGGTTGTATGGAATTAGCTAACAAGAAAGCAACTTGAAGTGTGAAACTGGATCATCTCAAAGATACAACAAAACCTTGGTGTTAAAAAGCAGAACATGTAGATTGTAGGATATGGGATTAAGATTGATGAAAAAAGGGAGGGAAGAGGAAAGTAGAAGAGTGGCAGAAGGGGATAGTAGTAGTCATTATAACATTTGAAAACAAAGTTGTATTGGTTAGTAGGAAGTAGTAAGGAGGATATGACAATGAATAGAGTAGACAAGAGAAGTCACCTCATGAAGCAATTTGATGGAAGTTTACACATAAAGATATTTGTGTGGCCAATCTTGAGTGAAGCCTTCAACTGCCAATGCCTGTGGATGGAGTACTGGTGATGAAATGAGGAGCAATTTGGTATCGAGTCCCGTGACGAATGCATCCACTTAGAGAGAACCCCACCAATTGCAAAGGTCCTGAAAATGAGGGTATCAAATGTCCACTTCATCAAGTAGATCCAGTCAGAGTACACAACTAAACTGAAAGCACCAGGCACAAGACATGCTGTTAGGTGAATATGATGTGCATTGAAGAAGTATAACAGATCCAATGTCTAAAAACAGATATCTGGTTGATATGTAACACTACCATAGAATTGTCCAAATGAACCATCATCAAACAATGGCAGGCAAGATGAAGAAACTGACACAATGTTTGACGTATGGCTAGAAGTTCAAGAACATTGGTATGCAATATGGTTTCATCCACAAAGCTTCTTGATTGACCCATATATCTATCCCTGAATGGATGCATCTCTGAAAAGATGTAGAGTTAGTTAGATGCATAGATGAAGCAGAACAGCCACTGACATATGGGCTTTCTCTCGCCATCATTGCAGAATGTCTCACAGGAAAGGACGAAGAAAAATGGGGATGGAACAAAGACCCAGATTAAGGCTTCCATCGTTTGTGATGTACCCATTCAATCCCTTCAAATATGACTATGACTGAGGAGGACCAGGACAGTCTTGAAGGACCACATTGCCTAAAGCAATATAACCTTGAAAGCTGTAAGTGACTGAGTTGAGAGGGCAAGGTAAACTGAAAGTTCCATTGATATGAAGAAGAAGGCTGTGTGTGACTGATATTTGTGTGAAAAAGATGCCCCACATGGGAAAAATATTAAGTGGGTTGAAGTTATGACTTCTCCAGTTTAATCAACCAACCCTCCAGAGATCCCACTGAACGAGCCAGAATTCCATGTAATTATGAAATCCTAGCCTCCAGAGCAAGGAGATAATGCGCAAAAGTCCCAACCATTTGACAAAACATGTATGGTGCTGAAGCAAGTTTGAATGGGTGGGTCCAAAACTGATAAAACACCCCAAGATGGGCATACCAAACATAAGAAGAGCAACGATTACGTGCTTTCAGGATGTGTAGGTAAGAACTGGAGATATCCATTTTCATTATCTACAACCAAGGGGAAAACATCCAATTCTGAGTGGAAAAAAAATTCCATGATGAACTTTGATAGTTCTGTAATTTTCTGTACCTTCACAAAATATCACAATTTTTCAAAAACCTTTACAAGTCTTTTGTAGACAAAAGACTAGAATTTTTAATGATGTATTTACACTAAAATTTCTCCATGAGTGTATGGAATTAAAGTGTTGACTATCCTGAATGCTAAGTGATTTTTGTATTGAGATTAAAAATTCTTTACTTCATCTGCAAATAATCAAATTTCACTTTTATGATCTCTGAAGCCTCCTAACTAAATTTCAAATATTTTAAAAGGAAAATATTATACCAATTATTTTTTCTACTCCAACTTTATACAAGGTTTGACAGTTTTTTGACCATGGGAATAAAGTTTGAACTGAAAGCTAATGAGACAATTTTATGAATGAAAAATAACACAATATTGCATTTTATTGAATTTTTATTGGTTTTAAATAGCATAGTGTAAAATGTCATTGAAAACTATGAGCAATTTGTTGAAGAGAAGATGTGGCAAGTGGGCGTGGCAAGAAGATTCTGATTTTATAGTTTATGGCTCTGCAACCAAATAACATAGAAGGGTATAAAAACTATGCTTTGCCTGACTAATAATAATATTATAATGCATAATTTATGTTAAATTCCTTACTTCTCAGAAGGATTGCATACTTGCACAATACAGTGAAATGCTTACACAACCAGCATGATTCATCCATTCTGCAGCAACAAATGTGACACTACAATTTTCATGCAGATGGTGCCCCTCTGGTTATTGGTGAACACATGAAACACATTTTGGAGGAGTTCTTACACAGACTGAATCATTCACACACCACTTTTTGTATCAATGGCTATGTCATTTACTAGACCAAATACGAGTTTTAGGAATGTCTTAAAGCCAGAAGCTTCACACAGTTAAAGATATTAAAGATGCAATTGTCTGGGAAGTAGTCAGCAAACCAGATGAAATGTGCATTGTTGAAGAGAACTAATACACTCTGGATGCTGAAAGAGTTGCATGTTGAACAGTTACTGTGATTGATCATGCAATATGATACAGTGGAACCATGTAACAACTGAAGTATTTTGATCTCCACGGTTACCTTACAATTCGCTGAAGTGTATCTCAGAATATCTGGTATGGATATTAATACGTTTATTGATTAGTGGAGAACGATGTTTCAACCTGGTTAACAGAGAGAGTTTGCAACTGACCGTTGCTGGAAACTTGGCTCAGAAATGAGAGTATAAATAAACAAATATAGGATTGTAGGGGGCATTGCAGTTGGATGTTAGGTTATTAATTTGTACAGGAATAAAGGTATACCAATATAAATTGGTTTAATTGTGGCTTTAGTTCTTGTATAAGTAGAGCTTCTTTAATTTTGCATTTGTTTACATGTGAAGATAGATACTTTACTTCCTCCTAGTCCCTAAGAATTTTAATAAGAATGCGCCTGTCTCTGGAGAGAAAAAGATTTATTTTGATCAACTGTATTTTTTTATAATTAATGCCATAGAAGTGGAGAAAAATATGGTATTAAATTTTTAAGCATGAAAATAACCTGTAAATTTGCTGTATATTATTCAAAACCAAAGTCAGAAGCCAATATTAATAAAGGTACTTACCTCTGGATGTAGCTTTGATTTTGCTTTCTGTGAGCCTGTCTTCTGTGTCTTCTAACATAAATCCAAAATTGACACATTTGAACCTGAAAAACAATGAAAAAATATTTTGAATTTATTTTTCTTTATATATCAATAGGCTCTTTCATTTGGGAAAGAGACAATTGAAATATCCAGAAATAAAGAACTACCTTAGTCAGCTCTATCTTATGAGACAATGTAGATTAATCAAGCAGTCAAAGCAGGATAAAATTATATATACAGAGTTTACAGAAATATACAACACATCTTGACTGATAAAAATATTAAGTTTGTAATCAATGAAAATGAACTGGGAGCTAAACATGCAGCAGAATATGTGAAGAGTGACTGTTTTAATGAGATTAAACAGGGATATGTTGCTAATTTCATTATTTATCATTAAAGTTTCATGGATGTATACTGGCAGAGACTAAACATATTTGAAAAGCTACAGTATTATTGTCTTCCACTTATGTTTCAAAATAGTTTTTGGTTTCTCTTCTTCAAATTCTACAGCTTCCACAATAATTACATCTGTGGGTCCACAGGGTAAACCCAGTTTTATGTTAAGTAACAAAAACATTATTTGTAAAAAACAATTAAAAACAGAACCTATATGTACATCTACAGGTATATACAAAACACCATAAATATATCTAGGTTAGTCATGTCCACAGTTTCTTGATATCACCTTGTCACTAACACAATGTAGTTGTTCATTATGTTTGATAGATAACCTTCATAAAGCCACTAATTATTCAAATCTATAACAATGTTGTTCATTATGTGTGAAGGATAACCTTCATAAAACAACTAATTATACAAATCTTTGACAATGTTGTTCATTATGTTTGATAGATAACCTTCATAAAGCCACTAATTATTCAAATCTATAACAATGTTGTTCATTATGTGTGAAGGATAACCTTCATAAAACAACTAATTATACAAATCTTTGACAATGTTGTTCATTATGTTTGATAGATAACCTTCATAAAGCCACTAATTATTCAAATCTATAACAATGTTGTTCATTATGTTTGAAAGATAATTTTGATAAAATTATTAATTATACAAATTTATAACAATGTTGACTACATACTAAGCAACATTATTACATTATATCCTGTATAGATGAAAAAAGGTGTTAAAACTTACATACAGATAAGATGAAAGGTTGCAACACGGCAGAAATGAGCACAAAGTAGCTGAAATTAATTTATTCCATCTCCATGTTTTACCTTTCATTTATCTCTGTTTTTATGAATGTTTATACAGTATATCTTTAAAATATTTTCTGTATGGTGGTGATTTACTATGTTCCACTTTTTACCCCTTCACCTGCCACTTCCCATCTCTTAAGAAGTATCTTTAACCTCTAATTTCAGCTGTCAGTGACTTAACTACCTAGTGTTCCTATTGACTTCCAATAGAAGCTTACAGATGTAATGCTGCACTGGTTGTTTAATCTAAACATTTAGGACTGCTTAAATAAAATACATATTTTTTTCCCTCTCACAGCTATTTTAATTATGTTTGCATTAAATGACATCAGACCTAATTGTACTTACAAATAGATATTGCATTTCAGAATAATTATTGAACTTTTGCTAAAATAATATACAAATTCAAGATGCAATCCACAATAGTCACAATTTTAATTATATTTCAAATGGCTCAAGAGATGGAGCTGTGAACTCAAAGTTTGTACTTGAAAAAAAACTTGGTCCCATTCTACAAGCTGCTGTGGCACAATGAAAATTATCAAAATTACTGTAAAGTAAGAGAACAAATCATATAACAAGAACTTCACTATGACATTGTTCTATGTTACATTTTGCTAATCATTCCAGTGAGTCAATTTTATGCATCTGCTGTATGGCTTGTTTAAATGCAAACAATAAATACTGGATGTAACAGTTTCATACTTCACGATTATATAGTTTCTGATACAAAATATCTCTGTTTCATACATGCAATATTTTATGAATTTGAAGCTTTGAAAATTTGAAACGATTGAGAAACAATTACAAATGCTTATCTTTGTTGTGGATTTTAATTTCTGGTTTTATACCTTCCTACATTCTTGTAACCTTTCCTACAAAGTTTTGTTTCATAAAACTGTTAGCATTATTATTTTTTTTATTTGAAAAAAACACATTCTTTAGGTTCACTATGTCTTTGATCACTGGTGTGCACAAAAGAAAAAAAAAATTAAGCCATCTAACTTTTTTATAATTGCTAACCAAAAGGTTTTATGGTAATGCATGTAATAACTTTTAAATCCATTTACATTAATTTATGTACATGTATACACTTTTTAAACATTTATTTTGGTTGATTTTATTTGTCAATTAACTCTTTTTGCAATGGGTCGAAAGCCATGTCATTGTATTTATTGACTTGCATTCAAAATTTTATTGAACTACTATTTTATGAACTTACTCAATGTGTTTGGAATTACACTGTAGAATATAAATCAAACTTTAATATTATATATCAGCTAATTTCTGAATTTGAAAGTAAACATTAGAAAAACACACAAATATATATTTTAGCTAGTCACTTGGTAAGAATGTAGCACTGTTTAAAATTAGATGTTTGTGATGCCAAAGTAGAAAGTCTGTAGTTTCATAGAAATTATAAACTCAAATTACTAATATTATTAAGCTAGAATATATTATAAGAACCCAATTTTTTATTTTGAAAGCAAGTCAACCATGACATGCTGTAAAAGGGTTACAATTTTTTTTCTATTCTGATATTTCAAGGATACAAACACAGTATGCTTGAAATGATATTTGATATGGTTGGAAGCAAAATGATTTAAATAAGCCAATCTTATTTTCATTACCAAAAACTCATTCCTTTAACTATTACACTGTAACATTATAATTTAACTGAAGTGTTGTGATGAAGAAAGTCTTGAAAGAATCAGGAGTGTAACTGTGGCAGAAATTGTTCATAAATGTTTTTCTTTCTAGTAATGAATCACTTAGCTTAATTTTTATCACTTTGTTTACATCTATGCCAATCTTTGGCAAACTGATAGCTATACAGCTTTATACAGTTCAAAAGAACAGAAAAAATGTGTTTCAATCACAATCTTATGACTTTTTCAAGTTTAAATATAAGCAATTATATCACACTCTGACAACCAAATTGAGAAACAGTGATTGGCTAAGCATCTGTTAAACTATACTTGTGCTCATGTTTCAAGGTCAAATAGGTGCTCTTTCATTCAAAACTGTTATGATTTTCCTCCAAGGAGTTTTTAAGTGCTGAACTTGCTCATTAAAAACTCAATAAATTCACAAATACTAATGAGTTTATTTATAACATGGTGAAATAAACCCAAAATCAGTTTTCATTCGTTTTTCATGAATAAAACCTTTTCATTGAATATCCTTCAACTCCAAAACATTAACTTTCTTAAAATACATTAAAGAATGAAATATTTATTACATGATCTTTACATTAAACTACAATCTACTTTTTCCTGTTATATTGTTTAGGTTTGGGTATACTTAAATTGTCTGCATTATGATTCAAAGATCTTTAACTTTGGATAAAGCTTGAGTGTCAGGAAGGTTCATATTTGCTTGTTACATTGTCTAGATTCTGATTCAAGAATCTTTACCTTTCGAACTAAACTTACATTTTATGGGTATCTTTATTTCTTAATCTGTCTCTATTCGAAGAAATAAAATTGTGCTTAGCTTACATAACAATCAAGTGCAAGGTTACACAGCATGTTACAAACACCAACCTTTAGTCAGATTAATGTGGACATTGTGAAACCCTCTTGGCTCAATTAGTCCCCATGGTGGTTCAACATGATACATTCCGAAACTATTTGTCTTTAACTGCAGGAAAACAAGTGTTAAACACATATAAACACACACATATGTAATTCTAGAACCAAATTACATAACAATCTTCATAGTTTGACATAAAAAAAATAAGCATCTGTTGATATATAAATAGCTGTTTACATTTTACAGTTACATCTTCCATCTCTTTATTTTAAAAGAAATACAATAAAAAGGTAGCATTTTCAATGAAATATGAAGGTAATTTGCCTTACCTCATATCCAACACAATTACTTGTGATGTTGGTAACTGTCAGACACACAGGAGCAGGTTCAGAGTAAATGCTTTCAGGGAAAACCAGTGTTGCTTCTGGGCTAGAGACAATATTATATTAATTGGCACATAACATCAAAATGCACCATAATTAACAGATAGTATATTATTTTTTACCTAAAGACTTAGTAGTTGAAATTCTAAAAATGATTTTGTAAATTACTTGTAAAGTAAAATACAAAACATTACTTTTACAAAGGATATTAAACTTGTTTCAATATTTTTCAAAGATTTCTATACTTGATATTTTCAGTCCTCTTTATAATAAAATTTGTTGATGTACATGTATAGTATTTTATATGTAGACTAATACAAAATTTACTTTTGAAACACATAACATATTTACATACAGAATTTCCAGCAAAATAAAAGATAGTGCTTTCCAAAATGGCTAATATTTTATTAAAATAAAACCTTCAACAGGAACTAAAACTTACCAGATCTTCAAAACTGAACCAACAGCAATGGTCTCCCCTGGGAAAGGAGGTAGTGGGGAAGGAAAGTCTTGGTCTTTAAGTACCTAAAATTCAAAATACAGTAAACACCTTTATTGTGCATTCAAGCTCACTTTTCAACAAGTATAACAGGTTGTGTAGCTGTTATAGTATTCCAGTTTCTCTAACAAGTTAAGCTAATATTTACAAATACAGTAGTTTAAGAAAAAAACAATCAAAATAAATAAAGATCTAACTTAACACTTCTGGCCCAACAAAATGTTCATAGAAATTTATTTTCAAGTTAATTAAAACCATTTTCATATTAAAACACTTTTCATACAAAATACACAAATAAAAAAAAGACTTACATCTACCCATTTTTCCAACATTAATAATTCCACATGTGGTTAGAAAATTTATCAATGTCTGTATATATTCTCAATCCATAGTAATTTGGTTAAAATTTCGTTTAAATTTGTGTAATTCAGCACAACTCATGATAATGTTTGAAACAAAAATGTGGGGATATTATTGGTCAATAAACTTATATGAGTGTATATAAAAGTTTTGCTACTCTCTTACTGTGCTGCCCTCTATATATGAACTGTTTCCTTACTTATGCTACAAAGCTTCTGCTCCTTCTTGCTAGAATTACTGTATTCCAATATGTCTCTTAAGTAATTCATCATTCACCATCTCTTAATTAATAGCAGCATGATACATGTGGCTCCCTCTACACTCCACTACCACACCATCACTTCAAAGTTTGATAGAAGGTATCAGATCCAGAGTAGTGGGGAGAAAGTGTGATGGAGGAAAGAACCTACCAGAAGTACATTTTTTTTTCAGTACAGGAAATTTATAACTTCTGACATGGTATTTACCTCCTCTTATAAGATTAACTGGAATCCAAACTGAGATTGAGGGTCTGGGGTAAAGGAACAAAACAGATAGCTCTGAAAGTGTCTAAAGCGTCCCCCTGATAAGATGTAGATCTGCACATCTTCTCTTCATACACAAGTGCAAAAATTAAAAGGTGCATATCCAAGTGGGAGAGTGCATGATAGGAAAGTGGTCTTAGCCAGAGTAAGCAAAGGTAACTCAGCCTCACAAGAGTAGAGTGGGTAAACAAGGATGTGTCCCTGAGTTTAAAGTGGCTAAGGCAAAGCAGACCATACTTGGTAAGCAAATTACATCCAAAACCTTCTCATGGGGCACTATCACACTGTCTTCACTTCAAATCCAAGAATCTACTGATCTAGAAATTAACAACTAGTTTTCAACAGATGTCTATCACATGGAATCAGCCCCCCAAATGTGGCACTGACCAGCATTATCCAAAGGCAATAACATCCCCATAAGAAGAGAAGGAGGGATAGTTAACGACATAACTGTAATAATGTTACATATGACTACTATGATCTATAACACAGATACAGTAATCAGGACAGAACGATAGACAACCCAAACTTCCATGAGTTGTTATGATGATTGGTTCGTTCTGGTTTCAAACCTTCTTGTGGGTACTGACATATATGTGAGGGTAGGATGACAGTTTCCAATCAAGGGGATGAACTGCAATTTTGACAGCTCAACTCCAGTGTTAATGTAAATGGTATCAGGAGGCCATTTTATATAGTAAGGTAATGGGTTCAAATCCAGTGGTCATGTAAAATGGTACCAGAATGTCACATCTCATCTACACGAGCAAAACATTGCTGCCCTACTCAAGAGTGAATGGTTATGGCCATCTTTTTTTGTTGAAACCCTTCAAGTGAGTGCCCTTCAGAGTCAACCATCCCCAGAAGCTTGACACTGGAAACTGGTAAGAACACCCATACTCCACTTGAGGAAAGAAGAGTGACAATACAGTGAAGAGTCTGAAGAAATGACACCATTCAAGGCAGTTAAATGGGCGACTAGGAAATCTTATCCTGAAAGGAAGACCATATCAAATGGTTCACATGAGGCATGGCAGAGGTAAGCAACAATTTCTTTCTGCCTTACCTACACAGTCCATGGGTGGGACAGTCCAGAAAAGGCCTGTTTGTGAAGCAAAATATCACCATGTTATTTGCTGTCAAGCAATCTTGTGGAACACCCCATCTGAACTTCGACTGTGAAAAGCCATGAAAGATAAAATGGAGATTTACAGTTAAAGAATACCTTGTGAGATTCCATTCACCCTTGATGAGATTCATGAGAAAAAGAGGTAAAACATGGTAAAAAATTTCCTGAATGAAATAAAATATAATTGAAAACTTGCCAGTTAGAGTCACACCAAAGTATAAAAAATAACAACAGGTGGTAAATGAAGTGTAAATCATCATATGATGTAGATGGGAGTGGTCTACATGCCAGACAGTAGAATCTCCTATATATGTGCAAAAACGGCTCGTTTGGGTTGAGAAAATGTTTTACATAGAAGAGCGAACAACATTTGAAAAAGGAGGAACAACCCTACCAAGCTATTGAAGTCTTGAAAAGAAAGGAATAATTTGGTTCAATGAAAAGATACATAGGGTAGTAAAGAGTACATGAAACATTAAAAGCAAACAAATGCAAATGTCAATGCCCACAGGCTTATGGAAGAAGGAAATATGGTTTAGGGAACAGATGGCACAAGGAACGTGGTTCAAGCAGAGGTAAAGAAAAATGCATTAGCTTGGTTAGAACAGGAGAAGTAAAACTTCTGTACTTAAAAATGAAAGGTTTTGGATAAGGCTATTAAATATCCAGAAAGGCCCAGGTGAAAAGTTCTCCAGCATGTCGAACTTTAACTGTGCAATAAAGCAAGATAAGTCTGATACCAGCTGCTGATCTACATTTTTCTTGGGAACAACAAAAAGGCAGAAATAGCCCCATCCCCAAAGGATGGAGAACTATTTTAATTGCCCACTGCAAAATCAATGCTCAAACTGATTCTTACAGATGCTAGCGGGTCATGGAAGAAAAAGAAAGCAAGGATAAACAGGAGATGGGGAAAGAAACTGAATAAGATGCCAGTAAAATATCTGCAGAAAACCCTCAGGATTTCTCTCAAGAGTCTCAGATACAAAATGAATTGAAGAAGAACACCATAAGAAGGTGGTTAGGGTAAGAAAGAGCAAACTGATAAGAAGTCTTTGGAGGGAAAAAAAATGCTGATCTCTATTTAATTGCAAGACAAACTAATAGGCAGATAGGCAGCTGGTCAAGAGCTATATAATTGTTAATAGACGATTTGTTGATAAACTTAAATCTTCTTGTTGTTTTAGCTGGTAGCCTGATCTTCCAAAAGGCTGAAATAATAAAAAGTGTCTTCAAATATCCATTAAGTTCACTCTTAGCATGACTGATATGAGCACTAGGTCAGATTCCTGAACTAAGTCTGCTGAAATAACACTTAGAATTCAGTTTCCTAACAATGTAACCATTCTTTTAGTTTCCCTACATTTGCAATAAATAGAATCAAGTACATGTTATGGCCTATACCCATTACATTAACTTCTTTGCACATTTAGATTGACATTATCCTTACTCAAGATTCACAGCTCAGCTGTTAAAATTCGTGCCACAATAAATAACAATCACAAGACTTTACATAGTAGCTACTTATAGACACACAATAGTATCTAATACCTGCCATATCATGCAAAACAATATTGGTAAAAGTACATCGAATTTTAGTCAACATATTTAACCCCAACCTAAATATTCATTGTTAATCACAAGCAAATACAAGGCATTTACAATACAAAAATAAAAACATGTAAAAATGACTTAACCATAACATAACCATCTATAGCAACTATGAGTTTCTCAACAATTTTAGTTACATGTTTGCTGGAACAAATATGAAAAACAAAAACAAAAAATCATACCTTTACACAATCAAGGCATTTCATAGAAATATATGTAACCTGGGAAATAAAGCAAAATAATTTGATCAGAGGTTGCACATGCACATATCAGAGAATACAAGTGCTTTATTCTTATATCATTGCCAATGCTTTTAAACCAGAAACCATTCTTATAAATAGCCCTTTTCAAAACATTTTTTCTAAATCAATATTTTTCAACAGTACCTATAAATTAAAATAGTATCAAGAAGGTATCTGAATTATTGACAAATACAAATAAAGACTAGATACTGGAATTTGTAGAATACTCGCCACATTTTTAATTTGGATTCATATATGAATATATGAACGTATACTATTTTAAGTATGACATTCAGCTGGACAGTGGTAGCAACATTGTTTCTCAGCAGTCTTTATGGCAAGAAGATAACCAAAACAATATATTTCAGTGATGTTCCATAATTCAATAGACCTTAAGCATCATATGATTTTGTTTGATACTGATAACAGATTTTGAACTGAAATATTCAGTATTTGAAGTCCTAATACCATATTTATGTGCAAATATATAGTTTTTTTAGTGAGCAATATGTGATTCAAGTATTAATGCTATACATGTTTTGAAAATACTTTTCCTTCTCTCAATTCTTTCATATGGGATTAGAGTATCATGTGATCTTCCTCCATTTAAATCTATCATTCACCACACCTTAATTCATGTTAACATACATTTCCACCTGAAAAGTTCAGTACTGAAATTTTTAAACTGGTTAAAACTTGTTTAAAACAAATAAGTGTTATTATTTATAGAAAGAGTAATTTATTGGAACCTTTCTTTGAGGGCTTTATTGGCTTTTTACTTCACATACACACACACTATGCTATTATCAGATCAAAGTAATACCAAATGCTAACAATGAACAAACACAGTATAAAAAAACAGAATTTGAGATAAAATGTGAAACAAAGTCAAGTTCTTAACTACTGTTTTTGTTTGGATAAGTAGATGCTGTTTCTTTCCACTCTAGATTTTTGTCATTTCATTTCTTTGGGAATAAAAACTTTATCCAAGTCAACTGTTTCAAGGAAACTTTAAACCTAGTTTTCAGTAGTAAATAATTGTATTCAAAAATAAAACGTGTTTACTTGTCCTGTGGCAGCAGACGAGCAATGTATACTTCTTGGAAAACCTTTGTGTAAAAATTCTAATTAGATAGTAGACTATATTATGCAGGACAAACTTCCAACCTATTAAACATCATAGACCACAATATAACAAAAGGTTTTTCGTCATATGAATGAAATTGCTCATTTCTATGTGCATGTTTTCACTGATGTTGAAATTATTATTTTACACAATGTCAATGACTTAAAAACTAATTGGAAAAGAGAATTACTTGTGTTACAATATACAAGACACTATTCCTGAGGTTTCAGCCAAGACTTCCAAAATAACGTTGTTACTCACCCAGAAATACCTAACTGCATCCACATTCTTTACATATGCATGAAAGGTCAAGGGGCAAATATCACAATAATTGTAAATGAGTTGTTTCCAATGAATTTTATAAGACCCAAGACAAATCTTTCTATTTTTCAATAGTGTTACTTACTTTTACTTCAATACTGCTTTTAATCTAAATATTGCAATGATTAAAGCCTCATCTATGGAGGTACTATATTTTAATTTTAAAAACACATATACAAAAGACTTAATTACAAACCTCATCAAATTAAGATTTGGTTTTAAATCATTCTATTCTTGTGGTTTCACGATGCAAAGAAAAAAGGAATAAAATGCTTCATTGTAACTGATTTCAAACATAAAACACTAAGTGATCTGTCTACACTTTCTCATGCAAAAAATTGGGTTTTGATACCTGCAGTAAGCACAGTAGAGATGGTTTAACAACAAACGAACAAAAATAGCCTACTATTCTTAATTCAGAATATTCCTAATCATTATTTTCAGGTTAAAAACCTTTACCCAAGTCTAAGTTGTAAATACAAAGTTCCAACCAATCCTTGAATTTTCAATTATAAGACATCTGTCAACATTTTAAATCTCACTGATACATTTTGCTATCAAGTCACATAGGTGACCTTAAACTTTTAAAAGATAATGAATGTAAAAAAATTCAAGAAGAAAAGTTCAACATTTAGATTTCCTAGGGATAAAAACAAAATTACTATTCTCAGGTCACTAGAATGAAATATACAGATGAATATATTTCAAAAATACAAAAGGTGTTTTTATAAATGAAAAAGTCTTCTCATGTTAACTGAAAATAAACTCAATGCGTGAAATATTTCTGTCTATAAACTTAACCTTTTATATCATATTTTTGAAGATTAATTTCACTAGTTCAAGAAATATTTATAATAACCCTATCTATGTAAAGGTGGATGTAACTCTGCATTCAACACTAAAATGTTCTATGCTCTACCTTAAAAGAACAAAAGTTTAACATGAGTTATGCTGAAAGAAAAATCAATAATAATTATGTTTTTAAATAACTTATGTATAAATACTAAAAAAATTGAAAGTTTCCCTCCAATCATCATGATTGGAATCTACCTTTTTGTATGCTACCCATCAATGGCAAAAAACCATTAAAATCAGATTCATTCCCAACTCAATAATATTTATTGTTTCACCA
The DNA here is from genome assembly GCA_011833715.1 of Carcinoscorpius rotundicauda. Classification (NCBI taxonomy): domain Eukaryota; kingdom Metazoa; phylum Arthropoda; class Merostomata; order Xiphosura; family Limulidae; genus Carcinoscorpius; species Carcinoscorpius rotundicauda. Next base: position 88,468,821 of record CM022392.1, on the reverse strand, counting down.
CTTGGTTTATAACTTAATCTGATCTCATATATAACATTAAAATCAATACTGATAATTCTTCAACTAATGTTATTGAATTATTAACCATAACAACAAGATACTTGTTAATGATTTTTAACTTATTTCTTTTGCTGTTACTACTATTTTCAATGGAAAATCCTTTGCAACAACTCTTTATCATTTTATTCAGTAAGATATCTCATTTACTTACAGGAATTTTTACTTAACCAGTTATGACAAAACAAAACTTCAAATTCCATATGTTTGCTTTTACTTCTGTTAATAGTGTCATTTCACATAACTTGATTGTAAGTGTTATTTTACAAATGCAAATTTTATGTTAGTCTTTAACAAAGCTGAATGACTTTTACCCCAAGTTAAATTAACTGGAAAGCTAAAATATAATGGTTAAAACTTTCATACTATAATAAAAACCCATGGATTATAGTTAAATAAAAAATAACATTTTATTAAATAAGTGGCCTGGCATGGCCAAGCGTGTAAGGTGTGCAACTCATAATCTGAGGGTCGCGGATTTGCGCCCGCGTCGTGCTAAACATGCTCGCCCTCCCAGCCGTGGGGGCGTATAATGTTACGGTCATTTCCACTGTTCGTTGGTAAAAGAGTAGCCCAAGAGTTGGTGGTGGGTAGTGATGACTAGCTGCCTTCCCTCTAGTCTTACACTGCTAAATTAGGGACAGATAGCCCTCGAGTAGCTTTGTGCAAAATTCCAAAACAAACAAACAAACTAAATATGTATTTTTTTGTAATATATTAAATTGAAAACAAATATTTTTCACCAACAAAGACTTCTCACTCATGAACTTGCCAACCTTCTGTCATCTTAAACAATAACTGTAAGGTTTGGACATGTCACAAAGTAATTCTGTCTTCCAACCAAGTGTCATTTTCAGTTTTTATATACATATAAGAACATGTAATCTTACTTTTTCTTACATTAGTTTAACATAAGTAATTTATTTTGCTTTCTAATGTATGTAAATCAGGACAAGAAAGACCAACTTCTTGGTGACTTCAGAATACTTCAGTCTGCCAATATGTGCTAAAGCTTTTCTACAATTTACAGTATCTTTCCTAATTTTTCTTATTATATTTAGTTATATGGTTTCATTTTCTTTGATACATTTTTTTTAAATTTTGTATTTAAGAAAAGATAGGCTGAAAATATAATTATTTACTTTTTCGTACCTTGTATTCTGTTTCTTTGTTATTTGTATACCAAAATCTTCAGGTTTACATGTGGTTTATTTATTCTTTTTTCATTATTTTGTTACTAGAAAAATACCTTAGAGTAACTGAATACAGACTGTTTAGTGTAGGAGTTATTATTTACTCCACTTAGTAATTTAATATTTCATGATTATTTAGTTTTCATATGAAGAATTCTAAAGTTAATTGTTTTAAAGGCAGAAGTTATAACAAATTTTGTTATGCAATCTGGTAAGAGTCATAGGTTGTGTGTGTGTGTAGTTTAACTGTTGTAGTATTGCTGATCTCAGTTCTCTCAAAACCTCCAACATTTTCTCTCTGTGTGAGTAGCTACATCAGTGTCTCCTTGTCTGTTGAAAGCTCAAGACCTCAGGCAATTTATAGAACAGGTAATAAAGTGAGCACATGTTAAGAAAATGTCTGTCAGAAAAAAAAAGCTACTTAGTGAAAGAATATATGAAGTTATTCAGTGTGTTAGTGAGAAGTCTTAATGGGTGATTCATATAGTGTGCTTTGCTGCTGTGTTATAAGAATGGAGATAGAAAAAATAATTTTTTCTTGGAGGTTTGACTCTATAAGGAATTTTTGTAGAAACATTTGACTTGTCTCAAATATATTATTTAAAAACAAGTGGACTGTATGCTGTCTGTTTGTTGTTCAACTTTATTGCCAACAAGTTACAGGCACCTACAGTAAAAATACATAGAGAATCCTGCCACATTCAGTTAATGTGAAGTTCAGGACATTATAGGTCGTTATATCTCAACCTGGTGCTCCAATAATTTCATATCTGTTTACCTGTTCTTAAACAGCATAACAGCATATTCTACCCCACAGGCAAGTAACTGAAGAGACAGACTATCTTCAGTTGTTTTTGGATATTAGTACACAGTTATACACCACTCAAGACTTAAAAGGTATGATGACAATTTCAGTACTATTTTATTTTGTGCACGTTTGGGTTACATTTTAAGATATGATATTTTCATTTCATTCTTTTGTGAATGTTGTAAACTTTTGCTCCTTAACATATGGTGAGCTTAAGTTCTTATCCTGCTTGTTTATTATTAACATATATCTTTTGTGTGTGTTTGTACATCTATTTAATTTTCATAACTTACACCTTAGCAGTGTACAATAATACCAAGTTATCTAGTGATGCTCCTCTCTTTCATTGTATGTGATTCCAATTATTCATGTTCTTACAGTTTCCAACCAATTCATGTTGATTTTGAAGTCAACTTTTTACAACCAATGGAAATGTATTGCTAATAGATACTCACACAGGTTTTCCAATTCAGTTCTGTTCTTTATATGTGACCTTTTTTTGCTCATCACTGGCCTTGAAATTTCCACCTAATCTCACATGTTTCCATGTAAAATTGCTGTGTTGTTGCATTTACTTAATAAATGTAAATATTTCTCATCTTGTTCATTTGCACTATATAAACTAACACTTTGACCTTTCAAAGGTAAGGTCTAAACCATATTATACATTCTTTTTTATCTATTTGAGTTTCTTTCAGTAGTTTTTGACCTTTTATAAATCAGTAAATCATCTATGACTTTTTTTCCCCTTCAATTAAGTCTTCTATTCACAAACCATAATAGTTTAAAAATAGTTTTTAGTCATTTATTGGTAACCATACACAACTCCTTTTCCTTCTTTACAATACTTATGCTTCCTTAAAAATTTACTACATTTCTTTGGAATTTCCATACCTCAAGTACATATCTTCATATTTTTTAAATATTAAAACCCATTTTCTACAATATCATACACTTGTTAAAATTCTTACTATCCTTTTGAATTAAAGATGTTCTTAACAAATAGGATTTCAAAGCATTTAAGTATCACCAGCAAATTTAGAAATATGACAGCTGAAATAAATATTAAAACTATAGTTACACACTACAAAAACAACGAAACCACTGGAATATAACCATAAGGAAATATTATCATTATTTTACCAATCATAGTCATTACCTTCTACTTTTTTCTACAAAGGATATCTTCTATAATGTTTAACTTATCTATTCTATTAATCTCAAGTCATAGACCTTATCAAAGTCCTTCTGAGAGTTAAAATCTGCTTTCCACTGAAAAACAACATCAGAACTCCCATCAAAACTTAATACATTGGTAAATAAAGAAAAAAAAAGTTTTTCAAATGATTCTGAATGTTGTTATTTGTAAAAAGGATCTTTTGTACAACAGATGAGAATCCTTAAAACTTTAAATGTTTGGAAACTTATTTTAATCAAATACACATACTAGACTTAACCACTTTATTAGAAACAATATCTAATCACGAATTGGACCATTACTTATTCAACTAAGACTCATGATATGACAGAAGAGAATTCACAAGGAGTTCTGAGGGTTCCCCTTTTAATAATAAATATAATAACAATTCATGGGACCATATAGTTATAGCTTAGTGATTATGAATGTATTTCAAGTTCATCCCACAGATGCTCATTAGAAATAAGATTTAAGAATATGTGTCAAGTCTCCACAATGTTGCTTGAACCACACATGTACAAATTAGGCAAGATGAATAAAACCACTGCCAACTCAGAGAAAGCTCTCCTCATTTCTGAATGCCTTTGGCACAAATGATGTTAACATAAGCTGTAGCATTCATTCTTCCTTTAAGAAACAAAAAATATGCCGGGAAAATATGCTATAAACCATAACCATCAGAAACCTTGACAGCTAAGATCACGCAAGGGAAGAGGGTAAATTATTCTAATTTTCTCTAACCTGTGCCAAAGTTAATCTTATCTTGCACTGAATATAAAGTTCTGATAGGCATTTACCACCACTCACCCAAAACCATCTCAATTTTTCTCTGCTCTTCAACTACTACTAAAAACAAATTTCTACAGTGCATTAGTCTTCTTAGCCATCACTTCTGCACCATTTCAGAACATATGTTGTGCAACTACCTTACAACTATTTTACTGTGTCATCGATGTTATTGCAGCTAACTTCTTCTACTATCCTCACTTTTGAGAGTAGGCAAGTACAAAACAATATCATATCAGTGGGAAGAAATGATGCAATATGAGGTAAGTACCTAATGAAAATACATTTTTAGTGTAAGAAAACATCAACTTCTGAAATAATCTTACCTCAATTCACCATACGTTATAGTCCTACAGTGCAAATATAAAAGGGATGGTGAAGGTGCAGTAATATTCATAGAAAGTTACCACACTGAAAGAATATGAAAGGAAAGCACACTTCTGGAATAGGTATTCTCTTTGACCAGTAATCAACACAGTAATGCAAAACAGGTGGAACTGAATAGGCAGGAATCAAAACATTCAGTAAAGAGACATACAGCAATGAATCAGGGAAGATGTGTTGTATAACTATGACTCAGAACAGTAAGTCATAGACAAACATTGAAAGTGTGGTGTGTAATCAACAACAAGCCCCATTAAGCATGTGACAAAGTTTGTGCCCTAGTTTACAATGGAGTAAATCAAGTGATGTTCAACCAGTGAAAATGCCTGGCATAAGATACTGTGATCAAAAAGAGTAGACCACCAATATCCAGGGCAAGCTCCTTGGATACGTAGCATTATGAAAATGAAATTACAGGTATGAGTGTTGTTGTGAAAGTTTTCATAACCAGCCCAATCGTCAAAATGTAGCAAGTAGTGTAACAGAGCCACAGTATGATGTCAGGGAAAAATGAAATAACTATACATAGTTAGGGTTGAAGAACCATCAGTTATATAAGAAAAGGCCACGTGCAGTCCATCTGGGCAAAAACATCCAACGGAAGCAACTTGCATAAGATTGTGAGATCAACAACTGTGATCCATCTGGACAAAAAAAAGCCAAGAGGAGGGCCTTGGATACGTAAGATTAGACCAAATGTAGTCTGTTTCAGCAAAGACATCCAGGGAAGCCTCTTGTATAACACACAAATACCAATGAGTGTAGTCTGCCAAAGGTGAAAAAATTCAGGGGAAGCACACTGGTTACTGAATATTATTGTATAATTCATTGTCCAGTATCATAACAGTTATAGCAACTATAGCCTTCTACACACCATGTGGGTACCTATGGGCTAGAAAGTTTTATTTATCAAAATCCACTCAAGAGAAAATCCTCACAGTCCACCACTCCAGAAAATGGGAATTGGTAAAGGTAAGAACTCACATGCTTTATTAGAAGAAAAAGGGAAAAATACATACTGGAGAGTGTTAAGGAATGACATAACAGACAGTGCAACTGGTGCCTGTGGTTCTGTATTCTCTGTGGGAAGAACATGGGTGGGTCAAGATAAGCAATCAGCCATCAGGAACATAACACTGTGAATATAACACTCCAAGATTGCAATGAGGCAGGTGAAGAAGATCCACAGTCTGAAAACAAACAGATTTGGATTTGGTTCCCTACCTCATTGCTTAGTGATATAGCCAACAACAGTTGAATAGATGTAATGAGTCATGGCCAACCATTCAATCCCTCAGGAGTGGAAAGAAAAAGTGCAAAGCCCAACTAACTGCTAAAAGTTCCAGGATAATAAAAACAGAAGGCAGATTTCTCCATGGATCATCAACCTTAAATCTCTTGGGAATCAAAGAAAGCTCAGAAATGAAGAATCAGTAAATAGATGAGACCCTGAACAAGGTGGAGGAATAGGAACACCCACTGTAATCAGTTTCCTGTTGATTCACCAAGCAACTACCCTGTTCCTTGGGATGATCCAAGGATTCATGAAAAAAGTTCCATTGGTTGAGGAGCATTCACTGAAGGAAATGCATGTGAGCTTGGCTCAAGGGAATGAGAGCTTCCAAACAGGCTTAAATTCCCTAAAGAGATAGGACCCTCATGCAATGAGAAAAGAAGAAGGTTGGGCCATTGGGACTGCCTGCTCCATATCACTGAGACAAAGCAGAGAATGTAATCCCGACAAGGATGGGAATAGAAGAAAACCCCCCATGAAATAAGGGACTGAGTAAAATTAAAAATAGACTTCTCAAACTGAATCAGAAAACCCCACCAAATACGTTTCCTAAAAAAGAAAGTAGGTGTGACTAACCAACTAGGAATAGGAAAATATAAACAGGAGCCAATGCTCATAAAAAGGAATGTATAAAGACCCAACGAGTAAAAATTATGAGCAACAGATCATTCCACTCAATTAAACACAAGGAGTCGAAGAAAGACCAAAGGTGTGCACCTCAAACTTTAATATATCACTCATGTAAACAAACTGAAAAAAAGTGACAATGTAGCAATAGGAATATGAAGTCCATAATGATCTGGGTAAAAGAAAAAAAAAAAGTAAGAGGTTGGACTATTGTGAAGTGAGGAGGCTCCAGAAAAGTTCAACTAAGATACATTTATGACAGGTCTCAATGCTCCCATCTTTTGAAGGGCAACAATTAAGTGGAGATAAATCCCAGGTGAGTGGGTACCAACTGTTCAACAGTCCCTATGTGTTGTAGGTCTTGAACAGGTTATGCAAGATGACTGAAAGAGGTACAAAGGTTATCACCATGAAGGAACTAATAAAATTTAGAAATGTGTAGTGTCCAAAGCACATAAAAATAGTGAACTTGTAAAACTAAGAAATTTACCCTAAAACAAAAAACTATACTTGAAATACAAAACCACTAATAGAACTTAGAATATTAACAACATAAATTTCGAACTTATGAGTCCAGTCAAAGAATCAATAAAACAAAGGATGTCAAAGTACGAGCTACCCTGAAGAAGAAGAGAACGTAAAGGCAACCAGTTAACAATGACAAAATGTTCTCAAATATAATACCCAATTAGATGTAACTAATAGTAAAAAAATAAATTAAAAAATTACCAACTTTTATAAATAGTGAAAGGAAGAATAAATGAACTAACACACTGTCTTGTATAACCCATATATATACACACACACCAAAAATTAAACAAATAATAATAATAACAGTCCAACTCAAAACGCAAACTTAAACTAAAAGTAAACTTAGATGGTAAAAGAATTTTTAAAATCTAGCATACCAGATACTGAGCACAGAACACACGAAAGACCAAATTTATAACATAAGGAAATTAAATTGACATGCACAAGTTGCAAAAATTAAATAAATATGAGTATAACTATTGGGAGTGAGAAATACACACTAAAAAATCCAACACAGATCTACTGGGAAAGAGTACAATATCTAACTCACAAGATGAAATGGAGATAGAATAATGGATGGAAGGTGCAGTAAAAATTAATTTCCTCTTAGTACTGACATCCTTCCCTACAAAGCTTATAATGAAGAAAGAAGAAATCACTGGCTGAATAAAATATACAACATCTCTATGGACTGAATTCTGTGGTTTCACAATAGATATCACTGACCCTGAGATCTGAGAATTCAAGTCAGAACCACTGCCAACTTTTGCAAGACTTTCATCATCTGCCATATCAAATCTCAAATTCATATGAACAAATTGGAATTTGGAAAACAAATATTCACAAAATAAACAAGAAGAAAGAATGGTAATGAAACACAAAACGAAAAAAATGAAGTTGAAACTATATAAATTTGTAATCAGGCATAATCAAAGCTTTGTAATCACAAGGAGAGAACGTTGTTTAAACACACATTCATAAACTACAGGGTGTTCAGAAAGTCACTGTGAAGTTTTGTCTGTTAATAAATATGTAAGTGCACAGCGACTTTCCAAAGACCATGTAGAATGTCCACTGAGAAAGTGAGGATCATTCTTGAATAGTAAAGGGCATTTGCTGAACTTTTATAGATGGTGCAATATGATTTGTGAAGGGTAGTCATGTAATCAGCATCTTCTGAAATAACACAAAACTAATATGGTATAAAGACTGATGCAATGTACCAAAAGTTTTGTAGCAATGCTTCAAGGGCAGTCTAGGATCAAGATGGCTTTTGATAAGAGGAGATAGGACTATTTTGTAAAAATGAATAAAACTTCATTAAAAGGACTCCATCACAGATTATGTGACACGATTGTCTGTTACTCTGGCAACAAATGTGCTAATAATAGTTATGTTTGGTGCTATAAGAATTAAAAGACACACATCACGTGAACAAGTTAATTTGCACCTACAGCTCAGGTCAAAGTCCGAATGGTTATAGTTTCTAATAAGCTTGTCAAACCCTATATAAGTAATAGTTTAAGTTTTGAAGACTCATCAAATTCAATAGCTTAAGAATAATATCTTCTTGTTAGACTAATATAATTATTAATAGTGTGAAGTTCAATGTACGAAATGTGTTTTCACATCTCTCTAACACACAAATAAAAGTTCAGTTACAAAACAATATATTTCCAGCTTTACCATTTATCCCCATCTCCTTCCTTCATTTCAATGTATCTCTTATCATGTGTAGGATATCTTCAATGTCTTCTTTTGGATGTTTGATAAACCTGGCACAATACCAATTGTCTTGTTTCAGCCTCTCAACATCTCGTTGATCGTAATTATCTGAAATAAAGAACAGAAAAATCATATTATCAATTGACATCAATCAAGGTCATTTTGTAAATGTAAATCCCATACAAGTCCCATGTGTCAAGATGATATTCCATTGTGAAAACTGACAACTGACAAAAGATATCCAAAGTGGGATTTGCAACAGCATCAATTGAAGTAGTTTTGAAATGGAAACAAATGTAATGAAAAACCAAAGCATGAATCCCACAGTGGTAAAAGTAACAAACCACAGAGACACAACCACTGTAAAAAGCACATGATTACCATAGGCCCCAAAAAGAAAGTCCAGTGTGAGAAAGCACAAGTCCCAAAATGGGAACCTCCCTGACAGTTGAATAAAGTAATAACCATAGAGTTGTCTATGTCAATTAGCAGATGATGACAGGACAACTGTGTCAGAAAAAGATGGTAAGCCCAATAAGCCACAGTCATCTCTATGATGCTGATAAGCAAAAATGCCTAATCAGATTTCAGGGAGAGTTGTGGTATTGAGAACCATCACTCCCAAACCAAAAAGAAAGGCACTGATGTAAAGGTGCAAGTAAGGTCAAAAGGTTGAGTGGTATACCCCAAGTTATGTTGATTTGAGTGAGCCATAACAACAGAAGGGTGTAAAGAAGTAGATGCACAAAACAACCACTAAATGCATGAATTGAAAGAGAGAATATCAATTAACTTGTTGTTACACCATGGTTCATCACAGCTTAATGAGAATGTCGGAGTTAGGTAATCTATGATATTCAATGTACCTCATCAGTCATAAACCTTCAACCACACATTCTACAAAGGGAGCTAAAGGGTCATTTTTATATCAGGTCTACAAACAGATATTTGCCTCCTCTCACCACTGAGTAAGGTGGAGAAAATTCTCTAAGAAAAAAAAAAAGGGTATGGATCTCAAGGATTTTTTTTAATATCCATACACATTTTACAATGAATATGTTCCTGAGAGTAGTCTAAAGCAGAAATGTGGTGGCTAGAGAAAATTAATTGAAAATCAGGTTGTTGGAATAAAAGCACAAAAGCAATATAGCACTAAAAAACAAAGGCAGTCAATAAAGGCAATTAGTATCTCAAGAAGTATAAGAAAAACGTATATCAACACAGGAAAGACTGGGTAAAAATTTCACAGCAGTTGTGCAAGAGGTAGTAGCTCTCAGTGGCACAGAAAGGTAAGTTGCATTTCTTTTGATATATTTTAGGCATGAGGGATTTTGAACTTCAGAAACATGCTTCAGTTACTCTTTACATTGATTTTCCACAAAATAATTCGTGCACATTCAAATATATGAATTTTAGAACACAATAAATATATAGATCACTAAAATAAAACATTCCAAAACTACTTTAAGTTTCCCACTTTCTAACTAGATTTAAAATTTCTATTATTGCTCAGAGCAATGACTTTTCTCAACTTAATAAACTTTCTTCGCAAACTATCATCCCTTTCTACATTAACTAAATAAAAAACTTAAAATTCCTGTATATTGCAGTAAGATCTATCTATTGCTCATAAATATATCCAGAAGATAAATTGGTATGAGTAAATAACTGGTTTGAAATGCATGAAAAGTGGAGAGGTGATTCCCTGGTAAATTTGACAAATTTTCTCTTATCTCAGTAAATCTAGAAGATTGGAGGTTCACATATTATATTCTTCCTTGTCAATGGTTTTGTTTTTACTTGGCTTGGCACTAAATAAGCTTTACTGTTGAAGTTACAATATCTATATTTAAATGGATTAGTTCAGATAGCAGATATGACAAAGAGTGAAAATTTTCTTAAATATTTCTATTTAAAATTAATAAAGTAAAACTTGTATGTTAAATTTCAAATTATAAACTAAACTTTGAGGTAAAATGTATCAACATCCACTGATAATAAAGTTGTTTTATTAAGTTTCGAATGTAACTGTAAAAATGTTGTAATATGCATTACAAATTCATTTAAATTAAGAATGCCTATAAGTATTTGGTTAACTCTTAAATAGTACAGTACATAAAAGAAACCAGAACAGCATATACACAAGATCAAGCTGTGAAAACTAGTTTACCTTGATTAATCTTTAAAAAGTATACAAATGAAAGACACCACAAGTATATATGTGCATGTTTTCAAAAATATGAACTCTTGTTTACTGGATAATTATTCATAAGTTTTAGAACAGAACAAATCTGATCAGCTGCAATTATTAAAATAAATCATATTTCTGCAGTATTTACTATTTAGAATGTTTTCGTTCGAGTTAACAGAGATGATGATGTTCGTAATTTTATTTTAGTGTATTTTGTGACAAGTAAAACTTTACAAGGGTTGAAGAAGATATATTTCATACAATTCTGGAAATGGATATAGTAAATCAAATTCATAGTTTTAGAATTTTATTTAAGTATAAAACACTGCTTCTTTAAGCCTACACATTCCTTAGCTAACTAGCAAGTTAAAGTGTCCATTACCTAGTAGTCACTGCAACTGTAGTTTTCAGCATTTGAACAGCTCAACATGGTAACAATAAAATATGCATTAATGGGATGTTGGTAAATGTGATATAAACTTCAATTTTTAATATTTTAATCATCCATAATAATATGTTTAAACTAAATTGACATTATGTACAGCCTCCTTGGTGTATTATTACACAAAATTCTAAACTTCTGTGAAATCGTCAATCCAAAAAGAAAAGAAATATCATTCTCCCTAGCCTAAAATAAATGTGTGTGTGTGGCTCTGGTTTCCAATTCAAATAAAAAATAGGTAGATAGGTAGGGACAATTTTTTATGTCAGATACTAATAAGCTAAAGTGTAAAATGTTTTTTTTTGTCTTAAAGGGAAGAAAAATACTTAAAATGTTTTCAGGTCAGTTGTAAAAAATCAGGATGACCAGGAAACTAGAACCATACTTTTGTTTGGAATAATGAGTTTGTTTTGGAATTTCGCACAAAGCTACTCAAGGGCCATCTCTAATTTAGCAGTGTAAGACTAGAGGGAAGGCAGCTAGTCATCACCACCCACCACCAACTCTTGGGCTACTCTTTTACCAACGAATAGTGGGATTGACCGAAACATTATACACTCCCACGGGAAATCGTGCATGTTTAGCGCGACTCGGGCGCGAACCCGCGACCCTCGGCTTATGAGTCGCACGCCTTACGCGCTTGGCCAGGCCAGGCCACTGGAATAAAGAGAGATTACTTTTATTATTTAAGTTCATTCACACACTTGAAAATCATTGATTAGTGATTATGCAAGTCAACATTTATTAGCCTCATACCTTTCCAACCTTTCTGTTCTTCAAATATTCTTCTCATCACTTCTGTTACTAATTACAAATTGACAGAGGTGTCAGATCAAGTGGAGGTCTTACATAGAGAAGGAGTGAACGTTTTACATAGAGGAATGAATGTCTTACGTAGAGGACCCATTCCTTCAATTTATTTATTTCAACGTTAGCAACTGAAAATTAAAGTAAAAAATATGTAAATATTAAAGAAACAACAACTATAAACTGTACAAATGAAATTAAATCCTGGTACTGTCTGATTTGGTCTATTATAGTTTGGATACTTCAAAATACAAGTTTTTCATAACCACCAAAACAATATTGTGCATAAAATTCTCTCCATTTAAATTTTTGGTTTATAACAATGGTTTTCTGAATACAAAACCTGTAAAATAAAATGCATTAAACTAATTTAAGAAATTTAGCAAATTTTTGCACATAGGTAAATATTATGTTTCTCCACTGCCTGTGAAATACTTTAAAAAATTCACCAAATTTTATCTTAAGCTGCAGATAAGTTTCTCCCTAAAATAAGTTTAAATTTTGTTTTCAAAACTTTGCTTATAAAATACTGCTGTTAAAGGAAGATTAACTCCCATTTACAGATTACAAAAAGTATCTGAAAGTTGCCAATACTTTGATAACTCTCATGAACTTGTTAGAAATATTTTAAAACAACTTTCTTTTCATTGTAGGTGAAGGATAAGGGAATGAGGAGAACACATATGATTATATCTAAATGTATTTTGACTTCCAAAGCACCTTTTGTAAGGAACAACAAAAATTTTTTGAGTTATAGTGACTTATGAAATTTGCAGAAAAACACAGAAATACCACTACGTGTTGTTTTAGTTCAATAAGCAACAAACAATGCTGCAGTGAAGGCTGTAGTATTTTTGGATATAAGCACAACGAAAGGGTGGGTATGGGGTTTTGATCCTCCAATAAGCTATATGCATATTTGACTAAACACTGATGAAATTTGTTAATATTCAAGATAATTATATTTCTTTCAGAAAGAAAAGGGGAAAAAGGAGGCTGCACGTTAAACTCACATTTACTCATAGAAAGCATAATAGATAAAATTTGAGAAAAGCATAACAAATTTAAGAAATTTTAATTGATTGATATGGTGGGGGATTTCTAAAATAATAATGATTAAAAGTTTGTTAACCAGGAAATTTTGATATCAAGAAAGATGTATAAACAAACATTGGCTGAAACTGTAAAAATTAACAGGGAGAGTTCCTATAAATAAATTAAGGGTAACCAAAATGTTAGAATGGAGGAATGATAAAGGAAGGTTTGTACTTGATGATTATGAGATGGCTGGTTAATAACAGTCTTTTTCTTCAGTTTTGCTGATGAAATTTAAGTAATATTCTTCATCTTGAATAGGTAATATATGGAAATGTTGGGCACATACAAGAGGATTGGAAGTTAGCTAATGTCACTCTTTTTTCAAGAAAGGTGATGAAGTGTCATAATAATTATAGCAACAAACAATGCTGCAGTGAAGGTTGTGGTATTTTTGGATATACGCACAACGAAAGGGTGGGGTATGGGATTTTGCATAAGTTGTGGAAAAGATTTGGAAAGTCTGATACAAAATACTTTGCAATGTCATTTAAAAATTTTAGAAATTTATTGTTTCAGTAAAGAAAAATCTTTTGACATTCTTTGAAAATGTTTCTGTTTATGTAAATCAAGGTAATGATGTAATTTGGTGTATCTGGATTTTCAGAAAGCATTTGATAAGATGCTACCTCAGGGCTCAGTCTCACGACTGTTGCTCTCTCTTTGATCTGCATCAATGACACAGGATAAGGAATGGTCCATAAATTACTTATATTTACTGATGATATTAAGATCTCTGGAGTTGCCGGCTGCGAGAAGGGTAATGCTGCTTTACAAAGAATTTTGATTATTTAGTAAGTTGAGCAAATCAGAGTAGAAAAAAGAAAAGAGTACATTTGAATGGGAGAGAATGTGGTAGGAAGGTGATTCTAACCATAGAAAGTTACTGTAACTAAATCCCACAGTGAAAAAAGTGGGTATCAAAAGGATGTATCAAAATCTCTTCATGGTACACCAACATCCATATGAGAGTGGAATGAGAATTATACCATCTTCACCTCGAACCCAACAACCCACGAACTGAGAAGCATTCAAATTCCCAGATACGATACAAGGACTAGCTTTGACCAATCAATTCAGAAAATTGACCTGTGATGTCAACAGGATGTCTATTGCATGCAATATACTCTACTCACATGAAACAAGCTGAAACCATTAAAATGGCAATAAAATCTTGTAAAAAGAGAAAAAGAAGAGTACCTAAGAAGAGAACTACAACAATTCCATGTTCTATTGCTACAACAGAAACAAAGGAAATCGAGAGAGAAAGATAATCAACCCCAAACTTGTATGAAGTCTGATGTTGACTGGTTTGCTCTGAATCCACAGCAGGCCACAGAGTATGGATATCCACATAACTGAAAGATGAAAGTTCACAATTGAAGGTTTGAAGTGCATTCCAGATGGCTCAACTCCAGTGGCTGAATAAATGGTATCAGGAGGTCACATCATCCAGGAAGGTGACATCTCAACTTCTCTGGAGGCAACATCTCATGTATATCAGCAAAACACCATTGCTCGACTCTCAACTGAATCATTATAGCCATCTTTTTATGGAACCTATTCAGAAGGTTGCCTCCAAGGGTGACCATCCCACCAGCTTGGAACTGGTAAGGGCTCTCACACTTTATTAGAAAAAAAATGGGGGGAGTGAAAATGCACTGTAGAGTCCAGAGTAATGTCATCGCTAGAGACAGTGCAATGAGTGTTCACAAAATTCTATTTTCAAAAGTAGACCATACCAATTTATTCAATCCCCTTCAGTTTTACTCATGATGTCCATAGATGGTTCAGTTCACAATGACCATATTTATGAAGCAAAATACCCAACAACTATTCACCTACAAAAGATCTTGTGAATGGAAATTGACGGAAGATATCCGACAATTTTCACACGGGCTTGATATGTTACGCAACAGTCCTCTTTAACACTCCACTACCTGTAAAGAATACAAAGAAATTCTCCTTCTTCTTCTTCATAAGTGAAGTTAAATACTAGATATGGTCCGCAAGATGGAAAGCCGTTTAGGAAAACGTAAAGGAAAGCGTTCCAGTGAAAATGAGAAGAATTAGAGCAAATACAAGAATTAGGTTAAAAATCAACAAGCATTGATTAACGCTCATTTTAATATGAGATGGGCCCCGGAAGAGTCGAAAATAATGAAAATGAAAGGCGGATTCATAGACCTGAAATTTTAAAATTCACCATGACACATCACATGATGACTTAAAAGTGGACGACGAAGGAGGAAACCACGGCGAACCAGCCAACGCTGGAGGTGCAAACCTGGTTAGCGAGTGTGTTTGTGTACTCAAGATGTGTAGGTGCTTCGACAAATGGCTCATGAACCGTAAAAATAGTGACTTTGACTGCACGTGTGAAGTTGTGTACTGTCTATCCCAAATGCGTTCAACAAAATATCAACACACAGGAAACTAAGGTAGGTAAGGTAAGTAATATCTAGAGATATGCCCTATCCTCTTCCCACAGTAAGGATTTAGTCAGAATAGTTAGTGTGTTCTCTAGCTGAAGGAATGGAGGCATGATACAAGAAATGGAGTTAGGAAGCCTACCCCAGGGGTACAGAGCGGATCCTGGGGTTTGACGGGTGGCGGACAGTCTTTGGCGGCATACGACGCAGGAACCCCTGTGTGGTTAGCTGTCGAGTGGATAGTTCGTCATACTAGCGAGTGTTGGGTACAAGGAGGTGAACCCGGAATACTCATGTCAGTGATGGAAGCCGCCTCTTTGAGAAAAGAAAGACCTACATGGTCAAGTTCAGTCTTGGAGTACGGCGACTACACAAATGTGATGACCCGGAGTAACGATCCGAAGTCGCTCAATAAAGCTAAGAGTTTAAATTCCGAGCAGAAATCGAATGTAGACTACAGCCAAGTTCCAACGGCAAAGTTAACACGTAAAGTTAAAAAAATATATGTCACTGGCAACTGTAGTACATAAAATAATATGTAATAGTTCCCCTAGCACAGGGATCTGGGTGACAAAGAGCTATCTTCATTAAGACCAAATGAAGCCTAGCGTAGTCTTGCAACTTCAGCAAACTCAGGAGGTAGAAAAAAATGATCAAAGTCTTAGTAGGCCATAAAGGACTCAGCAGTTTCAGCAGAAACCTTTGCAAATTACAGAGATAAAGGATGGACACAGTAACAGTCAATCTCTCAATATATAAATCAGATCCATCGTTAAGTCATCAACATCTGAGGCCTGGGAGAACTCTAGTCACTAGTTTATTCCCCAAAGTGGTAAGATTAAATTCAGAATTCATTCCATAAAAAGGTTTCACCAAACTCGAAAGCAGAAAAAGCGACTTGAATTAAATGATAAATTCAAATAAAAGAATTTGGTTGAAAAAATCAAATGAAGGTGAAAAATAACTTCTTCGTGAAGAAAGCAAACATGCAATAAACAAACGAAGGAGAAAGTCCAAACTCTAACGTTTTCAAACAAGAAGTGATAGTTCAGTAAAGGTTCACAGACAGAGTGACATGAATCGTGTGTAAAAATAAAATTTGCACATAGAGGACAGCAACGAATGAGAATAGCTAATCCCGTGAGTGGAGGGAAGTATCATACCAGAAAATAGATCTGGGATCAGGTTGAGATGTTTCAGATTGTCGAGTTAATTGAGTATCGATTCATCATCTTTTTTCATACTTAAAAGTGAGAATGGTATGACTAGAGGAGAGCGATATAAATTTTAGCAAAGTAAGAGTAATTTTCAACCAAGTTTTACCTTTCAAACAGGGTGATTGGCCTTTGGTTGTAATGGAAGCAATAAATTTAAGTGAGTTTGAAAATACTCTTGATAAGTATATGAATGAGAAGGTTGATTTTTTTTATTTATATATTAATAGTTTTAGTTTTGTTTAGAAAACAGAACAGGTGAGATGAACCAATTGGTCCCTTGTTGTCCCTAAACATTATGGTAATTTAACAGTGACCTAGTGTGTTTGTTTTTCAAACTAAAATAGAAATGTTTTCAAATTTGCTGGTATTACAAGTGTTATCTTAACACAGATTGATAACTTGTTACTAATGGAATAAGAATTTGTGATTCCGAGAAAACCCACTTGCAGAGAAAAATATATATGTAAAAACGGATGGTATGGGTTATATTAATCCGTAATGACAAATATAATGGAATAAGAGTTTTAATGTTTAAAGTGCAAGATTATATTCTCAGGTGTAAAAATTCGGAAAGGATTGGGACAGTGGTCTTATATGGAAAAAGAATACAAGGTTTAGGCGGAATTTCACATGCTGTGGTAAGAATATATAAATTATGTGTTTTATATATTAGAGATGTAAGACCGAATTTAAAGTACTGTATTCACGGGTCTTTTTCTTGCTGTCGATGTCAAGATGAAACTTAAAGTACTGTGTTCAATTTGGTCTCACTGCTATAGCAACATATTGTAAACAATTTGATCTCACAGCTACAGCAATATGTTGTAAACGGTTAAGCAAGCCTACTTAATCTAAAAAAATAAAGATTTTTATATTTATGCTCAATATTTGTACTCTGTATAACTGGTGATTTGTTATAATTTTTTAGAATTGTTATGATTTAGGCATTCTTGAACTGGGTGGTTAACTGAATGGTGAAAAGAAATGTGTTGGATATGAACTTTTTTTTCATATTAGATGCAATGTTTAATTGTTCAAAGTCCACGTTATGATTTTTTCAACATAATTATTTCTTCATTGGTGTTGTACACATGTAAAATAATGAAATAGGGTACTGTTAAAAATTTCTGAATTACTTAAAGGTGAAAATTTACATTTTGGGTCAAAAGATTCACTTAAACAGGATGAATATTTTTAGATTCTGCTGCCTTCTATAAAAGTTTCAGATCTCAAAACTTCAGCATGTTTGTTTAAGTGAATTCTACTGCTTTCACTGAATACTAGTGCTCCTAAAAATTATACCATTATTGTTCAGAGTGACAAAAACAACGCCCAACCCCCTAGTAACTCAGCGGTATGTCTGCAGACTTACAACGCTAAAAACCGAGTTTCGATACCCGTAGTGGGCAGAGCTCAGATAATTCATTGTATAGCTTTGTCCTTAATCAAAAACAACAACAACGACAGAAACAATAAAGAACATTATCGAAATAAGTCCAATATTTATATATTAACCAGATTTTAAATTGTTTAAAACTTATTTTCTCTAAATACTAACTTATAATTTCATGTAAATAAAGTTTCTGGAAATTATACTACACAAACTAAATTGTATTGAGTCATAAATAATAATAAGAAATATCAGTAGTAATAATTGTCACTTAGGGGGAAACAACCTATCTGTACATGCCTATCAATAGTGTGGCTTGGGGTATAAAGTGTCAGTGTTATATAATTTACGGTTTTTTGTCTCCACCATTCAAAATAAAATAACTTTTCAGATCATAATTGTCACTTCTCAGTACTGTAGTATACGTTGAAAAATTGAATAATAAGATATTTTATTTATAAAAATTAAAAGGATATACTGTTATTGATAATTACTAAATTAGTGTTATACACATTAAATAAATCATTAATTCGGTGACTGATAATTATGTAAGTTTCTTAAACACTTGTCAATTTAGAAATCGTAGACATTTATAAAAAGTATATATATATAAATATACAATAAGTAAATTGCACAAACAATTTAACTTAAAGTTCTACAAAATCACACAACGTGTCTCGTATCTTACTTAAAATTATAAGATACAACTTTTAATCTTTACTTTTCAATGTCATCACCGCCAGTGTTCGTGCACGACCTGGCATATTTACACGTTTTCCTACCGAAGGTCGATAAAAGAAAACGACAAAAATAAGTCTTGTTTGTTTGTTTTTTAATTTCGCACAAAGCTACTCGAGGGCTATCTGTGCTAGCCGTCCCTAATTTAGCAGTGTAAGACTAGAAGGAAGGTACCTAGTCATCACCACCCACCGCCAACTCTTTGGCTACTCTTTTACCAACGATTAGTAGGATTGACCGTCACATTATAATGCTGTCATGGCTGAAAGGGCGAGCATGTTTGGCGCGACTCTCAGATTACGAGTCGCACGCCTTAACACGCTTGGCTATGCCGGGCCTAAAAATAAGTTTCGAGTCCATTGTTTAAAGTTGGTTAATCATTAAATATACTACTAGATCTCAGCCCCCCACGAGTATGGCGATAAGTCTACAAATTTACAACGCTACAATCAGGGATTCGATTCCACTCGGTGGGCTCAGCAGATAGCCCAATGTGGCTTTGCTATAAGAAAACATACACTCTTCTTCGAAATCTCAAAACATATGTTATTAATTACAGTCTCATAAATTCAATAATAAAATTTAAACAGGAATAACATTTCAAATATTCTTTAAAAATCTAAGCCTACGTGATACCTGTTACGCTAAAAAAAAGCCATGCAATTTATAAATTTTATATATCTGCAAACATTCGTTACCACAACAGTAACATTTAAAACAGAAACGTGCTCTTGAAACAATCCCTAGTGGAGAACAATGAAGCAAAAAGTATAAGTCTTACAAAACAAACCGTGGCTCAGCGCCCTTCCAACTCAGCTATAAATTTATTTCTCCAAGCGTTTCTTCGTGAAGTACTTTTTAAACTCTTTCACCAGGTAGCATCTACAGCAAAATAACTTTCATATTTGTGATACCCGTGGTGGGCAGAGCACAGATAGCCCATTGTGTAGCTTTGTGCTTAATTCAAAACAACAACAACAACAACAGCATTGATTCGTAATTTATATTGTACAAACTAAACCCCTTTAGCACATATCCGTGCACATATATATTTGCCGTGGCTATGCTCATAATGCATTTCAGATCAAACTCTTAACTTTTTTTTAGAATTTATTTTATGCGTTATGTGGTTCACATGAATTTTAGAGCATGCTGTTATAGGATCCCTCAGTTTTCCCTACATTCACTGAGCAACTTCAGTAGTTGCATATTGCTATTATTAGCCAGAAAAGAAAGAGTAACATCATCTATGCTCTCATCTAAGAAAAATGTTCACTTCCATATTTTACCAGAAATGTTGTATTAACGAATGTAAGTAAAACCCAAAAATGTAACCAAAATTAATTTCCAATATTGGATGTTTTTACATTATCTTGTTTAATGCGCAGTTTAAGGTTCTGGGTAGAATAATCTAAACAATTCATAAGTCTTTTAATTTCTTGAATTTTACACACTTTTACATGCCACACCACATTCATTCAACAACTCTAAGGCTAATAATTAGTTATGTAACTAAAAACAAAATGTCTCGAACAAATGAATTTTGAACGCTACTAAAAGATGAATGGATGTGATATCATAATATAAAGGATTCTTACTGCGAAATCATAAGAAACTTTCTTTTAGTAACTATGAAATTAAATAGGAAAAATCGAAACATTATAACAAAAACAGAAAAGTACCACGAAAGGAATAAACAATTCTATCATATACTTAGAGATACGCGCAATGAAAGAGAAGGCTTCAGGTCTCTGAGCGTTCACTTGGCCATACATTTTTACAAAAAATATACAACAGAAAAAGTCATATTTACATAGCTAAAACTTATCTCTAACCTGAACAACTTTCAAACAACATTATATAAACTTATTGCTTTGTTATTTCCTTGACATAAATTATAATATATGTTACTTAAAATAAACATATTTTTGTGAGGTTGAACAAGCAAAATCACAAGGAAAAACATCGTTAAAAACAGCAAATTCAAACCTATGGTAAATTACGTTAGTTTGTTTTAACTTTAAAAACAGGCGGGAACAAAAATAAATTAAACAAATACGTTGTACTAATTGAAAAATAAAAGATTCCATGATACAAGTTATAACGTGGGATTATAAAATGTACACTAGGTGTGGAGGTGGCTGCACAATAGCACCAACATTGCGGTGGGAATACACCGTCTATCATTCTTAACCTCCAGTCGCCAGTCTCACATAAGAAGTAACAATAGATGTAGAAATAGAAATCAGGAGAGCGAGATGTGGGTGCTAAAGCCCACAACTATATCTCCCTTCACTGTCTGCAGACAGTTGTGGGAAGGTGACTGCTCTCTCAAGTAAAGAAGAAAACATTAATTGAAGTAAAATAAGAAAAAGAAAATATTTTCTAACCTAACCCCGCCCAGAAAAAAATAGTGTCATCAAATACTTGGTTGTTTGACACTTAATGACCAATGTTCAGTTATTTTGATTAAATAATGACACCAATATTATCAAATCCAAATGCAAAACAGATATTTGTTTCCATTAGATGTTATTTTGAAAAGCTGTATATGTTAATAATATTATACAGTAACAGTTGAAAATAAGTAGCCTAACGTTTGAAACATGATAAAGCAACACAAACTTACAAGAAGCTTTTAGCATTCTGTTTTCAAATCAGATGATGAAAGTTTGTCCTCGGTTTATTTATTACCTGATAACATTATGTTTCACTTACTGGACAGTTGATGGTAACAACTGATTACATTGTGTTCTACTTACCAGATGGTTGATGTTAACAGTAAACAAAGGTTTGAGGTGTTTTCTCCAATAATCTCTACCTAACATGAAGTAAATAAACCGATAATTAATTTTTCACTTTACTATTTTCAGATAAGGGACAGACACAGACCTTGCTTTCCAGTTTGTTGCTTTACCTGATTATCAGCTGGAAGGTCAAAAACTTCAGTTTACTGATACAGAAGTTGATATTTAATCCCTTTCTGTAACATGCAAATTTGTTTTTATTCAATGATTGATTTCACTGAAATTGTACCTTGTCTCCAGTTCTGAAGAGAATAATGCAACTGATTCTTTGTTGCAACAAATTGACACTAGAGATCATTATTTTTAACTTAAAATTATTATTTTGTTATGCATACAAATTATTAGTTAACATAATATTAAAACTAAAACTAAACACAAATATGTACTTCTATTAATAATAATTCTTAAACTACACAAAAACACTATCTTTCTCAAGACAGGGAACCCTTCTTAATCGTAAATATGAAGAGCATGCTCACCACTCAGAACAATTCTTGGTATCCCAAGTCTAGCTACACTGAATGCATACAGTGGTACTAGTTCTGTTACCATATAGTGACACTCAATACATACAGTGGTACTAGTTCTGTAATCACATGCTAGTAGTCTTTATCCGTGTTTTAATTATTGGGCTTTATTTAATTACCTACACTCTGCTCAGGTCTATACGTTTTTTATACTGTTTATCAATTGTACGTAAGGTTTCCATTGATGTCTGGGGTTGTTTATTGTTTGTTTAGGTATTATACGAGACAGTTATTGTTTGGCAGTAAGTGCCTAATTACGACGGTTGTTGTACTTCAGTGAAAACACTTTTCAGTAATTATTGATCTACAATTTTTACATAGTGGGTCCAATTCGCTTCTTTTATAACTATATTTTCTTTGATGTATTTCACAGTTTTTGTGGGAGTAAAAATCGAAGACACTTCATATGGACTAACGGTCACTATATACATCATATCCTGCATTAAATTATTTACATTTTTGTCTTAAAGTCTGGTGGCCTTAGAAAAATATCTAGAATATCATTATAATTATTACTCGTGCTGTGTCGATGTGCCATCGTTGAGAAGTATACAATATACATCGTCTATAAAATTAGCTAAACTACGACCACCTATATTTGTATATGCACAGCCGAAGTTCATGTGTTTACTATTTAGATCCCCTGTAATTAGGTACTCATTATAACTCTGACATACAGTTTCCAACATGTTGATATCTAATATTTTAGTGAATGAACAACAGACACCCGCTACTATTACAGAAATATTTAGATTTATGTAAAGGTTTAATATAAGACATTCATTTTGTGAGTTTACGGTCATTTTTTGAACTGATATATCCGACAGGTGTGACACAGCAATTCTGTCTAAATAATTGTTATCGGTTGTGCCTTTTATAATAACGGTATATCCCTGCATTTTTAGTTTGTCATTTTTTAAAATCATATTGTTTCTATTAACTATATAATATCAGCTATTGAAATTGCTGTAACATCTTCGTTGACATACTTGTTGGAAGCTAGCACACCTTGGATATTGATATACAATGTAAGGAATCATTGTATGAAGTAGTCAGTTATTTATGGCAACGTATGGTATTACGGTTTTATATGCTTCTGAATGGTATTAATGTATTACGTCTTGCTTTGTGTCAGATTCCTGTATTGAGCTTTGAAGTCTACAAATATTGTTTCTATTGCATCTACAATAATATTTTCATTTTATTTTTTTGTTTATTATCTGTGTGTTTCGTATTGTATTGTGTGGTTTTGGTTGTACTTTATAAGGCCTTATTGTGTATGTGAATGTGATTCTCCTGTTTTTAGGTCTTAGACATTTGAATGTTTTAAGTTTCGTAATTCTAACGTTTGTATTTGTGGATTTTGTTTGCTTTTTCGTTATTGTTGTGTATTTTACTACATCTCGCGTTACACGGTTTTCTGAGACGATTGTCTTTTAATTTAGCCTGTTCATAATGTATTTATATGTAGTACACCCTTCATACTTAGCTGTATGTTCTTTTCCATATTTACATTTCGGCTTTGACTTATACTGTCTTCAGTTTGCCATATGGCGTTCATCCTCGAGCCAACATATCTTCGTGTGGTTTTTACATATCTAAAGCGTTGGCAGTGAAAGCATAATGTTACCATGACTGCTGGGGTTTTTGTTTCTTATACTATGAATATTTGGTACCATTGGTAGGTTATTATGTTATGGCTGAAACTATCTGTTCTACTTTTAAGTGTGGAACGTTTATTTCACTCAAGGCACTCTTGGTCTGGTCCACATCTATTTTGTAGTGCACGCCTAGAATGACTATCGCCTTGGCTTGTGGTTGTTACAAGGTAGATGTAAACGCTTCCCCAGACCAGTCCTGTTTAAATCTAGATTTTCTTTTATTTTAATTAACTCATTTTGATAATCATTTGATATTAATATTATTGACATTTGGTTCACAGGCTTCACTTCAGCAGCTAGCTGACATTCTCTGTACGTTCCTGGTATGCCCTGTTGTTCTGCTTTACCAGGATGAAGTATACTAAAAGAATTCGAAGGGAAAGCAAGCCTGGATGTAGAGGAACTGACTTAACAATTTGGTGTGCTCTTGAAGAGAAGCAAGAATTTTACATTTACTCTAACCAGTCAACGAACAGAGTATCTTCTCATCCCCTGACAAACCAGTTAAAGTTTCGCATGAGTATTTACATCTAGAAAACCGGGAGAGTCAAGTCAAACGTAGAACTCTTCCTCTATTCTGCACTCGTGTTGTAAGATGTTTTATACTTGGATATTCTAATCTGTTTTGGATGTTTCGGATTGCCTCTTTTAGGTCCAGGATCGCTAATGTTACTGGGACATGTCTCTTTATGAGCTTATATTTACAGTATGGTTGTGTTTTGTGGTGTTATAACGAGAAGTTGTATTACCTGAACGGCCAGCAACGGTCAGTTGCAAACTCTCTATCTGTTAACCTTAAGATGACCAAGGAAAGTCGAAACGTTGTTTTTTGCTGTATTAATCATAAAAGTGTTAACGCCCATAGCAGTACGTTTTGAGAAACACAACTAAAAGAATGTTCAGTAGAAGCTGTACGGCTTCTTAAAATTTTAAATTTTGTAAATAGGAAATGTTGTTTGTAATTACTTATTATAATTTTAAAGTGTTATAATGCAGTGACTAATGTCAGTCAATAGCACTCTCAAACACACTTTTCTGGGCGTTTCATATTATCCAACACTGCTCAGCAGTGATGACAGACACTGATACATCAAAACAATTTTCATTTCTGTAAACCTGCACCTTGTTCAGGTATCTTGTATTTTTTCGTTGAATGTTGCATCAGTGTTACAACAGTTCATACTAAAACAGGTTCATTAAAGAACACTCCCACGAATCGCTTGATTTGTTTTGAATTTCGCGAAAAGCTACACGAGAGCTATCTGCGCTAGCTGTCCCTAATTTAGCAGTATAAGACTAGAGGGAAGGCAGCTAGTCATCACCACCCACCGCCAACTCTTGAGCTACCATTTTAACAACGAACAGTGGAATTAACCATTACATTATTACGCTCCCACGACTGAAAGGGCGAGCATGTTTGGTGAGACTCACTTGTTCAGCTGTCATGTGAGGTTGAACTCATTTTATATAAGGAGTGTTATAGGTATAACGCTTGATCTGTGTTATGACTTCACTACAATATCTCTGCTGTTACGATAATTTTAATGGAAAAAAAAAACATTTACAGCCAGTGTGGTTTGTGAAAACTTGCAAACTGAACAAATGATGATTGGAAATGTATGTTCCAAAATAATTGTATTTAGTTTAATTGTTATTTCTAACTGTCGCGTGTCAAATAATATAGATATTTTAAAGATGTTAGGACATGTTTTCAATGAGGTTTTGTAGAAATCTTATAGATTTTGTTAAGATTCAATTGGGACTTTTTCAATTCAATTTTGAGTTTATTTTGGTGAGATTTTGTAATAATGGTAATTTTTACCAAATGTCATTTGGTAATAATGACATTTATCATTTATCTTACAGCGGTATGTCTGCAGACCTAAACGTTTAAAAACAGGATTTCGATACCCATGATTCGAACAGCATAGATAGTCTCTTGTGTAGCTTTGTGCTTAATTTTAAACAAACTTAATTAGCTAACAAGTGTTACAAATTATTTAAAAAGAGTTTCCAAGTTACTTGAAACTTAAATTTAGTAGTTAATTAACTATTAATATGTATGAAATTTATATATGCTAACAAGATTGATACACACAATTTTCTTTTTTAACACAAATATATTTTAGTATACATACATAAAAATAATACAATTTATAATAACAGTTATTACTAATAATTATTACAAATGATGACAAAAAGAGCAATTTTACAAACAGTATTGAGTCTTATATCCGGTGTGGAACCGAATATTTTATCGACGATACACGTCCACGACGAGAAAATTGATTCTGAGTTAATATTTTCACACGCCTTGCTCAAGTTAGCTAATTTGGTTGGCGTCTATACTAATGACGCCTTTCTTAGATAGCTTCACAATCATACGAGTTAACTTCTTTCGGCGAGGGAAATATGTAATGTCTTCGTAAATAATAACGTCCGAAGTAATTCACTGAAGTTGAACGGTTGATAACTTTCGAAATCTATAATGTTTCTGATCAAATTCTGTAGTTTTCCGATTAAATATAAACGTTAATCACAGTTATGGCTTCATACATCTATAGCACACTGACTGTAGCTGTCCAATAATAATATTTTCTCTTGACTCTTGGTTACCTATTCATTCTGCTATCAGCTGTCAGTTTTAAATTATTAAAAATGTATCAGTAACGTTATAATGGGCGTGTTGTTATCCATTATGAGGTATATTAATAACGTCATAAAGAATGTGATATCATCCACGACGTTATGCTTAAAATAAGTTACATTATTTTCTATGAATATAACAATTTGAATATTAATAAAGTTTAAAGTATATTAAGAAATTAAACTTGATAAAACTGTCACGAAATATTACATTAATTATGTCCTATTAACTTCCTATCTTCATAGTACTTCGAATAATAACACAGCACATTAAACATTATCTAATCACATGATTTATAACGAAATTCTGCTATGCGATGGGCTAATTGTACTATACCCGTCCTACATATCAAAACCAGATTTAGAGTATGAGAATGTTTGTTTGTTTTGGAATTTCGCACAAAGCTACTCGAGGGCTATCTGTGCTAGCCGTCCCTAATTTAGCAGTGTAACACTAGAGGGAAGGCAGCTAGTCATCACCACCCACCGCCAACTCTTGGGCTACTCTTTTACCAACGAATAGTGGGATTGACCGTCACATTATACACCCCCACGGCTGGGAGGGCGAGCATGTTTAGCGCGATGCGGGCGCGAACCCGCGACCCTCGGATTACGAGCGCACGCCTTAACGCGCTCGGCCATAGAGTATGAGAAACCTACACTCTTACCACTGTGCATAAAAACGTCCTGAATAGGTTTTCTGTTTTATTTCTTGTTTTAAAACTTACAAAACAAATATATCATGTTACTATAAAAATTGTATCTCCTTGCGCCTCCCGTATTGGGAAATATAAAATTAAAAATTGTTTCAATTTCAATAAATACGATCAAGGTTGGCGTAACCATAATAGTGTACCCGAAAGAAGGTTAGAAAATAATAAAGCAAAGGAGTTTTGAAAAAGAGATTTGGCATAAAACAAGAAGTGGAAAGAGAAATATGTTGATATAGCTCGTGTTAAAGTTCACCCATTCTCCTTTCTGACAAACAGTTTTGTAAAATCAACTTGTACACTTCGTAACCGCTCTTTTTCACACACCATTCAACATTTCTAAATTGACAGAAATGTACACACAAAAAAGATTATGGTATAAAGTTGTTACATATCATAATAGCAATAATAAAATATCCAGCTAATCTGAAGACACATAGTTATAGTCTATAATATGAGCAATATGCCAAAATTCTAAAGTTATAACGAGGGAAGCGTAAACTTGCTAATCACGTGGGAGGTAACCCTTGAGAACTCTCATAACCTCTATTAAAATATAGCATTATCAAACCTTCTGTAGAAACGTCAGGCCTACTCTGGAAATGTATTTATAAACAAAAAATATAACAATATATTTACAACAATTTAATTCTTTTGATGAAATTATTACATATTATATTTAAATCATAATTACGTCATGTCAGTAAATAAATTATGTATCATAATAATAAAACACCCAATAAAACATTACATTCACCCAACCGGAGTTAACCCTCGTGATATGGACAAGAACTTGTGCACAACTTTCTATGAACTGTGTTTTGCTTGGTTACTACGGTAGCATAATTGAACAAATCATGTTTTAGACGCTTTAATACTCCTGAATTCAATTTGCTCACCAATAAAGATCTACTTAAATTGTAGTGCGAACCGAACTATTTTTTTAACTTTGTGATAAGACATCAATACTATTTGCTGTTTAAACTGGTGTACTTCAAAATTATTGCGCGAATGACTGAAACGTTGTACCTACTTTTAAAATATCCTTCCTTACCTTAGAACTGCCTCGTAATAACATATTTTAATACTGAAAGAAACGACTTTGTAACACCGTATGTTAATTTTCTTTAAAAAATGGACACCAGATATTTCACTTTACAGCTTCTCCCGGAGTGTTCCATTAAAACAAACCGTGTCTGACAGTACAAACCTTCGAATGTTTTAGATATTAAATACAAATTTAATATCTACTGAACTTAGAGTATGTGTTGATTATGCATTAACATTTCTTTAACGTAGTTGGGTAAATTAACTTCGCATTTTGTTTGAAATTACATTTTAGTTTTGTAGTTAAAGTATAATAACTGTTCAACTGTGTTACTTTATACGGTTTACATCGGCTCCCATCAAGCACTCGAACTCTTGACTGTTATGCAAGGACTTTTATTCAATAATAAATAAAGGGCTCGGGAAAAAAATCGAATATAACAATATTCTGCATTTGGACTTGCAACCAACAATTATACTGTTCAACTGTATCTGGTGGATTAGTTTGTTACACTTCACTTATTTTGTAACCTTGTCATAATAACTTACAGAATCCTGTTCCAAATAAACTTGCATGAATTACAACTCTTCTGCAACATTAATATCTGTACGTCACCCCTAGGGGGAACTGATTTCTCTCTCCTCGTAAATCCAAGATATTCAAAACAAATGAGATTATTTCGAAGGTGGGTTGACGTAAGTAAGTATACCTAAATATTTAAAAATAAATAAAAAAGGAACCATAAGTACATAAAAACAGTTCGCCCTCAAAAGAGGCAAACTTAATTGCAGTTATTGTCTTTTTTCTATTAAATATCCCGGGTTCCTCTATATGCAGTTTTATACACTTTGTATTGTTAACACTCACTTAATTTTACATAGTTTTGAATACATAACGTAACTGCGGCAGAGATGGAGTTTGTTTTAATTGAAGTTTAGTGTTATTTTAATTCATGGGGAGAGTCACAGAGCTCACTTTAACTCTTGAGATAAGGTAAATACTACACATTTAAGCGAACTTACAGGGACGGTGGATACCCCTTTAGTGGTGAGACAAAGTTCACCAAGTTGTCACTTTCTTGCCAGTACAAGAGGTTTTATGTTAGTAGATTGTATTCTGCGATTTGCGTGGAAGCCAGAAATGTACATAAAACCTCTTAATAGCGAGTTCTAGTTGGTTTCTGATGAAAGTCAGTCACATGGACAATAAGTCGCAGCAATTACAAGGAGTAATTAAATATTTATAGAACTGCAATATTTAAATATTTTAAATGTAGAAGAATCTTGTATGGTTTTATATTAAGGATTATAGCAAAGGGTAATGACTATTGTAGCTGGAGCTGCTGGAAGGAGGGAAATTAAATAAAATAAAAAAACAAGTTAAATAGTCGATGGTATGTGGTTAAAATTTTTTTCCTTTAATAAAAGATTAAAAAACTCTTTGACGAGGACCTAAATAAAGATGTTCAGAAAATACAGAAATTTTCCATTTTAGTCAACTTACGGAACAAGTTTTCCTTAATACACTTCTTGGAAATATGTTTAGCTAGTGAAGCACAATAAAATTACATGAAGAGTATAATTAAAACTTGTGTATCATTCCTGTCATACTTAACGTATACTGCCATCGAGTTTATCAAAATTGAGAAGTTTTAGTTAACATTAAGGTCGACGCATATTCCCTTCCTTAATGTACTAAAACTAGGTATTCGAATTTTAGTTACAAACATTACATTCAGTACTTTAATAAGTATTTAGAATTATGCGACACCAGGCAAGAATAAACCACTGGAGATCAGTAGGTAGGTACCTTAGTGTATTTGAAGTTAAGGTACGTAAAAACAGGTGGAGCCAAGTATATTTAGGAGTAAAATTTTTTATTACATTAAATTATACAAAACACAATTGAATTAAAAAAAATTATCGAAACGAATGAAGATAACTGGTTAAGTTACCGGGAAAAAGAGCTTGAAGAAGGTTGTTCCACCTGAAACGAAAGAAACAAAATTATTCAACATGTCAGCAAAAAGCAGCTAGAAAAAACAAAAGTTAGAGAAAAACATGAAGAAAAACAACTTCCCTCCGATGGCAGGTCTTCATTTTGTTTTCTTGCCCTTTCCTGAAATAAAATGGGAAACGGTTACAATAAAGCGTAAACGCGCGCGAGCTGACGTAGTTGTTCTATAAAAGGTAGCATTACGCTGTTGTTGTTGTTTTGAATTAAGCACAAAGCTACACAATGGGCTATCTGTGCTTTGCCCACCACGGGTATCGAAACCCGGATTTTAGCGTGTAAGTCCGCAGACATACCGCTGAGCCACTGGGGGGCTAGCATTACGCTATCTAGTGTATCTACTGAGGAGAATACTATCCCTGGAGGGCTCTAAATTTAAATTTATCGGGGGAAGGAAGAATGGAAAGACAAAAAAAAAAAAAGTCATTTCACAAATAGCCTAGTGACAAACAAACAAACAAAAAAAAAAGCTACTGTACAAGGAAGATTAGCTTGTAGGTAAGGTGTTTTTTGAATTACGCACAAAGCTACACAATGGGCTATCTGTGCTCTGCCCACCACGGGTATCGAAACCCGGATTTTAGCGTTTAAGTCCGCAGACATACCGCTGAGCCACTGGGGAGCTTGTAGGTAAGGACTCAAGTTCTTGTGAAAAGGTGCGTGTGCGCGTGAATAGAGCGTAAAGAGACAAATATAGTGGACTCTATTTCTATTTTGAGATCGGTAGTATTGGCGATCCGTTGAAGTGCACCTGTTAAGAAAACAAAAGAAACGCACCTTTTTCGGTGCATTGGCGTTATTTTCAGTTTCGTTCTTCTTAGGGTGGCGTTTCTTAATCTCCTATAAAACATAAAGAAATTAAAATATTAGTTTCTTTTAGGACTTAGTATTAAACATTAACAGAAAGTAAAAAAAAAAACAGTTAAGATATAGGCATTTTACTTTAGCAAGTAAGGTCGTGGGGGTACAAAAGGTTATTTAAATTTTATTGCCGAGACAAAGTTCTTTACAATCTGCTTGTTTAACAGCAGTCTTCTTACCTACAAGAAAAGTAATTTAAAAATGAGAAACTTCTACAAGAGTTTTGAATATTGCAGCAATAGTCTATTTAGAAATTTAAGAAAAAGTTAGATGAGAGAATTTCAGATCGATTGCACTATTCCCAGTGTTATGTAAATATTATGTAAACGACAACCATGTCGTGTTGTGTTTGGATTTTCATATCTATTATTTATATTTCTATATTTATATTATTGTTTCGAAGTTCAAACCAATAAAATGTTATTCATTTAAAATAACATTTAGAAACTTCTAGAATTAGGTAGATCAATCATACTTTATAAAATGAATGTATGTCGGCCTGGTGTCTAGACGACGAGTCTCGTGCAAAAACAGACATGCGCAGATTACTCTGGAACTCTGTGGTAGTTACGCGATTGTTCGAGGACACAGTAAGCCTACTAGTATAAAAACAGACGGTGACGCGAGGAGAAAAATTGAAAGAAGTCAGAAAAAGAAGAGTCAGTCATTTGTTTGAGAAAGTTTTAAAGTTTGCTGTGTGTTTATTCAACTTAGATTTGTGACCAGAGCTAGATATACAGAAGCTGTGATTTTATTTCGTCAGTCTTTACGATTCATTCGAATTACTGGTTATACTGAAGGTCAACACGTACAGGACTGTTTAGAGAAGACCGGAAAAAGTTGGAAAACGACAAATCTGAGACATTCATCGAAAACATCGTAAAAAGAACTTCGTCAAATTTATTGAACTGTGAATTGTTTCTGGACTTCTCCATTCAAACTTCGGAATTTCTTTGTGGGACCAAATTCACACCCTAGACTGGAATTTTGGATTTCTGATCTAGACTTTTGGACTTTCATTCTGAATCATTATATTTGACACAGGCCAGTACCATTTTGTATTGTAATTAATTTTAAACTGAATATCTGTCATTGTTGTTATGTAATTTATGTTATATCTGTTACATATATTGTAATAAATTATATAAGCTGTTATCTGTGTCTTTCTGTTGCGTTCAGTCTACATACATAAAAAAATGTAACACCATAGAGGTTGTCCCTTTAAAATAACGCAAAGATGACGAGAAGAGGTTCTTTAATCTTTCAAACCCAATACAAACTCAAATTAAGTGGCAATAAAAAAACCAACAACAAACAACACAGTTAAGTACACTGGTAACGTCTTAATTTTCTACTCCTTCTATTAATTTAACAACACAACTTACGCACGCTATACGCCCCCAAATGAACACTAACACATATACTAAAAGTCACGAATAATATTTATCTCATCTTACCAGACATTCTATAACATATTTCTTACTAAACAACCTCCCCCTAACCAACTAGTACCCTCACTGACTAAAATGTATACTAAACCTTCCAAGAGATTCTTGTTATAACCCTACTTTTCAAAATGCCAAAGGACTGTTCTGTGAACATACAACCAATAAGATTTAACTAACAATTTTAATACATTCAGCTTTGACTATCTGGCTTGAGAGGGGTGGATGTATAAAAGTCGGTTGTGCGCTTAACTAGTAAATTAATTAATATATTAAATAAGAATGTTGTGAATATAAATTTCGTTTTTGATGTATCTACTATAGTATCTAAATCTTTTGTATAATCTGTACAAAAGATAATTTTATAAATGATTAATTTGATGAGTTTCAGTGATGTCGAGAAACCCACTTGTTGAGAATTTTATATGCAAAAACGGCTCGTTTGGGTTCTTCTATTTAAAATATTTTCTGAACCCAAATGAGCCGTTTTTGCATATAAAATTTGATGAGTTTGTTGTTTTTTGACAAATTAATCTGTCAACAACGTGTCTTTACACTTAAATTAAGTAACTATTCAATTTATTACAACACATGAAGAGATTTGATCACAATATCTCCAACGTTCGACTAACGTGCTATATGCTAACTAAATCTAAATTAGCTTCATTTGATAATGCGTAATGATATAATGTATTAGGTGTCCTAAGATGCAATATAAAAATAGATGTGGCCCGGCATGGCCAAGAGTGTTAAGGCGTGCGACTCGTAATCTGAGGGTCGCGGGTTTGCATCCCGGTCGCGCCAAAAATGCTCTCCCTTTCACCCGTGGGGGCGTTATAATGTGATGGTGAATCCCACTATTCGTTGGTAAAAGAGAGCCTAAGAGTTGGCGGTGGGTGGTGATGACTAAGTGCCTTCCCTCTAGTCTTACACTGCTAAATTAGGGACGGCTAGCACAGATAGCTCTCGAGTAGCTTTGTGCGAAATTTAAAAAAACAAACAAACGAACAAAACAATGTATTAATCCTGTTTTATGATTTATCAATAAGTTAAAATAGGCTTAATACGTATAACGGTACTTTAGACAAACAAATTTATTGGTAAATCATAAAACATGATCGATACATTGTTGTATTCAATAAATACAATCTTAAAAACTAGTTTATTGTCTCTTGGTGTTTTAAGAATTAACTTAAAAAAGATATCATTTCTGTGTTCGTTCAGAGCCATCTAGGTGCTTATTTGTGTTAGCTACCCATAATTATGAAGTGATGAACTAGAGGGAAGCCAACTGGTCAAAAATACTGACCACGAACTCTTGGTCTAGAGTACAGTAGAACTAATTGTTAGATAAAGTACAACCTCAAAAATAGCCAACAAATAAGTCAGACGTCATAACAGTACACGTTTTTATATTATAAAACACTCCCTTAGAAAACGTATGAGAGAGTGCCGTTTGGGAAGACAAGATACCAGTTATAATAGATGTATTTAAAAACTGGACGGTGCAGTTGCGAGTGGATACATAAGTC
Source organism: Carcinoscorpius rotundicauda (assembly GCA_011833715.1). Classification (NCBI taxonomy): domain Eukaryota; kingdom Metazoa; phylum Arthropoda; class Merostomata; order Xiphosura; family Limulidae; genus Carcinoscorpius; species Carcinoscorpius rotundicauda. The sequence goes on along the minus strand of CM022392.1, from coordinate 88,434,656 downwards.
AACCATCTCGATGAAATTTATAAGCAGAGAATAAATGACACCGAATCCAATTCTACAACAAACGATGAATACTTTATTAACATAACATATGAAGGCTTATAATCAATGAAAAATAATAAAGTTCACTACGTAAACATTTACAATTTCAGTAACTTGTATATATATGTATATACATGTATAAGTAAACACACACATCGTTCCCTGTATTTATAGATATATGTAAACACACACGCCGCTCCCTGTATTTATATGTATATGTGTGTGTGTGTAAACACACCCACCACTCTCTGTATATACATAGATATATGTTAACACGTACACCGCTCCCTGTATTCATGTACATATATATGTAAACACACACACCGCTCCCTGTATTTGTGTATATATACATTGATATATTTTTTTAAATTTCTTTTACTTAGGCCTTATTACTTTATACCTGCATTTATATCTTCTCAAACTACACCAAAAGCCATTTTTCACAAGTGACTTGTCTGTTGATTTATTTTGTTGTTAGGAACAAACCCACACAATGAGCTATTAATGTTCTCCACTGTATTGGTTTGAAATTCAGTTTCTAGCTACAAATTGTTATTGTGACTCAATTTCTAACTATTCTAATATTTAGAAGAGTCAAAATAAATACTTGTAACTAGCAGGAATAATGTTAATGTTATGTCTGAAAAATAAAGCTTCTGTGCTTACTCAGTTTTTGTTATTTTATTTTCACTTTACACAACCTATCTTGTTCCTGTAATTTTTGAAATCACCATTTTACGTTTTCATTATGGGAAGAGAATATTTACTTCATTCTGATAAATATCAATAACCTAGACATTAGAAACAAGTAAATCTCCAGCTCAGTTCGGTTGGATTCCACGTGTATAGAATTTGTTAGTCAGTCGTACTTTTGAAACAAATGTTTAAAAGAAAATTACAAAATTCTTCCCAGATCGAGTCCAAGGAATAGAGGAATGTTCCAGTGCACGTATAGAAGAAAGTTATGGTTCCTCGGTGTATTCAAACAATGTTCCATGGTTTAATACTGGCAAGTTGAACTGGATGAGTAAAGCAGGGCAAGACTCATTTTACTTTTAGAGGTGAGATGTTTGAATTCTCCATTATGTAAATATGTCTGCATAATGCACCAGCTACTTTTAACTAGCTGACGTAGCTTATATTCAAAGGAATACAATAAAGGAGATGTTTGGTCTAAATCAATAATGTTTTTGTTCTTCAATTTTCATATAAATCCAGTTAATCGCTATACAAAATAAGAACATCAACATAGATAATTCTGACATTTAGTTTGTACTCCAATCATCAAGAAATAATTCTAGTGTGTATTTCTTACAGCAAAGCCACATCAGGTTATCTGCTGAGTTCACCGAGAGGAATCGAACCCCTGATTTTAGCGTTTTAAATCCGTTTCATGAAATTGTGTTCAACTGAAACATTCTGTTTGTTTTTATGTTGTCTTGTTTAATTGGCTAAGGTATACTTTGTAAATATAAGGCATTAGATAGTTTACGTTAAAATCTCACTTTTAATTTCTGAAGGAATAGCGGACGCAACCCAAGATTTATCAATACTGTAAACATTGTATAACAGATAAGGAGGTTCCTTAAGCTATGTAAATACGTCTTTCCTTCAGAACAACCTTGGTTGCATCTTTTATATGACAATGGAATACATATTTCAAGGTGTTGAACTCGCCAGATCTCTAATTTTTGAAACATGGTAAATAAATTATTAATCCCATACACGCACCGATAATAAAGATACGCATGCTAGCATAAATCAGTACGATTGGTTTGGTTTATTTTGAATTTCGCGCAAAGCTACACCAGGGCTATCAGTGCTAGCCGTCTCTAATTTAGTAGTGTAAGACTAGATGGAAGGCAGTTAGTCAAATTTTGGGCTACTCTTTTACTAACGAATAGTGGGATTAACTATCACATTATAACTCCCACAGCTGAAAGGGTAAGCATGTTTGGTGTGATGGGGATTCGAACCCTCACCCTGCGGAGAGACTGTGTGATACTCCAGAATATGTAAGTACAAAATAGTACAGTCAAGTATATTGGTATGAAATGTTCCACAGTAATTGAATTCATGTGTGTGTGGACTTTGATATCATACTAGATGTAAGCTTATGTAACTGTCTTTTCAAGGCAGGTGATAAAGATTATCCAGTAGTGTAAGACATATTAGTCTTACATCAGCTGTCAGGACATTTTGGAATGTCTGTTAGATGTTTTACAAAGTCATTTAACAAATTTTAGATTTTTATAGAATAGTCAAGATTGTTTTGCTGAGGGAAAATCTTGTCTAACAAATCATTTGGCATATATAAAAATAATGCATGTGGGTTATCATAACTTGAATTTTTAGTATGATTTGAATGGGAATAACCTTAACATTGTTATGAATGACAAAGATCTTGGTGTAACAGTTGATCAGTCTCTTAAAGCAATCCAAGCAACGTGCTATTGCATGTGGTAAAGCAAATAGGATTTTTGGAAAGGATTACTAGAATGGTGCCTAGAATGAAGGAGTTGTCATGTGAGGAGAGGATGAAATTTCTCAAATTGTTTTTCTGTAAAAAAAGAAGAGTTAGTGAGGATCTCATTGAGGTGTTTATGAGTGTGTCCACATCTGGATTTAGTTTTACCAGATCATTCGATGTTGTTGATTTGGTCACTGATAGAATGGCTAACGTTGTTAGGGAGGAATTTAATCTTTTTGTGTCTATTGGTTCTGTAATTTCACAAACGAGACTGCTAATCTCCTACCCGTACGTATTTTACGTGATACTAGAGCGACTCAACTACCATTGTTAGAGGACATATTGACTTCATGTTCGACTTCTGTCATTGCTGGTCTATCATCACTCAGGGTATTGAAGGTAGCTTTCATAATGTTCCTCTTCATAACATTTATTTAACATCAGACCTAGTTTCGAGACCAGTTGTGGGTGGAGTGAGACCTACTGTGCCAATTAAAAGTATGTCATTATTGTTGGAAAACGATTTGGTCAGGGGAAAATTTGTTAACAAACCCAAGATGGTTAGTAAACCGATCACTGTTTCATATAAAGATGTTGTTGTTGTTTAGGATAATCCATAAGTTTCCTTCTTGTGCTGTGAGTTGAGTTTAGGCAAATATATTGAGCCAAAGAGAAATGTTTTGGACTCAAAGAGAATCCTGTGAATAACTATAACCACTAACAACTCATTGGTGATTGATAATGATGGAAATGAGAAATCTTATTCAACTGGTGAAGTTTATTTGCAAAAAGTAAACTGATCATTGATCAGAAAAACGATTTGTAGATCTTTTCATTATTTAAATACGCACTGAAGAAAGTTCCAAATGGCTCTTTTTTAAATGGTGTGATCCTAAGAAAATGGAAATTATTGTAAAAAAACATTTTAAGAATTGTCACAATTTTACGAGCTTTTTTGCTTAGTTTTCCTAATGTTACTTACAAGGTTCTCGCATACAAAAAACGACAAAACTTTGTATAACAAAAGCTATAAACCAAGTCTCAACTACGACTATAGTCAAGATAAGAGTGAAATAAAGACACAAAACTATTCTCAAAATATTACTGGTTTCAGCATAAATAAATGTTTCAAAAGGATACATGAGTAACTACTGGTAGCTTCTCACTAGTCAATGGCTACCTGAACTGTATGAGATTTTGTTTAATCTTTAGATACACTCACCAAGACCCGTCTTTATTAAAAACAAAACAATTTAAGATTAACCACAAAGGGACCACGAAGCTCTAAGCTATAAACTTATCTAGAAATGAAAAGAAAATTCTTCGTCTGAATGTGAAAAGTATTTATTTAAATTAAGGTAGTTATTATTTTAATTTAATGTTTTCTATCCCTGGTATAATCACCGATGTGTAACTTGTGTTTATGTGATATTTTGAAAAGCTCTCTTGTTTTAAAGAGTAAAACAGTGAAATGATTACTAAAAAGTTAATATTATATTATTATTGGCTAACAAATGGAAGTGAATTAGAGAACAACAAAAGCCTCAAAGAAGTTTGACAAATGTTTTCTGGTTCACACATGTTTTACTATCTAGTCTTCATATAATGTCTTCTAATCATAAAGATAAGAAGTGAATTAATATTCCTATTCGTACAGATGTTATATACAATATATATATGCTCAGATATATGTTTCTGAAATAGACCTTTTTTAGGGAAAATTAATATTGTGACCTTTCTTTAATTTCCATCACTTCAACTTATGATTTTCATGATTTTAGTTGTATATCAGAGCAAAATAAAACGTGTATACATTTTTTACTTCGATAACACTGTATAACACAACTTTTGGTCCTAGAGAGTTTGTGTTATTTCTTAATTGCTTATCTTGTAAAAGTACGAAAAATGGTCATTATTCCCTTCAAACTTTGCTTTGCTTTTGTGACGTGGATAATGAAATTTAGAAAATTAACCCATTTTCTGTGTAAAAATGGACAAATTTGCACACTTCTGCCTTCTCTCTAGTCTTACATTGCTAATTTAGGGACGGCTAGTGCAGATAACCCTCATAAAGCTTTGCTCAAAATCCAAAACCTGTGTAATTTTTGTTTTCTGCTTTTGACTGTTCTTTTCTGTTTTCTTTCAGCATGTCTGCTGACTCACACCGCTAAAAACCGAGTTTCCATACTAGTGGGGCAGAGTACAAATAGCCCATGTTTAGCTTGATTCTTAATTCTAAACAACAACAAAAACCTTAAATGTTAGCCATAACATCTTATACTAATGTTACTAGTTCACAAAATTGTTTTGTTTTCTTTAATTAAATAATGAGAGGAAGAACATAGAATAATAACACGTGAAAAGCTAATGCTTTTCGTAACTGTTATAAATTTTCTGGCTCTTTTTGGTTTGAATTTCGTGCAAAGCTACACGAGAGATATCTGCACTAGACATTCCTAATTTAGCAGTGTAAGACCAGATGGAAGGCAGCTAGTCATCACCACCCACAGCCAACTCTTGAGCTAATCTTTTACCATCCAATAGTAGGATTGACCGTCATATTATAACCTTCCCACAGTTAAATTGGCAAGCATGTTTGGTGTGACTGGGACTCTCAAAGTAATTACAGGTATTAGAAAATATATTTTTTTCTGTCTGGTGATAAGGTGGAGTGAGAAACTTTGAATTCAGAAATAATCCACGAAGTACAAATGACTCAATAAAGGAAAATGAATGCTGAATACTACATGTTTTCTTCGTTTCTTTGTATTAGAAACATTACGCGAAAAGTAACACAACAAAATATGTTTTGTGAGGTAGATAGACTAAAAAGTACATTATTTTGTTATTTTACTTCTCTTGTAGTCCTTGATGTGTACTTTCATACATGGTGAGGACCTTACCATTTAAGGTTCTATATTTATGTTATTTTTTCTGAGACCTGAATAGCCACCTAGGTGTTTGCTGTGTGTGGAGACTGCTAAAGGGGAAGAAAGAATCCTGGTGATCAAGTGTTGTCTGGGACGCTGCAACACATCACTTTGACCTTAAGTTCCTGTATTTCCTCCAGGATCATTCGGTTGGTCCTGTTGGGCTTTCATGAGTTTCAGTGTTGGGCGTTCTCGACGGGTATTGAGGGCATTGTATCTGAGGCTGGTGTTTGAATATAGCACCCACGTAGCCTTGGTGTTACTACAGTGCCCTTATTTGGAATTGTAGTGCATCCCTCGTAGAACTCTATGGTGGGTGTGGTCTGTTGGCAGTAAATTATTCTCATTTAAGAAAATGAAATGACAAAAAATATTTAATTGACAAGTTACCACATATGAAAGACAGTTCTCTAATTCGTATCTCACACTCTTTCTATACAGTGTTTTCTTTTGTTAATTTTTGACTGAGAAATCTTTGGGCAAATGTCTCCCTTTTTTATTTTCAGGGGTTTAAATGAACTTGACGGTTTTTAAGTCAGTGAATAAGCTACTTTCTGAGGACATCTTGATGGAACGATAAAACGTCTTCTGAATTTCAAGGTTATTGGAGACATTGAGGTTACTCCCCATGCTACTTCGAATTCCTCTCAAGGTGTAATTATCGAGAGAGATTTAAGAAACATTGCAGAGCTAAAGACCTTCGATCGTTTCTCCAGCCAAATATTTTCTGCTGTGTGACACATTTCCACTTGTAAAGAAGGAATTATGCTACACATCTGTGTTATTATTTTGACGTTCATATCCTCACGTTTACACAGATTATCTGAACTGTAAGGTATGGTCATATATCCCTATATCATTCAGATGTTTCCATTGTCATTCAAACGCTTCTTGTTGTGTTACTGTGATGTGTGTTAGTTATCATGGCAAAACCATGATTTTTATAAGAGTCAATTTGATCATCTCTTCATCAGTTGTGATGGTTTTTATCCTTTTTATTTTTCTTTATGTTTTACGTTGAGGAGTGAAAGGCACGGCATTTAAAAACTGTTAGACACATTTATTATAAAGAAGCTTGAAAGTTATTGTCCTCTACTCCATCTTGGATATATGTTGCTGCAAGACGTTTCACTGCTACAGGGGAAATACAAAATGGTGTTTTCATGCCTCTAAGAGGGTCTTTCTCACACTAAGTAAAGTTCCTTTGCCTTCTATAGATAAAAGAGTTAACAAGTCAATTTATACTCCTTTTTGTCCCCCCAGTATTGCATCCATTGACTGGTTGGATCCATAACTTTTAGCCCTACTTTTTGGTGACTCCTTGGGTCTATCTTATTTGGCTCCAAGATTCATAATGGTTATTTTTTCATGTTTCCAGCCACTGGTATCTGCTTCAACTGACAGAGATCTGTCCAGTTGACCAAGGGAAGGTTCTATGGAAGTCTACAGACTTGCTTTCTCTCGAACAATGGAGTGATTACAAGCAGAAGGGTTCGCTTCACAGTTCCAATCTACCGAAATAGAAATGGCCATTTTTATACAGTGGAACGTTCGAGGTCTTTTTAATTATGATGAAATTAAAGCCTTCATCATTCCTATCGTCCTACATATCTCTCCTGATAAGAAGCGTTCCTAAAACCTGCTGATACAATCACATTTTGGGAAAATTCTTTATGTCAGAATTACAGGTTATGTGACGAATGAGCTCAGAGACGAGACACTGCTGGTTGACCAGAAAATGTGATTCATAAACGGGCCTGGAATATTGTTCACGGGTATTCAACTCTTTCCAACCACATTGCTTTTGCAGCATGTCCATATCTATGCTCAGCATATCCGACCACAAAGCCAAAAGGAATGTTGTGTTATGTTTATAACAACAACAACAAAGTCACACGTGACAATATTCAAAGGGTCAATGGTGGGTATTTTTCCCATCTCACTTTATCTTGTACTCTAATGACCAGCAAGTTGCTGACGTAAAGAGTATTTCCAATACTTTCTGCGGCGCTTTTTTATCTTTCTGTTTCTTTTCCCACCTCGGCCATCAAATCTCAATCAGAGAAATCGCTTGTTGTTTTTTTTAGCTGATCATCTCTATGATTATAATTACTTCTTTGAATTCTTCATCACTCTGGAAGTCATCAGTAAGATCAGATGAAGATTGCTACGAGATTTTGTACCATCTTTCCCCTGTCTCGTTTGATTTTTTTCTAATTCTATTTACCAGATATGGTTGGAGAACGCTTTCCCTGATACTTGACACAAGACTATTGTCTTATCTTTTTCTAAGCCTAAGCCCTACTCATTATAATCCAATTGAGCTCGGCATGGCCAGGTGGTTAAGGCATTTCACTCGTAATATGAGAGTCGCTGGATTGAGTTCTCGTCTCACCAAACATACTCGCCTTTTCAGCCATGGAGGAGTTAATATATGAAGGTCAATCCCACTATTCGCTGGTTAAAAGAGTAGTCCACGAGTTGGCGGTGGGTGGTGATGACTAGCTGCCTTCCCTCTAGTCTTACACTGCTAAACTAGGGATGGTTAGAGCAGATCGCCCTCGTGTAGCTTTGCGTGAAATTAAGAAAACAAACAATAATTCAGGTGCTTTGACTTGCTGTATCTGGAAATGACGGTTAATTCGTGTCTTGTTTGATTCCGCCCACACCACTCTACTATGAACCGCCTGACGGGGTTTAAAAAGTCGATCAGGGAAACCTTCTTAAGAGCTAGAACATCCTATGTTAATTTTCTTTAATCTTGAGAGAGCTTATGACATTCCTTGGATGGATGACGTTTTGCAGAACCTCTGTTGCCCAATTTTAAAAGTAACATTTTATTGAACTGGTGATTCCAAGTCCACATGCATTTGACTGTTTCCCTGTCTTTCACACAAGAACTTGGAGTCTGACACAGCTGTCTCTTGTGTGTCACACTTTCCAGTATAAAGATTAATGCTATTACTAAAACTTCTTCCTACTGTGGCAGATAAGTTCAATGTTGACGACTCCCACATCTTATGTCAGTTGTCGAGCATTAGATTTATTGAGGGACAGCTTCAGACTACCATTAATCACTTGTTGTAGTTGATCACAACAAAAGGTTCTACTTTTTCCTCCATAGTTGTTTACATCTACTTTTGTTACTAACTGGGCCTAAACTCCAATCCAGAGCTCTGCCTTGGTGATTTTGTTCTTCCCGTAGTTCCTCAGGCAAAAGTCTTAGGGTTTATCTTTAACTGCAAGCTTATGTTCATTTCTCGCATCGAGTACTACGTGTCAAGAGTACAAGGACACTGAATGTCCTCCATGTTTACTCTTCCACCTCTTGGTGAGTGGTTCGATGTTCAGTGTTGTAGGTCTGTCATGCCTTCATTCGATCCAAACTGAATTGTGGGTTCGGCCAGGGCCTCTACTTGAAGATGTTGGACCCCATTCTCCATTTGGGTTTTCTTCAACTTTCCAGTCCAGAATTTTAACACAGGGTCCCATGAACCTCCTTTCAACTTTTGCCACTTGCAACTTTCATTCCAATATGCTAATAAACATCGATTCTACCAAAGCATCTAACCTGAGAATTCTCAGTAGACTATACTATTTTATGTTAGTGGGCTGCATTGCTAACTTTGTCTTTGTATCCGCCGCAGCTGGTTGAATTGGGTTTGTCATTGCTGTCTCTAACAATCAGTCCATCTCACCATGGCGAGTTACCACCCCCTTCTGTGACCTTTTTTTGAGTTGAGAAAGGTGGGTACTCCCAATTGGAGAGAATGTTCTTTATGTGACAAATATCTTTGGAATCATTCTCTTTTTCCCGTTTATAAAGATGCTTCAGGAATCAAGTGGCTCTATGGGCTATATCATGGTTTGTTTTGGCTCAGTAGTTGCTCGCAGGATCCACACTACAGTTTCTCTGTTCACCACCGAGTTGTATACCATTTCTCTTGCCCTGGATCACATATAAATTATACAGTACATCTATTGTGATATTTAATTGACTCTCTTAACTGTCTACTGGACCTGGAATCGTTTAACGTTGTTTTCCACCTTATTCCCGTCAATATTCGTTTTACAGTTAACAACATCATAATAAGCTTTGCCAGATTTCACTCACTGTTGCTTTTTGGGCGTCTTGTTTCAATGAAACCTACAACACTCCTTGCTACTTTGAACAGTACAGCAATATTACTTGATATTTCTTCTTTGTTACATGCAAACAGCGATTTTCAAAAAATGTTACTTATTATTTAGATGTAAAAACAAGTATATCAGTTATTGTATTGACTCTCATTTAAGCAGGAAACACTGTACAAATGTACTATAAGCATAATGACTTCATGAGGTCATTTACTGACTAATTACAGATTAATTTTCTTTTTAATATTTTCCTTTTTAATGATTCTGTTATTATTTTCATCCTTTCTCATAAGAAACTGACTTATGTACAGTAATTCCAATATTGCGAAACATTTACTTTATTCAACATGAATGAATTTGAAAATGACCTATCAACTGCTGGAGTTGCATCGACATTCACCCTAACTGAGTTGACCTTTGATAGATATCTGCTTTAAAAATATATACTGTAACAAGTTTTTAATTCACTGTCAGGTCAACATAAATGTACACGAGTGAATTACAAACCTCTGAAGATTAAATAAAGGTCACTACCAAGCTATAATAGCACCAATAATCGAACTTGCCAATAAACATTACAGTTTATTAAAGATACGATAGTATTTCTTTCAGAGCTATCTGTCCTAGACGACCCTAATACAGCAGTGACACATCACTAGAAAGCAGCTAGTCAACATCATCTACTGAAAAAAATTGGGATTTCTCGTTTACATGCCCCCCAGTGGCTCAGCGGTATGTTTGCGGACTTACAATACTAAAAACCTGGTTTCGATACTCGTGGTAGGCACAGCACAGATAGCCCATTGTGTAGCTTTGTGCTTAATTCAGAGAAAAAAACTTCTCGTTTACAAAAGGACTGTTGGATTGGTCACCAATTTTCAAGCTTCCATGGCTAAAGGGGTAATCATGTTCAGTGATATGGATCCAAATCCGTGATTCACAGATTACGAGTCATAGGTACTGATTCCCAGGCTATGCAAGGCCCTTTAAACGCAATAATTAATATCACAGTCAGTTGTCAGTAACGACGGTACGGTCAAGTTCTTGTTCATGTGAAGTTTGTAGCGGTTAGAGGAGTTGATTTTTTAACTCAATTAAAAATTGTCGTATACAGTAGGAATGAAATTATTATTAAAACAATACACGTTTTATTAGTTTCTTTGTACAATTAAGTGATATATTATGCGCATTATGCGATAAGTTGCCATGTCGGAGATACCCAGTGATTCAGGCTTAACAGACCGTAATTTTGAACCTAAAACCATTGAAAAGGTAATCAGTCCATACCATTTACTGTCTAAAGAGTTTTTCTTAAAGAAAAAGTGGGATTGACTGTTACTACTATGACGCACACACAGCTGAAAGAACGAAGCATGGTTTGTAGTACCACTTCTCCAAGACAAGACCCAAACAGAATAAGAACATGGTCATAAGGACGTAAGAATCTGACATTTTGTTCGTTAAGAATGGTCCAAATTTTGGCGGTGTTTGGTATTGATTAGTTGTTTTCCCTCTACTCTATTACTTCATAGTCAGGGACTGCTGACACAGATAGTCAGAGCAAAATTAAAAACAACCAATCAATTTCACTGGTCTAAGTAACCTGATATGGATTATATCGCTTCCTTACAGAACCTTTATGCCGAAGACGTCATACTGTATAAAACGAAATGCAAGGAAACCTAGAGAGTAAAGTACCCATACCTCAGGACTTTAAGACTGACCTGCGATTCCAAAGCTCCACGTCATAGCTCTTCAAATGGACAGTGAGACCATCTTGGTGGTCCTCTTCGAAGAACCAACCTGTATGTCATCCAAACAAAAAGAGTGAGAATCATACAAAAAACAACTAGCTTACCCCATGAATCCGAGGAATACGGGCCTAAACAACGAAAGTATTTGCGGCCTATTGTTCACTTCTTTAAGCAAACTTCCACTTTTACAACCACAAAAAAGAAGAAGACAACCGTTACCAGTGACCCAAACTGTGGGACTGCAGGTCCTTGCCTAAATCCAGTTACTACTGAACGAAATAATGCCCTGCACGTTGGTGTTGTGATGGCATGTTACAAGAGCGACAGTCAAACAATAGTTGTTCAAGAGTCAAACATATATTTCAATCAAGATTAGATTGCATGAATTGGTGTTTAATTTATGTTACTTTAAAATTGAAAATTCCTACGAGGGAAGGTAGACAGTCAGTATATAGCTTCCTCCACTATCAATTCGGTTACCCCAAGTGGACCTGGTCTGACTTGGTGGTTAAGGCGATCGACTCGTAATATAAGTCTCGCGGGTTCGTATCCCCGTCCCACCAAACATACTCGCCCTTTCATCCTTATGGACGTTATAATGTATGGGCAATCCCACTATTCGTTAGCACAAGTGTTGGCGGTGGGAGGTGATGAGTAGCCGCCTTCCCTGTAGTCTTGTACTGTTAAATTAGGAACGGCTAGCACAGATAGCCTCCATGTACTTTTGCGCCAAATTAAAAAAAAGAAAAAAAGAATTACGACTATAATACACACGTAGTTCTGAAATGCGATGTGTAATTAGTTGTTTGTTTGTCATCAAATGCCAACATAGACCTTCTGATCCAAAATATAACATGCTAATCATTAAACCACACCGAACCCAACATTGCACTTCATTTTTCCTGATTACTGCCGAGAGTTTTGCGTAGTTTTCAAAATAAACATAAAAATATGCACTAAAAACTGTTCGATGAAGTTGAGTTTTCAATCATAGACCATAGTAAAAGAAGAAACACTTTATAAGAACTTGTAAGGTTTATCAAAGAAAACTAGACACTCAAATGTGCACTTTCAATCTTTATTGGTTGTTTTTTTTTGCTGACCCTAAATTCAACTAATGATTGTTGTCCCTTTCTAAAGGTTCAAAGTCCAATCACTAGTTTCAGTCAATGATGTCTAATTTTAATATTCACTGACATAATAAAGTAAAGAAACAGTACTTGTAATATATATGTACTCATAAATAAACTGATAACAAATGAAAGTTTAATATTAAGAGCACAATACTGATATTAATGGATACATACCTATCCTGAAAAATACTTAGTACTAAAAAGAACAGGTTTATACGTTCACGAGTCCATGAATCATATTTTAATGTCCCTTGAGGTTTAACATCACTCGCAATTATCGCAACACATTTTTTTTATATATTCTCACCATAAACAGAAGTAATCTTGCTAATGTTTCCCGTCTTTCTTGCCTTCTTTACTTCTCGGTTGTTTTCACTTATCGTCGACGGATTGGTAAGTTCTGTCTGTTTTTCCTTTATTTATTGAAACTGAATCCAGCTACAGATATACTTTTAACAGTACTCTCATGCTTAAGCAATAAATAATTGTCTTGATTCCTCAGCCAAATGTATTCAGTCATAATATTTCATTATTTCACACCATCAAATATAGTATCTCACATGAAGGCGGATGTATCAACATAGTACCTCATAAAGTCGGAGGTCTTAAATTAATACCTTGCCTGAAATCAGATGTATCAACATTATATCTCGTATGAAAGAAGATACATGAATATAGTATCTCGCATGAAGGAAGATATTTCTTATAGCAGTTTTGGCACACAAACCAAACTTTACTGAAGCATTTAGGTAAGTAATATAAATAACACTGCCGTTCAACAAAATGAGACACAAAAAAGTGTTATTTTCTTTTAGTTTCTTACATATTAAATTCAAAGCAATGTATTTTAATCATTTTATTCACTCACGAGAAATACTTGAAAAATCATCACACAAAACTGAAAATATAAGTTATTAATAACAAAAAATGTATAATTCTTTAAGCCTAACGATATCTTGACTTAATATCTTAAAATGTTGTTATTAATAACAAAAAATGTATAATTATTTGAGCCGAACAATATCTTGATTTAATATCTTACAATTTTTAATTAAATTACGATATTTCTTACATTTATAATGCATTTTCATTTTAGACATTAACAATAAAGTACAAAATCTGACTTATTACACTTAAGGAAATTAAATTACTTTGTTTAGTCCCAAAGTTACTTACTTTAAAAGATTATTACTCACCTTTTGAAACTATAAAACAAGAATAAAACTAGTTAATTCATCCTATACAAATCTTTATAAACTCTACAAAAGTAAACCATGTAGTATCTTTAACTCCTATTAACTCGTTTTAAGAACACACTTTATTAATCAAATTAATTACCGAGACACATTTAGTTTCATAAGATCTCTCTCAGTTATATAACATAAGTATTTTGTTATGTTATAACTATAGCTATGTAAGAGGGTTTCAGCTAGGTTTTCCTAAGGATACACCTTACTAGACTACATAACAAGAATATAAACTGGTTTTCTTATTTGAAGGAAGTTTTCACAATTAAAACTACTTTTGTCACCGCTATGGCAGAAGATCAAAACAGTATTTCAATTCAGTATTTACTTTTAATATTGCAGACTAAGGGAAAACGTGGGTTGTTATAAATACATATTGCCACGCATATATAACTTAGTAATTTATAAATTTACATGTTTAATAATTCAAAATATTGTTTTAAAAATTGAAATTGAAAGAAACACATGACTTAAAGAACTAATGTGCAGTTGACAACATGCCACTGCACTGTGGTTTTGAATATTTTTAAAGTTTAACTAAAGTTGAAGATGAAATAAATAAGTGATACAATTGGGTAACTCGAGCAGGCCCCTCTGTGACACAACGGAATGCATTCGGGATTTACAACTCTAGTGAGTGAGGTTCCATATCCATGGTGGGCTGAGAAAAATACCGAATTTTGTAGCTTTGCGATTAATTACAAACATAATATATCGATCAGAAAACTTCTCTGGACAATATAAAAACAACACTAACTCAACAAAATTCTTCACAGTCAATAAATTCCTCGTCTAAACTGGTTTCATTATTTCTAAAAATATCCCAGGTTTGACATAATAAAAACAGTAAATATAAAATATATTAGTAGGTATGATTAATAAACTTCATATTCTTGCTCTAAGACGAATTGATTATTTCTACTTGTATCAGTTAACACTTTAATCATAGTTATGAGTTTTCATGAACATCTCTTGACTGTTCTTAATTAAATTAATTAATAAAGTTAACAGTCACCATCGTCTTACTGACAAATGAATGTACATGATTTGTAATTCTGTCTTTTACAAAATACAGATTATTTCCTTTTCTAAGTTCTTGGTTAATTTAAAGATAATTTAAACAGTTTTCTCATGATAATATCCAAATTATGTTTTCCTTATTTGTAGATATTATTGGGAGATCAACTTCACATGAAACTTGTCCTTCTGTATTTATTACACTTATTTTAGCATACACAAAAATCAACCAAGGGTATTTAAGTTAAGAGTGTTTTGGTCTCTGGATCAAGGAATCCCACTGTACTTACACGCAACAATCCTTCACAGATTCAAAATTATCTTAATTAAAACATGATATATACAGAGCTATTCAATGTTTAATTCTGCACGCATGTGAATAACTTATTTAGAAAATCAAATTACTTTGATTCTCTACGTTCTCGGGTTCTAAATATACTGCAGTGTACAGTATGCGAGAAGATGGAGAATGACAGACATCAGAATTTTTAACGTTTCGTCTATAGTTGTCATGACAACTGTGTAACACAAAACAAATCGAATCTACATCTGTTTCCATCAATGTCGATTATAGAAAAATGAAAATAATCCACTTAATAAAAAAACACACAGTAATAACTACAACGTTAAAAAAACCACAGTGGGGCAAAATCGAAGGTCACTACAACCTAAACGGGTAAAATTCCACACAAACAACGCTCAACCTTACTATGTAACTACTGGCATGTGCCTTCTTTGAAACAGTTAAAATACGAAAAACAAAATGTGCAGATAAAAAATACAGTTGCCTTTTATGCTAAAATTTGAATCAAACTATATATATTGTCTATGTGTTGTTAATAATGTGCAGAGTAAAATATGTGATACTACACTATTAATGGACTCGAGAAACATTTACACTTGATTTTGAAAATCATCGTTATTTAAATTATAATTATTTTTTACCATCAGAAACATAAGTCAGATGAGAAGTAAGAAACAGCAAATTCATCAATAAAGAAGTGATAATATTCAATATTTTTACCCTCAATACAGACAATACATGCACTTTGATAAACTGTACAGATTTAGTAATTTTTGGTGAAAGGATAAAAGTGCATTCGAGTCCTTGTCAGTGAGATGATAAGAGACAAAATTCTAATGTACACTACAGCAAGAAGAGATACATTATAGAAACTTATGCTTTGGTGATTAAAATCATAAAAATAAAGAGTGCAGGTCAGTTAAAGTTAGTAAAGATAAAACTGATTTAAATTTAATTAGAGGATATGTAAGAAAAACCTTAATCACACTTTTAAAAAAAATGAAAGTAAACCCTGTAAAAGGTTGAAAACACAAAGGAACGTAAAAGCTTCACGATATTTTTTAAAGTAATTATTCGATTTTCAATAGAAAAGGTCCGGCATGGCCATGTGAGTTAAGGCGTTCGACTCGTAATCTAAGGTTCGAATCCCGGTCATACTAAACATGCTCAACCTTTCAGCCATGGAGACGTTATAATGTGACAGACAATCTCATTATTCGTTGGTGAAAGAGTAGCCCAAGAGTTGGCGGTAAGTGGTGAGGATTAGCTGACTTCCTTCTAGTCTTACACTGCTAAATTAGGGACGTCTAGCGCAGATATAAATCGAGTAGCTTTGAGTGAAATTTTTAAAAAATTCAATAGAAAACAAAGTACATTACAAAACTTATGCCACTGTTTTCTTCCAGAAATCTCTAGGTGTCTGCCAGATCGTATCTGTTTAACAAAAATGTATAAATACTTTACTGTGGGTGTTTTATGAGCTGTGGATATAAAGTTTACCACAATTACAAGAGTCATACAAATATATACATGACTAGCATACGAATCTAAACACCTCCGGAAACAGTAATATTATTTGACATACCCACAGGTATCACAAAGCTTCACATAGGATATAAGCTCTTTCGAAAATAGTAAAGGTAAACCCATAAGATGGCAATAGATATCTATTCTGTTCACCTGTGTGAATGTATTATATTGCAAACCTACACCATTAATGTAAACTCTTTGACAAAATTGTCCGTTTTATTAGTCCATTGCTCTGTATATTTCCTGCGAGGTGACTTAGGCTACCGTGGTTATAGCAAAGCAGGAAAACAATTTTTATTTCTATTGAGATGGATACAACTTCTTTTAGTATGGAAGATTTAAAAATATTTGTTGCTAACAGGTGTTTTTAAACTCGTAAATGTTGTTAATTTTAAAAGTCACACCAACAGTACTCCTGCAGGAAGCAATTATCATTATGGAAAACTGTACCAATCCTTATTTTTTCTTATCTTAATCACAATTATGAAGTTAAAAAATTGCTGTTCAAACATATAAAACACGTTAAACACACAAATATCTGTGTAATGGATGATAAGATCAGTTTTGTTTTTAAAGAGCACCAAATAATTGTTACTATAATTTTTAAGAATCACAGATGAAATGATTAACAAAACAAGGCTTGAAGGAATGTCAAATGGTAATGGAATTTTAACAGTACACCACATTTCACTTATAGCTGAAAATCGACTTTGTATTAAACAGGAGAAAAACATACACATAAAGTTAAATGTTCACGAAATTGTGTCAGTAGAGTCATTCTTAAAAACATCTGTGATCTTATTTATTTTGGTCGTAGTGGTAGCAAAAGTGGAAACTTCGTCTCTATTTTGATTTGTTTGTTTGTTTTGGAATTTCGCACAAAGCTACTCGAGGGCTATCTGTGCTAGCCGTCCCTAATTTAGCAGTGTAAGACTAGAGGGAAGGCAGTTAGTCATCACCACCCACTCTTGGGCTACTCTTTTACCAACGAATAGTGCGTTGGTAATAGTGACTTATACACCCCCACGGCTGGGAGGGCGAGCATGTTTAGCGCGACGCGGGCGCGAACCCGCGACCCTCGGATTACGAGAGCACGCCTTAACGCGCTCGGCCATGCCAGGCCCTATATTTCGACTATTTTACCATGACCAGTCATAAAATAATGGGGAAGACGAAATTTTAAAAGCAAAATTACTTTAATTTGATTGGTATTTGCATTTTTTCTAGTCCAGCCTTTTCTAGAAATTTGTAGAAGTTTCTTGAGAGTAGTACACAACATTTCTTTTACGAATATGCGCTAGAAAATTTTTGAAATTTCGAATGACGCGCTTGATTCATATAAAAACCGAGAGATATTGATACAAGTAGAATACTGTTAATCACCTGCAGTCAGAGTGTCTCAAAAGGTACAACAGTGATTAGCTCTAACTAATCGGAAAACTACACAATTTGACAAGCAACATTTATAGATTTTTAACATTACAAACCGTTCAACATCAGTTAATCAACTTTTATCTTATTATTACTTCGAAAATATTAAATATATTCGGTGAAAAAATTCAGCTTGTAATGATGTGCCAATAAAACTAGCTGGCTAAAACAAGGAGGGACAGTATCAACGTCTGTTAGTTTATAAAACTGTTCTATACACTCCATCATTTGTAATAACTCTCAGTGATAACAGTTTTCATAAATTGTAATTTTTGTATCAAAATATATTTGTCTTAAAAAATAATATTGTTTGTTTCAATCTTGTTACAAAATATCATAAATTTAATACGTATTAAGATTTATTTAGCTTCTCTTTACAAGTTCGTATTTTTACTGATTCGAATCACTAATGCGTAAAGTAATGTAATAAAGAGGAGTCTCGTCAAGGATAAAGAATAATACGTAGCAAGTTGAATTTTATACACTCCATTTTTTAGAGATCTGATAGAAAAACGTATACATTTAAAAACTGCTTGTATGTGTAAAGAATTTTTTTTATGAAGTAGAGCGAACAACGTTTCGACCTTCTTCGGTTATCGTCAAGTTCACAAAGAAAGAAAGAGCTGAGTGACTGAGAGATGACCACATGTTTGAAGAAGGTTGTGTAATTGAGTGTAGGAATGTAGAGGGCGTGCTTAGATGTTTAACGTTTATTTTATTTTGGACTTGAGTTGTATAAAAAAGGCTTCTTTAATTTTAAGTTTATGTTGGTTTCTTTATTTAGTAATTGAGTGTTTTTTATGGTTATGTTGTTTTTATTTTATTTGCATTGTTCGAAAACGTGTTAAGATGAATTTTTGTATTCTTTTTTAAATACTCTGATGGCTAAAATCTTAAGGCAAATGAACATAAAGAAAAAATATGCAATTTGCGTTGTCAGACTCAACCACTTATTTGAGAAGAACTTCCAAAGATTAAAATAAAAATAAAAACCTTTTTTTAGTATTTTATAGAGAAAATGTGAAGACTATGAAATTAGCCTAAATATTAGCTGCTCAAAAGTTTAAGACCATACTGAAACAAAGCATTAATCGGTAAATACGTAACGAAATTTAGTCATTTGTGATCAAGTATTAGCGTTGTCAACATCTCTCACTGACATCTCCTGTGTTACATTGGGGAAAAAAACATGGCAAAAGCTGAAAAGTTGACAGAGTTTGAAAGTGAAAAACTGTCGACCTGCAAAAGCAAGGTTTCTCTCAACGTGCCATCGCTGGTGAGATTGAGCGTAGTAAAACTGCTGTTGCAAATTTCTTAAAAGACCTTGAGGGATACGGAACGAGAATTTCAAATGGCCGACAAAAAAGAAAATTTCGCTGACATTGAGCAGGAAGATTCTACGGGTTGTCCGGCAACACACCGGCCGATTGTTGAACCATATTAAGGCTCTTACAGACGTAGAATACAGCGCAAAAGAATAAGAAAGCATTTACGAGAGAAAGGCTTTAAAAACAGTAAACACCACAAAACAGCTCGGTTAAACTTTGCTGAGAAGCACCAAACATTGGACGTAGAAAAGTGGGCAAAGGTTTTGTTCTCTGATGAGAAAAAACCTGGATGGTAAAGATAGCTTTAAACGTTACTGGCACGATAAGGATATCCCACCTTCCATGGAACAATGGAACTTCAGGTTATACAGGGACGTCAAAGAGCAGTTGACCACATTGGCATGTTGGAACAAGCATTCTTATTGATTAGATATCCTCGCTTGTGCAAAAATGACTGGATCGTTCAGCAGGACAACGTTAAAATCCACAACACCCGCAGGATAAAGGACTTTTTCATGACGAATAACGCGAATTTTTGGACCATCCAGCGTGTTCGCCCGAACTGAACTCCATTAAAAATAGTTGGGGTGGATGGCAAAAGACGTCTATAGAAATGGACGTCAATTCCAAACAGTGCATGATCATACCAAAGCGAATGTTTGAAGTTATTCATAATGACGGCCGTGAAACTCACTACTGAGACCTCTTGTTGAGCATTTCCTACCCTGTTTAGGATTTCTTTTTAGTATGGTTTTAAACATTTGACCAGCTAGTATTTAGGCTAATTTCATGGTGTTTACATTTTCTCTATTAAATGCAAAAAAAAATGTTGTTTTTTTTTTTTTTTACTTTTCTTATTTCCATCTTTCGAAGCTCTACTCAAATAAGATGTTGAGTCTAAGAACGCGAAATGCATATTTCTTCTTTATGTTCATTAGCCTTAAGATTTTGGTCAACAGCGTTTATATTTTTCTCTACAAGTTGGTTTTATCGTCATTAAGAAGATAGAAAAACGATTGACTTTGACCACACGTTGTACAAAATGAAGGTGCTGAAGAAGTTAAGGACAACAGATACTTATTGTTATTTACGTTTACGAGTATATTAATTACAGTTAGATTAGAGCTTAATGTGCAGAATCGATTGTTAGACACAGTTTTTAATTTGTTTGAAATTACATTATTCTGTTCATATTTGGTGATTAAATCAACTCTAGGAAAAAATAAATAATTGAATATCATATTGTTACTTTTGGTCCAAGTTATCATTTTATTTTCATAACGGATAATGTTTGTGCTAAAAGCACCCAAATATCTACAAATAAAAAGAAATATAGAAGTTTTCAATAGTTTAATTGGTATTTCACAAGATATATCAATCCTACACAAAATATTTCAAATAATATAAACAATATCTTCATATTTCGCAGTTATATCACTAAAATTACAAAACATTAAAGAATAAAAATAAATATTTCTATTAAATCAGCATGACTGTTTATAATTCAACAGAAACACCATTGCTGTCTACATTGCTTATTCAATCTTACATTGTCGCTTTCAGTTTGGGATTTTAAACATTCTACAAACTCTGTGTAGATGTGGCAAACAAATTTTGTCATTATGTTTCTTAGTATTTTGGAGATTTAATGTTCCTAATTCAAGATGCTGTAAAGGTGAAATGCAATTGCACAAGGACAGTTCTTACAGTAACATGAAACTGATTGGTTTAACATCTGTGGTTATAAAGGTGTGCAGGCCGTGATGGTAGATAACTGGTGGCAGTTTATTATCCATCCGTGATCGTTGAGAAGATAAATTGATTAATTATTAAAATCTGCACTTTGGTGTATTAGTGTAGCAAGAGCATTTCTTTCGAAGTGTTACATAAAGGCATTCTCTGTTGGAAGAAAACATTTAGAAGTGATGTACTGTTTGTGAAAAACAGTTTTGTGAGTGAAGTGTAAAGAGGAGTGTTATGAAGTAAGACATCCACGAAATTGTTGGATATGAACAATATCATCAATATACTTATTTTAGAGAACAGGTTTGAAGCTTTAATGGCAATTGTCAACTCATTTGTTTTCTTGGTGATTGAAGAAAATGTTGGCAAGCCTAAAACTCATGTAGGATCCCTTACTAACGCCATCTCTCTGCTCGTATAGTGTTATTAAAGAGGTGTAGAGAGTCTTCAGTCGAGAGTTCAAGCACAGATTTGAAATAAGATTCAGAAATTCCAATACCAGCAGAGACGTAACCCGAGGGTGTAGACATTCTGAAAAATCAACTCGTTTTATAGCATTGAATGAAAAGTAAAACGTATGTAAACACTTGAAGGAGAGATTCACGAGCTAAACCATAGACTATACACATTATCCAGTTTTATTGATACAAGGGTATTTTGAACATGGAATATCAATACATTCCTCAAGAGGTGGAAGAGAGGACATGGAGGATATTGAGCACCAGTGTACACTTGACAAGAATATTTTTAATATATAAAATATATGTAAATACACAGTAAAGGATGAGCCACAGAATCTTAGTCTCAACTACCACTGGGTCAACAAACATGTAATGAAATACTTTAAAGAAAGAAAAGGGGAAAACGTTTCTTCTGATCCACCCCAACAAGAAAGTGGGACAATCTATAGCTGCTGAACAATAAATGTGAAAGTCGTCAACATATAATGCGTTAATAACAATTGGAGAAAATTGTTCAGGGATAATATTGATTGTAATGATGAAAATGTGATAATCAAAACGAAACCCTGAGAAGTGCTGTCGACAAAATCCGTATTAGGTGGGCGAGAGACGTTATTTAAGTAAAGGATCCAAACAAGACAGACATGAACCTACTTCCCTAAAACTACACAAAGACAGGTATTCAAAGGTGGGGGGTGGTAATTAGAAACATCTCAGAATGAATGCTGTCAGGTCCAACTGATGTAATGTCGGACCATTGAAGAACAAACTTTGGTTCTAGCAGTGTGAATGGGTGATAACAGCTATAAGGATGAGTTGTCTTCATCACCAAAAAAAAAAAAAGAAAATGGTAAAGGGTCAAAGCGCTGCTTAATTACCAAGAGGGCAGAGTACGAAAAAAGTGTCGGTGATGTCATGAACAATAGCATCTTATGGCCATTGAAGAGCTAGATCTAAAAGGGAGAGAAGCATACTTACTACTAACATTCCAAACCTGTGCCAGACGGCTCTGAAGTGATGGTAGAACAGATGTTGGTAGTAAATTTATTCTATGACTCTTTCTAGCTTTGAAGTCTGACAAGCTGGCATGGGCACAAACATATTGGAAATTAATGAGTTTTAAAATAGTAAAATACCTGCAAAAAGTATCCCAGATTTGTTTCTGAATATTGTGCGCCCACTGGCATTTACGAGTTCACCTTGGATAACGTAGAAATTGGGATTTGATATCATATTCGAACAGATCTCGTCGAGTGTCTTCTAAAAACATATACTTTTACAAATTTTTTTATTATCCAATGAGAGATATAACAAATTAGTATTTCCAAGAGGAATACATTTTGTCTTCCTCAACAGAAGAAAATATGTTTCTCTCTTTCTATATGTCTTCCCGGTGTAATGCTACTTAATAATCTATATATAGTATAGGAAACTATACTTATAATTTAGGTGAGGCTTAGTATGTTAACACCCTAATATCTTGTTATTTATGTCCAAACATCATATTGAAATCTGAAATGCTAACTCCAAGGACAGTTTTACTCTCTCTCTTATTGGTGTAATGTGCTTTAATGTTTTTGTTTATTTTTAATTTATTTTCCTTTTTTTTTGTTTAGTTTTTTATTACTTTTTTTTGTTAACAACCACCTTTCCATTTCTGAATGCAGACAAAGAAAGGTGGTAAAGATTTGGTATGTTATATGCTAGATCATCCTCATTTGCTCAGTTTCTGTCTTAATCATGTGAGGCTGGCGAACTGGAGGTTAAACTTGCTAGACGATGTATCCTCCGAAGACATTTGATTTCTTACTTCCCTCAGTACCTCTAAACACCATGACAGCTTACTCGATAATCCACTTTATGATTTGTGCCTGGGACTATACATTTGTGTTGTTGTGGCTGCGATTTTTCCTTTCTGATAACTTTGTATTTAATTATATTCCATCTAAAGTTTGGATATGCTGCGTAAGATTTATGTTGTCTTTACTTTGAATGATCTCTCTTTTTAATCTTCAGATGCACTATGTGCAGTTTTCTTTCTCTATTCTTATGCAATTTTGAAACAATTAGAAACAATGTTCTCTTCTCTTCTGACTCATTGGTTTCATCTCCAGTCTCCTGATCACCCAGCGAACTAAAAGTTTGATATGTGTGGACGCAGCTGATTAATGCATTCTACATACATTACATTGGATCTGTGTAGCTCACGTAATACAGGGGCAACTTTATCACAGTTTGATACATACCAATATAGCCACATCAATATTGTTTTCATGTTTCTGGCATGTACTACAACCATTCCTAATTATTACATTGGGACAACAGTTCTTTTATTGTATAATCTTAACTAAAATTCACTTTCCTGAAACATTTATATTCAACGTGCTATTATCTCTTCCAGAATTTTATAGGTTATTAATGATTCTAATAAACTTTCTGTGTTACAAATATTTCCAGTCGTGTTTTATGAAGACAACCAACTTTCTTCATCACTAAGTGTCTGTGTTCAGGAGCAATGAGCATGTGCAATTGAAAGTTATATTCTTGCAACAGAGATAACACTACATTGACTGTGTTACAAAGACCTAATTACATAACGTAGAACCTAAAACCCCCACCTATGTAAGTATAATGAGTGTTAGCCTGCTTTACTCATCCAGCTCAACTTGCTAGCATTAAACCATGGAATACTGCTCGGACAAACAAAGGAGACTTAACTCTTTTCTGTACATGTAATTGAACATTCCACTGTTTCTTCGACTCAATCTGGGAAGAATTGGAAATATTGTCTATAGAACATCGTCTATTTCAAAAGCATAACTGACTAACATATTCCGTGGAACGTGGAATCAAAACAAACTGAGCTGAAGATTCGCCTCTCTTCTTAAGTACAGGAACTTTATATTTGTCAGAATGAAATCAATATTCATATGTATGTAAAAAACGGTTGGTATGAGTTGAGAAAATATTTTTATGTATAGAAGCAAACAACGTTTCGACCTTCTTCGGTCATCGTCAGGTTCAAAAAAGAAAGAAAAAAAGTAGCTGACCGATATCTGACCAAATATTCGAAGGGTGTTGTATAACGGAGTGTAGGAATGTAGAGGGCGTGCTTACTTAGATGTTTGATTACATACATATTAATAAAGATATAAAGATGTTCTTTTGTATTGGTTTATTTTGGACTAAAGTTGTTGTATAAGTAAGGCTTCTTTAATTTTGCGTTTGTTTATGTTTGTTTCTTTATTTAGTATTTGGATGTTTTCTGTGGTTATATTGTGTTTTTTTATTTGCAGAGTTTGAAAACGTGTGAAGGTGACTTTTTGTGTTCTTTGAATTTGATTTCCATTTTTCTACTTGTTTTTCCAATATACAGGGTGGTCGCTAGAAAAGCGGAAAATTTGAGGGTCAGAGGAGATCATGAATAAAATGCGTGCTTACTCATTTCTATTTTGATTTCTTTACATCGTGAATAAAATGCATTTTGAGCATCTATGAGGGTAATATAACATATTCCTTTAAAAAACTTTGTA
This sequence comes from Carcinoscorpius rotundicauda, assembly GCA_011833715.1. Lineage (NCBI taxonomy): Eukaryota > Metazoa > Arthropoda > Merostomata > Xiphosura > Limulidae > Carcinoscorpius > Carcinoscorpius rotundicauda. The sequence continues at coordinate 88,409,599 of CM022392.1, read as the reverse complement.
AAAGTTATTCTTTGTCAAATAGGTGTTTGACAAATTTTCCGCTTTTCTAGCGACCACACTGTAGAAGCCGTGGCAGTTATCTCATTGTATTTTATAAATAATGTTGGTGTGGTGTTTGTGAGAGTAGTTTTTACATTGAATAGAACTCAGGTTTGTGTCTGGTTTTTAAATAAATTTGGTATTAACTAGAACGTCATATTTTGTTATTCCTTTTTACTAAATGTTAGTTATTTTCCTGCTGATGTCGGGAATATATGATATGCAGCAGTATATGGTTTCGTGATTTTTGAAATGTGTTTTGAAAAATACATGTGAATTTCGACAGAGCTGTTAAATCCGATCCAGATATTACACTGTGATCTCAGCCAAAAAGCCGATACCTTCAGTATTAAGCAAGTACAGCGATCAACACTACAAGTACACTGCCTCCCTGCCAATTTTCACTCCCGGTTAAATTATTACTCTCCTACACAAATTTATTCCAGCTCTACGATGGTAATATCAAATTTTGCACGATTCGTGGATATTTTCCATTATTCTTTAAACCTAACCTTATTACTCTCGGATACAAATTTATTCTAGCACAACGTTGGCAATATAACTTGCCTTACATGAAACGTAATTTATAAAAAGACAAACAAACTGTTCCAAACGTGTACAAGTTCCTCATGCATTGCTGCTAGCTCCGCCTAGTGATCATTACAAACAGCTCTTTTACCCCAAACAATATTTTGTTTGTTTGTTTGTTTTTTAATTTCGCCCAAAGCTACTCGATGGCTATCTGCACTAGCCGCCCCTAATTTTGCAGTGTAAGACTAGAGGGAATGAAGCCAATCGTCACCTCCCACCGCCAACTCTTGGGCTACTGTTTTACCAATGAATAATGAGATTGACCGTCACATTATATCGTCCCCACAGCTGAAAGGTCGAGCATGTTTTGTATGATAGGGATTCGAATATTAACCCTCGGATTACGAGTCGCATGCCTTAACACGCTTGGCCAGGCCGAGCCAACGTTATATAATACTGCAAATGTAATATACAGCATATACTGTTTTGTTGTATTATAAATTAACTTTATTTTAGTTCGTGATGTTAGAGAAATTTTAATAATTATATCTATAACAACTATAGTAGCAACTTAATATACTATGGTGCTTTACATTTTGTTGTCTCACAATCTGTCAAACATCTTGGACACTTTTATTTCAAAGTTCTCCCGGTTGTATTTAGAATGTTTTCTAACGTTGGATGATAATCAATTCACAGGTATTAACAAATATTTTGAATGTGGTAGTTGTGAACAGTAACCAACATTTTGATCAAGTAGTCATTTCGGCTGTGCCCAGCACGGCCAGGTGGTTAGGGCGCTCGATTCGTGATCTCAGGATCGCGGGTTCGAATGTTGGTCGCACCAAACATACTCGCCCTTTCAGCTGTGGGGGGGTTATAACACGATGGTTAATCATACTATTCGTAAGTAAAATTCGTTAGTATTTGTATACCTTTGCGCAAAATCCAAAAATAAAGAAAACAAACATTTTATTGAAGAATAACGATGGTACTTGATGGACATTTTTATTTAGTGACAGTTCTTTTAAAATAATTCTTCAGGACTTAGATGGTTAAGGTGAGTCTTAGACTTCAGGTTATAAAAAGAAGAAAAAGTAGATTTTCTTATCAATGAAGAACAGTGGTTAATTAACGTTTCTCAATGTTTTGATGAACAATCTAATATTTGATCAGCTTAAACAAGCAAATGGCATTTGGTTTTGTCAGTATAACAGGCCACATAATCTTCACAGGCGTAAATATATAAAAGTCATGAACAAAGAGAAATTCTGACGTCTTTAGCCAAAAGAAATTCTGTGTGTATTGTTGTGGAGTTGAAATTAATCTGGAAGTAAAACATAATTTGTGAGCTATAAAAGAACAGTTACCTATCACAGTATTGTTCTGTTTGTTTGTTGTTTTCAACCTATGCTCTTTTAACTTATCAGTTGTTTTTTATACTACGACTTGAAACTTTCAAATGTTGAGTACACACCGCATATCAAGTTTTAAACTTTAAGCAAAACATAATTCTGAATTTGTACAAATACTTTTACTCAGAAATAATTTATAATTTATCACTTTGTTACTTTCAATCAGTTAAATGTCACAAAGAAAAATGAGAAACCAGTCCAGACTTTCATGTTTGTTTACATGTGAACTCTGACGAGTTTCTCCAGTATACAATCTACTTATTGATTTTTAACACCTAATCCCAAATCCTATGATTGTACTTGTTAACTAATTGTCATTTCTTCACATACTAATTACTCATGTCTCGTTTTTTGGACAATTTTCTTAGGGGTTTACCGACTACAACTTTTTATTATACCCTCTAATAATGTTAGAGAATTCGATCTGAACGACTAACTACGAAGATCGGCCTTTAAAGTAGCTGCGGACAACATTTGAGTGTCACTGGACAGAATATTATCTACTATGTACTTGTTTCATATGTATCGTGAACCGTGGTGTTTGTCCGTCCATTCGTCTGTCTTTGTTTATGACGGCCACTTCTCGCGTTGAATTTGAAAATCTGTGGATGAAGTCAAAGCTCAACATTAACTTTTTAAATAACAGTAGCACAGGTATGAATAATGTTGACAACAAACATGATATTCTACACTAACTTGTTATGAATTAATAACACTTTCATTCACATGTCAACATGTGACGTAACGGTATGTTTTTGCTGAGTAGTTCTCAGCAGAACACTTCCTATACAAACATGGAACATCAAACTAGAAAACCCATTTAACACAGTTAGTTACTCTAGAGTATCGCACAATCTTACAATTTGTTTTTATTACAACCAGTAAATTGTGTATTGATTGAACTTTAAAATACACATATAGATGCTGCCCAAAGCAATCTAATGATAAAACATTCTGTGGTTCACTCTATTTTTATATTTCATATACTACAAACATATAAGATATATATAAATCTACACACCACAAGTATGACCTGCCACATCTTATGTTGGTTACTTTGAGATCCAGTGGCGGCGCCAGGATATTTTCGTTGTGGGGGGGATGGGGGGGAAGGCTGAGGTGAGCTGTGGAGGGGCTTCCCGAAATGCATCAACATGAAGTATAGATGGTAAATAATAATGTAAATACCAAGGTACATTTCAGAAAGGTGTGCTATTTTGAACTGCGTTATTAATTCAGGTTTCATTGGAAACTCATACTCTGATTAATAATTCATTATTACAAATTAGAAATAATCTGTTTATGAAAATATGTGTATATGTAAAAGAGGAAGCTCATCTAAATTCCACCCAAGGTAATACATAATAATAAAGAACATTAAGATTAGCTTAGATTGAACATTTGATATACGTAAAACTACAAATCAAAAGAAATATAACATAAAGACATAGTTTACATTGCAGAAACGAATTATCCTATGTGAAGTTACTATACTCTGAGGAAAAGTAAGGCTAACTGTCTTTCATCTTAATGTAGACGTTGAATTCTACAGATCTATGTCTCATTGATGTTAATTGTTAAGCAACAACGATGATTGCGTTTTCCATATTTTATGAATATATGTAGGTAACAATATTGGTTGGGCTGAGGTGGGCTTGGCTCATTTTTTGGGGCTCAAGCTCCCCCCCCTGGCGCCGCCATTGTTGAGATCCACACCAACAAACTGTTATACACGTGATCGTGAAGAACGACGCTTTATTTATACCCTAGTTTAAAAGATAAGTTTTCGTTTGTATAACTTTACTTTTGACATCATCTGACTTTTTCTTTGTTGTCCCTCACTTATCAGTTTTATATTTCTTTCATTTTCATTCTGTTTCGCTTTCGACATTTCGTTACAACAATTGATTCAACAGTGTTGATACACTTCTAACCAATGCAAACTGTGAAAGACAATATTAAAATCGAACAAAAATATTAATGAAAATTTGCATATAGTAACTAAGGTGACAACATATTAAAGTAGAAATTAAACTGTGAGGAAACAATATGTTATTGTCGAAAGTTTCTCATCTTACATCCCATGGATACTTCGACCAGTACAATTTTTATACATTTTTGTTTGGGTATTTTAATTGTATATTCATAAAAGCTCATTTTATAAATCTGAATTAAATTATTGAAAAGAAAAACAGAACTTAGACAATTAGTAAGATTCATGTTACCCTAAAATCTGCGAGAAGCTAAGTAATTAGTGTTAGCAAACACTGGGCTGTTTTAGATAGCGTCGTGCTGAAATATTTAGAAAAAGTGAACATTTTTTGAGAAAAATGAAATATTCTTTTTACATGAAGTATTGCAGGGGAAAGTGTTCGGATTGTGCTGATATAAACAGTATTTTTTTACCTATTGAATGTGGTACCGTTTATTGAAAACAACAACAGTGTTTTTATTTTAACCTCCATTTCTTATAATTATATGTATACACTGTGTTCAACTGATGAAAGAGATAAATGAAGACCTCTAGCTTGGACTGATTTATACTGATTATATATATTACAGTTATGTAGGTTAACAATGTGGCCACGAGGATTGAATGCTGTTAGTCAGTCAATTCAGCCTCAAATTTTAAACATGTTCATTTCGAGCAATTTGTCTTCGTTCTATTGATTCCCCTTGTTCAGTACATCGGTATAACCAATAATGCTAACAACTATTCTTAGGTTAGTAGAGTAAACATTGAACTTTAGTAAGTCATCTGTTCTGTCGACGTTTCGTTCGAAATGCTTCATATAACTTTGGCTCCATCAAACATGCTCACCCTTTATCACGCGTGACTGGAGGATATATTGTTACATTCAATCCAACTATTACTGGTTGGTGAGTGATAATCACGAGATGCCTTTCCTCTGTTCTTTCACTGCTAAATTACCGACGACTAGGGCAGATAGCCCTTGTATGGCTTTAAGCCAAATTCAAAACAAACCAACAGTCTTTTTTGACAAAATTGATAAGCTAACGAATTTTGCAAATTTCGTTTTGGTTCTTTAAATTGGAGAAACTTTGGAATAATGTGTCGTAGCTTACATTTTTCAGATTTCAGAGGCACATCATGCAGGAAACAGTTCATTTATATATGGTCATATCAAGACATTAGCAATCGGTGTGCTCAAAGGAAAACGATGTTTGAAAATTAATTGCATAACTATGTTAAATATGAAGAAAAAGATTCATATAACAGAAGGGAACAGAGATAAAGTTTTCAATGTTTTACAGATTCCATCTTCAGTGTTTAAAGCAAAACAAAAATAATATATTATTTCTAACTAAATAACTAAAATACATTGCTGAAATAACAATAATTTAATCAAAAGTAAAATACATAAAAGTAAATTATTTACAATAAAAGTACTGTGTATTTTCTTAGAGCAAAGCTACGTCGGGCTATCTACTGAGACCACCGAAGGGAATCAAACCCCTGATTTTAGTGTTGTAAATCCGTCGACATACCGCTGTACTAGCGAGGAGAGTTTAAACTGTACAGTTTTAATCAATACTACATGATATTCGGTGTTGTTCAAAGTTGTTTGACGAGGATGATTTCTTTAAGTACTAATTCTGAATTAGTGTAGGCCCAAGAAAGAAAATTTATATTTTACAGTTTGTGTCCTATTTCTTCTCTATGCTGGTGTATAAACAAAAACCATGAGATACTGAACTTTTCTGTGTATTTTCATGAACAATACCATATTTAATTAACTCTTAATACTGGATGGCGATCGGTTTTTGTCAATACGTCAATAGAACAGGCCCTGCAGTCTTCTTATGCGGAAATACGGACAATTCATGAAGATAACTTCAAATATCTTTTGTCAGAAGAAATTCCAGGTATATGATATGAGGTTCAAACTAATCTGGAACTAAAACATTATTTGTAAATTATTAAAACGCAATTACCTATCATCATATTGCTCTGTGCTTTTCGTTTTTTAACCTATTTTTAACTTACCTGTTTTTTTTATCCTATACCATCTTGTGAGCACCTTCCACATGTTGAGTGCACACTCAGATATCATATTTTAAACTTTAAGTAAAGCACGATTCTAAATGCATAAGAACATTTTTACTCAGAAATACTTCAGACTTTATAGTTTTGTAACATACCTTCAGTGTATGTCACAAATAAGAATGAAAACGAATCCAGACTTTCATGTTTGTTTACATGTGAATTCTGACGAGTTTCTCAGGTGGTCATTCTACTTATTGATTTATAATTCCTGATACCAAATCCTATTGCTGTATTTATTAACAAATTTAAATTTCTTCTCATACTAATTAATCATGTCTCGTTTTTCTTAATGATTTACTTACTGCAACCTTATTATCTTTTCCTTTCATGATATAAAATTTGATCTGAACAACGACCACAACTTGTGAATAACTTTAACATTTAATATAAAGATGTGCACTAAATATTTGAAAGTTTAAGTAAAACATAATTTTAAACTATATTAACAGTTTTACTCAGAAATACTTTGTAATTTTTAATTTTATGACATTCATTAAGAGTTAAGTCACAAAAAAAACTGAAATTCAATCCATATTGAACAGAGGACGTTATGTGCTATTTGTTTTATATATATCAGAACCGTGGTGTCTGACCCTCTAATGAAATAATAACACTGTGATTCACTTATCAAAATGTTATTTTTAAATAGTTCTTTGCAAAACACTTCCTATACACACATGGAAACCAAAACCCATTTACCACACTTACTCCAGAGTATCACACAATCTCACTGTTTGTTTTTATCACTGTTAGTAAATTATGTATCCTTTCAACTTTAAATGTTTCTTTCTGAGAAGTATCTACTTGTGTTCTTTAATCATAAAATATTTTGCAGTTCTTTCTGTATTTATATTTTATATAATACATATATATATATATATATATAAATCTAGAGACGACAGAAAAACGACCCTTTATTTGTACTCTCGGTACAATTTCCTAACTAAAGGAGAAATTTTCTTTTTTTATAACTTTACTTTTAACACCTGACGTTTCCTGCTGTTAACCATGACTTATCAGTTTTATATTTCTGTCATTTTCCTTTTGTTTTGCTTACGTCATTTCACTACAATTAATTCACCAGTATTCTAATACCTCCAACCAACACAAACCGTGAAACCACAATATTATTGAATATTTGCCCATAGTAACGAATGTTATAAGATCACACAGTAGCATGTAACAACACCGATGAAGCTGAAAAGTTAAAAATATTTTATAATTATGTGAAGAATAAAAGATTTCTTTCAGTCTTTTATCAAAAAGTGTAAATATCTCCAATATGCACTACATGTTCTTGATTCACCAGTATTGTTGGACTTTCAACTATATACGTATATACAAACAGTGAAAGACAACAAAGCTGAACAACAATAATATTAAATATTTACATACAGGAACTAAGATGGCAAGACATTAAAATAAAAACCAAACTGTACGAATAAAGAACGTTTTAGAGGAAAACGTTTTATCACCTTGCATTCCACGGATACTTCGACCAGTACAATTTGTAGGTATAAAGTTTTGTATAAATATTTTAATTGTATATTCACATAAGCTCATTCTATAAATGTGAATTCAATTATTGATAGGAGAAACAAAAGTTAGACAACATGTGGGTAACATTCACTTTACAACCTATGAGAGGCTTAGGAAATAGTGTCAGCGAACAGTTGGCTGTTTTAAATAGTGTCGTATTTAAAAGTTTAGAAAAAGTGAACATTTTATAAGAAAAGAAGAGATTCGTTTTACAGCAAGTATTGCAGTGGAAAAGTGTTTGGATTGTGTTGATACAAATTATAATTTTTAAACCATTAAACGTGGTACCGTTTATTGAAAAAAGTATTTTAAATTCCATTTATTAATACTATATTTATAAATTACGTCAATAAAGTTTGTTTGTTTGTTTTGGAAATTCGCACAAAGCTACTCGAGGGCTATCTGTGCTAGCCGTCCCTAATTTTGCAGTGTAAGACTAGAGGGAAGGCAGCTAGTCATCACCACCCACCGCCAACTGTTGGGCTACTCTTTTACCAACGAAAAGTGGGATTGACCGTCACATTATACACCCCCACGGCTGGGAGGGAGAGCATATTTAGCGCGACGCGGGCGCGAACCCGCGACCCTCGGATTACGAGTGCACGCCTTAACGCCACGTCAATAAAGATACAATCAAACCTTGTGGCTCAGTTCTAGTGAAAGTCGGGTTCATGTTATACGAAGAGTACTTAATGGTCTTTTCTATAATAAACAGTCTTGTTGTTTGTATCGTAGCTATTTTGATAAATTAATTTAAAATACCAAAGTAAGAATTTTTTAGAGAATTTTGTTTGTGGTGCCATCAAATAAATAGTGACGCAGTTTATTTATTATTTTGTTCACATGGACGTAGATATAATCACAGTGTCCTTTATATAAATAGTAAGATTAGAAATAATGGTGTAATAAATTCTTTATATTGGATTTACCATCAACATATATCTAGAACACTATACAATGCTGCAATTGTTAATACATAGCGTGTACAATGTTGTTTGTTGTATTATTAACTAATTTTGCTTTTAGTTCGTGATTTTAGTGAATTTTGGATAATTACATCTATAATATATAACACACAATAGCAACGTAATGTACTATGATGGTTTACCTGGTGTCGTCTCGTCAATTGACTACGACATTTTTAATTCAGGTATGTTTGGAATGCTTCTCACATTGGATGATAATTATCTAAGAGGCACTGATAATGTGTAGAGTTCTCAAGAATAACAAATATTTTGATCAAGTAGTTATTTTATTTATATTGTGAGACTATAATATGAATATTTTTAATTATTGATACTCTTTTAAAATATTTCTTCAGGGCTTAGATAGTGAATACGAATATCATACATAAGTTTATAAGAAGTAGAAAAGGCAGAATTCTTTATTTTCGTGATGAAAAAAATTGCTGAGTCGTTTTCTTATATTCCATTGGAAGGTCTTTTAGATATCTGTATGGTGATTTGATAGTGCTAACTAAATTAAGGACATTGAGTTTACGTGATGGAATAGAGAAGTTAAGAGCTTTAGCTAGGATTGATTTACACTGATTATTTATGTTACAGTTACTTAGGTTAATAATCTGGTCACCAGGGTGAAACTAGGAATAAATGCTGTCAGTTAGTCATTTCAGCCTCAAAATTTTGGACATGTTCACGTCGAGGAATTTGTCTTCGATCCATTGGTTCCACTTGTTTAATATATCGGTGTAGTCACATTGAACTTTTTAGTAAGTTGTCTGTTCTGTCGATGTTTCGTTTGAAATGCTTGATACAACATTTGTTCCACCAAACATGCTCACCCACTGTTTGTTTATGAACGGGGGTTGGTAGATGGTGTTGACTAGCTGTCTATCCTTTTACTACTTGACGGACGGCTAGAGTAAGTAACCCTAGTGTAACTTTGAGCCGAATTCAAAATAAACCAATAGTATTTTTTGATAAATTTGATAAGTTAACGTATTTTCCAAATTTCGTTTTGGTTCTTTAAACTGGAGAAAATTTGGAATAACGTGTCGAATGTTGTATTCTGAGGAAAGCAAATTTGAAGGTTGATAAAGTACCGTTTTTCAGAGGCACATCATACAGAAAACAATTCATTTACGTATAGTCATATCAAGGCATTAGCAATCGGTGTGATCTGAGGAAAACGATGTTTGACATTTAATAGCATAACAATGTTAAATATGAAGAAATAGTTTCAAATAACAGAAGGGAAAAGAGATAAAGTTATTATTTTACAGATTCCATCTTCATTTGTCATGTTATATTGTGAGTTTTGTTTACGTAGTTGTATTTAATGGATTGTTTTGATTTTCAGAATTCTACCAAATGTACTACAACAAAATTAGCTGAGATAAATTGAAATTTACCTGCTAAGTGTTAGTGGAAACAATAAAAAGATACAAAAGAGAAAAAGGATTTTTGTTCGTCTGTCAGTTTTATTTGATGAATCCAGAATATTGGAAATGTTTGATTAGTTGACACAAACTTTATTTTGAAAAAAAAAACACAATGTAACATGATTCCCAAAACTGTTTGTTAGGCACCGTTTTGAAACACATTTAAGACTATACACATATGGAAAGTTATACCAGGTTATTGTACATAGTCTAAAATACCTGGTTTGGTCTCATACTATTTTCGATAGAATAACTTTTTGTTCTCACATCACAGCTATTCTTGTTCAGTGCAACCTCCAATACGCGCAAATATTTTTGATCGTAGAAGCCTTGAAATGGTTATCCACCCCATGTTTCAACTTGGTTCATCTGCGTTGTAGCATGTAAATAAGCAAGCACAACGCTTCACTGATACATACTCTACTATCAAAGCTGGCAGCTGACTTCCTATCTACTGTAGAACTTAACCTTCAACGCTGACAGAAAAGAAGCACCAGAAATGGGAAGTGGGAGGAGAGTAAAGTATCTATCAGAAATATATTTTCAGTATAAGAAAACATCAACTTTGATACGATATCTTACCCAAAAACACATAATAACAGGAATCTCATTGAGAATCTCACACTGACTCAGTGGAGGAACATAGACGAGCACCCCTCGGAATGTGCCCTCAGGATGTTTTTCTTGGAGAAACACACTAGTTAGATAACGTTTAAACTAGATATACTTTTTTCCCATCCTGAAAGTACGGGTCCCTACGTTGGGTGTAAAACGACATTTTTAATTGTACACATCCAGGCTGGTCCACCTTCTTTTCCATGTTGGGGGAGGGATATCTTAGCAAATACAGTACATATAAATAAGTCCAACTTTTTCCCATATTAGAGTGGGGAGCATTTCAGCAAACAAAGTACATATAAATTAGTCCACCTTCTGTCCCAGTATAGGATGGGAAACATCCGTGTCAACACAATACATCTAAACGGGTCCACCTTCTTTCCCATGATAGCGAGGGGAGCATCTTATAAAACACAATACACAAATATTAGTCCGCCTTCTTTCCCAGGATAAGGTGGGGAGCATATTTCCAGTTACAGCTGTCTTTGTAAGACCTTAGGGAGGATGGTTATTGCTCATCTTGTTTGGTTCCTCTTGCCCATCCAGTGTGGGTTCCGACAACAGCACTTCACCATGGACCACCTGATTGGACTTGAAACATCCATCCATCAGAAAAGCCTTTCTCAAATGACAACTTCTTGTATCAATATTTTTTAACATTGAGAAGGCTTATGATACAACATGGAAGTTTGGCATTTTACAAGACCTCCTCTACAGAAACTTGGAGTCCTTCAGGGCTGTGTTCTGAGTGTCACACTTTTCCGTATAAAAATTAATCTCATCACTGAACAACTCCCTCTCACTGTTGGAAATGAGCTCTAGGTTGACGACTTTCTCATCTCATGTCAGTCATCAAACATAAGGTGTATTGATAGCAGCTACATACCGCCCTCAATTGTGTATTGAAGTAGACCACAACAAATGGCTTTACATTCTTTCTCTCTAAAACCATTTGCATGTAGTTTTGCTGTCAATGGGATATTCACCATGATCTTGAACTCTGTATTGGTAAAGTTGCGCTGCCTTTGGTCTCTGAGACTAAGTTCTCGGGGCTTATCTTTGACTGTAAACTGACCTTTATACCACACTTCAATCAGCTATGAGTCAAATGTACAAGAACACTGAACATCCTCCATGTTCTCTCTTCCACCACATTGGGAGCAGATTGTCATTCTATGCTAAAGATATATGGTGCTCTTATTCAATCGAAACTCGACTATGGATCACTGATCTGCCAGACCATCGACCTTACTGGGACTTTTCGCACTTTCCCAGTTCAGAGAATATACATAGAGTCTCATGAATCTTCTTTGCACCTTCGCCGTTTGCAACTGTCTTTACTATATGCTTGGAAACTTCGTTTCTTACCAAAGCATCCCACCTGGGATTGAGTCTTCCTTCCTCGATGGGCCATGCTTTTTCAGACCAGACGGTCTGCCATTGCTCCTTTTACCTTCATATCCATGTGCAGTTGGAAGAATTGGGTCTGTCTTTGGATAATATTGCTGTATCCACTGGTCAGCCCATCCAACCATGGCTTCTTACAGTCCCCGAATGTGATGTTTCTGTTAGTCATCTGAGAAAAGTAGACACTCCTGATTGGAAATACTGTCTTCCATTTGCTGAAATCTTGTGAACCATCCGTCCATTCCTATTTATACAGATGGTACCAAATCAGGTGACTGTGTGGGCTCTGCCATGGTTTGTTGTGGTTCAGTGGTTTCGCACAGAATCCTCTCTACACTACAACTTCTATGTTCACTACTGAACTGCATGCCATTTCACTTTATCTGGATCACAAAGAAGCAAAGCGGAACTGAAACTGCACAATTAACACTGACTTGCTTGGTTCTCTACTGGCTCTGGCATAGCTTCATGTTGGTTCACATCCTGTTCTTGCTGATATTCAAAACCGACAGGCCCGTATTTCTATAACATCTACTTCTATCCAGTTTTTCTGGATATCGGGCCATGTTGATATTCGCGGGAATGAGCTCATCAACACTGCAGCTTCGTCTATCTGGTCTGGCACTATCACCGCTATGCCTGTCCCATACATGGACTGTGGTCCTGTATTCAAGGCTTGGCTCCGTTCCAACTGGCAGTCGTCTTGGAGTGAGCAATGTGAAAACAAGCTTTTCCAAATAAAACCCGATATTGGCCATCTTGCTTCCGTAAGGATCGGGCCCCCCAGTGGCTAAGCGGTATGTCTACGGACTTATACGCTAAAATCCGGGTTTCGGTACCCGTGGTGGACAGAGCACAGATAGCCCATTGTATATCTTTGTGCTTAATTCGAAACAACAACAACCGTAAGGATCGGAAGGAGTAAGTTGTTCTCACTAGACTATGCATAGGGCACAGTTTTTTAGCTCGTCGGTTTCTTTTATCTAAAACTGATGCATCAGTGTGTAAATTGTGTAATACTCAGATCCCAATTAGCTGCATTTTACTTTCTTGTCGTCATTACGATTTACAACGATGAAACCATTTTAAGCACGTTCTGTCCCTAAGTTTGTCCATAACATTAGACAGAGTTATTGGTGATGGTGACACTGTACACCTTGGTAATGTTTTTAGTTTTTCAAAGGCCATTAATCTTTTTAATGCCATTTAAGTTTTTTTAATTTACACATTACACGTTTTTAATATGGCTCTCTTTTAAAAGAGCCTGGCATGGCCTAGCGCGTTAAGGCGTGCGCTTCGTAATCTGAGGGTCCCGGGTTCACGCCCGAGTCGCGCCAAACATGCTCGCCCTCCCAGCCGTGGGGGTGTATAATGTGACGGTCAATCCCACTTTTCGTTGGTAAAAGAGTAGCCCAACAGTTGGCGGTGGGTGGTGATGACTAGCTGCCTTCCCTCTAGTCTTACACCGTTAAATTAAGGACGGCTAGCACAGATAGCCCTCGAGTATCTTTGTGCGAAATTCCAAACAAACAAACCCTTTTAAAAATCACAGTTCATCTAGTTCGAATTTAAATTAGAAACTGGCCGAGACATTAAATAACTAGAATGGCTAGTTCAGATGACTGACGTTTTAAAAGCAAGAACAACAAATTTGCAAGAGATAAAGTAAGAGTGAAAAGAGTTGAGACCATCTGCCCTGAGTCTGAGATGTTAAATTTATGTATGTAAAAATGGCTGGTATGGATTGAGAAAATTTTTATGTAGAGGAGGTTCCCAAAGAAAGAAAGAGGTAACTGACCGATAGCTGACCACATGTTTGAAGGGGATTGTGTAACTGAGTGTCGGAATATAGAGAGCGTGCTTAAATGTTTAATTATATAATTTTATAATATTTATTTTATTATTATTATTTATTATATTATTTTTAATATAGGTATAAAGGTGTTCCTTTATATTGGTTTATTTTGAACTTGAGTTGTTGTATAAGTTAGGCTTTTTTTAATTTTGCGTTTGTTAATATTTTTTCCTTTATTTAGTATTTGGGTGTTTTTTATGATTATGTTGTGTTTATTTGATTTGCAGTGTTCGAAGATGTGTGAAGGTGACTTTTTGTGTTCTTTGAATCTGGTTTATATTTTTCTACTTGTTTCTTCAATATAGAAGTCGCGGCAGTTATCACATTGTATTTTATAGATAATGTTGGTATGGCGTTTGTGAGTGTAGTTTTTACATAGTATAGACCTCAGTTTTGTGCCCGGTTTTTTAATAAATTTAGTGTTAACTGTAATGTCATATTTTGTTACTAGTTTTTGCAAAATGTTAGTTATTTTTCTGCTGATGTCGGGAATATATGGTGTGTAGCAGTATATAGTTTCGTGATTTTTTAATTCGTGAGATATATTTACTTTTGTTAGTTGATTTTGTTTTCTGTCTAGGTGTGTGCGTGTAATGTTTTCTACGGTTTGTGGAGGAAACTTATTGATGTTGATAAAGTATTGTTTAATTTTCTCTAATGCATTCTTCATTTTATCTGGTGAGCATAGTTGTATGGCTGTGTTTATTTGGTTTCTTAGTATGTTGAGTTTTTGTTTTGTTTTATGTGCCTAGTTCCAAGGAATATATAGTTCAGTATGGGTGATTTTTCTGTGGATTTCTGTTTTAAATTGTGTATCGGTTCTTGTAATTTTGAGGTTAAGAAATGATATTTGATTGCTTTCTTCTTGTTCACATGTGAAGTTGATGTTGGGATGTATAGAGTTAATGTGATTGAAAAAATTAAGTGTGTGTTCTGTAGATGTGAATCACAGTACGTAACACTGTGTTGTGGATTACTGGCTAAATACCACTTAGCGTATTCTAGACCAAGTTTTGGCGAAGTTTTTCATCTAGTTGAAATACGTAACAGAACTATTTAACTTTATGATAATTTTACGAGTTACGTTTATTTTTAGTCTTAAAGTATGAGATAAAGTTCACGTAAGCAGCTGAGATTTTATTATTGTTGTTTTATACGATCCTATTAATTGTCAGTTTCGTATTTAAAATTAAAAGCACATAAATCCGAAATGAACAATTTAAGAATCTGGAAAAAAAAGGACTGAATTTGTGTAATTTTTGTTAAATTTCAGAATTGTAATATTTCGAAGACTAGGAATTAAATTAATCCTTGTTGTATTCTCTTTTACTTTGTATACCTAACCTCGTCAAAGCATTTTTGTAACTATTTAAACTATAATAAATATTTGATTTAATGAATGTTCCGTTGATAATTTTAATATAGATGTAGCTTGCATTTATAAATATTCATTAAACATAACATTCATTTCCGATCGTCTAATAATAACATAAAATATAGAAGATAATAGATTAATGAGTAATATTAGGCTAACGTTTGGTTCAGGTCTTGGTGGGTATTAAAGTAACTTAGGTGCCGATAACATTCAAAGATGGTTTTTGTTTTCGAAATATTTTCATGGTGAGCGAAATCGAGAGTTTTAAAACTGCCTCATGTAACTTACGTATTTATTTGTTTTAAGACTTTTATGTCCCATGAAAAATACATAATTCAATTGCCAATGTTATTTTAAAACGTTTGGCCGAGTCTGCATTTTTATCAATTTTTTTCATTGTAAATAATTGGCTATTCTACAGTCTTTTAACATTTTGTGTGAAAGCTTTTAAATTTAGGTTAAATTTATGTTATTACAACTTGATTTTCTGTCATATTACGGTGAATGCTGATTAATTTTCTAGTATTTTAAAAATAAAACATTTTTGGGTGTAGGTGGTTCTTGATTAGAAGTTTGACTTATGAATGATATTTTTATGGTATGTTCAAATATTCTTGGCAAAGGCTTATAATAAAAACAAGAAGAAAACTCAAAGAAATATTCCTGAATTGTCAAATGTCTAATCCAGCGAATTATTAATTGTGATGGTAACATCTGTGAGTTTTATGGTAAAGGAAAAATGCACAAATTCCTAGTAATATTTACAAAAATAAAAAAATATGTTCTGTTCTAACTTACCTTTAAAATGTCGTAACAAATGAATAAATCGAATTTTATTAAAAACTCTTTTTTACATTAACGTTCAATAAAAAATTCTTGTACATTTTTTGACCAAATGTTTAAAAATCTGTTACCTAAGGCGAAAAATATTTCTATTAATATAATATAGCGTTATCTGTTGAGGTAAAATATATTTAAATCTTTCTGACTCGAAGTCACTGGTGTTTATTATGTAACTAGCCTCGTCCGTTAAGAAATGAGGGGTTAGGGTTTGTTACCCCCTCCAATGTCCTCGCTCTTCGTTCAGTGAGTTTGTTTATTAAATTTCCCCCATCATCATAAAAGAAAAAACAATCATACATTGTACTACCATAAAGTTTAGAAAAAATCCTAAATTACAATGATTTTTTCATTTTTTTACATTAAATTTTGTTTCTCAAACAATCGTCTTCATTACTTTCTATAGATATGAGGTTAATGGCTTATTACTTTCTAAGCACACCATATTGTTTAATGGCATCATTCTGTATAACATGATGTTTTAAATTTTTAACAAAGTTTTAATGTGTTACAGAAAGACAGACAGTGGCTTTTATATATATATTAAATTACCTCTTCATCTTAAGGCTAGTAATAACACTTTCTGACGGTAACAAACCAAAGTTTCAGTAACGTACTTTTGTTGCCCAAATCTTTACTCATAACGTTCAACCATAAATTGTTGAACTAGACCCATATTATCTATTTCATAAAGATAAACGTGGTCCGGCATGGCCAAGCGTGTTAAGGCGTGCGGATCGCAGGTTCGCATCCCCGTCGCGCTGAACATGCTCGTCCCTTTTAGCCTTGGAGCGTTATAATGTGAGGGTCAATCCCACTATTTGTTGGTAAAAGAGTAGCCCAAGGGTTGGCGGTGGGTGGTGATGACTAGCTGCCTTCCCTCTAGCCTTACACTCTTAAATTAGGGACGGCTAGCACAGATAGCCCTTGAGTAGCTTTGTGCGAAATTCAAAACCAAACAAGATAAACGTGTGTATGATGTAGAAGGTAAAGCGATGAAAAAAGTAGAAGTTAAGCCAGCTTTCGTAAACTTCCAAGTTTTATTTTTAACTTTATGATAATTTTACTAGTAACGAGCATTTATTAGTCTTATTTAAAACAACAATATCAGGTCACAGTTTTATCGCAAAGACACAGACAAACCACAGCATTATCAAAATACAACTGACTTTTATATACATTACTCCAAATATTATTTCAGAATGAATCCATAATTGTATTCCTGTTTTTCCAAATATGCAAAAAAAATTGTTATAAATACAGTAATAAGTACATTTCAAAAATAATAATGAATATTACGGTTGTGATTTGTGACTTCGAAATGAAAGTCGAATGCCTTTTTAATTAATTTATTTAATCCGTCATATGTTGAGGGCATATACATAAAAACGGTACAAATAAAACAAATGAATATATTAGAGTGATATAGATATTTACACAAAAATACTAAAAGCAAGAAGAAAAACATAAAAATAATCTGAATACACACACTGAAGACTCTTAAGTGGTAAAGGTTTTCCACCGAATGTCCTGCATTCTTGGTTCCAAAGCCTTGCTGGATTATCTGTTTTGTCAGACCAACAGGGGCCACATAACAATAATTCAGCAATATACCTCTGACTCATTAATTTATCCTTCCTCGTGTCCCTAAAGTACCATTAACTACTTAAAATTTAAATAAAACAAATATTGCATTTAAATGATTAATGAAATACATTAGTATAGGTATAAATGGTACAAGTTTATTTGTAAAGGCATAAACAGTTTGGTTTGTTTAGAATTTTGCGCAAAGCTACACGAGGGCTATCTGCGCTAGCCATCCTTATTTAGCAGTGTAAAGTTAGAGGGATGGCAGCTAGTTATACCCCCCGCCAACTCTTGGGCTATTCTTACTAAAGGCAAGTTTATTGGCTGTCGCATTATAATGCCCCCACCTGCTGAAACAGGCGAGCATGCTTTGGTGTGACGGGGTTTCGAACCTTCATATTACGAGTTGAGCGCCCTAACCATTTGGCCATGTCTATGAAATTCTATCCAAGAGATATATATATACATTGAAATGAATTAGGCTTGTGTGACGGATGTATATTTAAATGAACCCTTAAAAAATAGATTCTAAAAATATTTTGTTGGTAGAGTTTTCAGAAGCTAACTGGTTGGTGGGGTGTATTAGATCTGGATTTATTGTACGGTAGAATAAACATTTTGTATTTCTTTGTAAAAATAATAATAACTGTTTCGTATTCTTCCATATTTTTATCTTTTTTTCGTTCTTTAGTTAAATACTTTTGCAAAAACCTATCACCCTTCACATTTTAAGATGAAAGATGTTACATATCCTATCATAAATATTCTTATTTCAGTTGCTTCTGAAGCCAAGAAATCATTACAGTCCCTGTGAAACAAATTCATATTTTAAGAGAATTAAAACTGACTTGAATGTCTACTCTGGTGTCATCAGTATCACTTGAAGAAATGGACTTGGTAGAGAAATTTAATACAAATAACTCACCTCATCGAGATGTCTCTGGTTGGCATCAAATAGAAAGTAACCATCCATTCCTATCTGTGGAAGAGTCACAATATTCTTGTAGTTTACCCATTTCCTTAATAGATATAAATGATGCGCAAACACAAGATGTTATTGATTTGTCTCCAAATGGCTCTGTGGCTGATCTTCCTGAAACCAGAAACCACCGGGTGACTCTAAATGTTGGTGGTGTGAAACATCAAGTGAAGCGCGTCCCTAAAACCCGCTTAGGTCGTCTACGACTATGCCAAGATCCTGAGGAATTTGAAGAATGCTGTGACGAGTATAATCCTGAAGAAAACGAGTTTTTCTTTGATCACAGTCCTGCATCATTCACTTCGAATATTAATTTTTACCGCACTGGAAAATTCCATTTGGTGGACGAACTTTGTGTGAGGGCGCTCACTGACGATTTTGATTACTGGATGTTAAAAGAAACTTGTATGGAGCCTTGCTGTATGAGCAAATACCATGAAAAAAATGAATAAATTTTTACAGACTTAGACGTTCAACGGTTTACTTTTAGAACAGAAGTTGAAAAGTTTGAAGAAGGAAAGTATGCACAATGTAAGCAGTTTGTCTGGAACCTAATGGAAAGACCTGATACTTCAGTGGCTGCCAAAGTACGTTCATTTTTATTTATTCATGTTATCACAACCAGATGAATACTGCATTCATTTTATTATCCTTTTATCTTACGTGAAGTTGTATAAATAAAGTACATTCTTTACTTATTTGTTTGTTTCACTGGTACCCCAATTACTTTCTTCCTTCCCACGTGCCACGTCCATAAGCTTGGATACCTGCAGCGCCAACTTTCAGGGTTTAATCCTTGTAAAGGAATTATCTAAGAATGCTCATTGTGCAGTTTTGTACTTAGTTAAAAGTAAACTATTTTCACATGCGTATGCATATCAGTAACTTGAAAACAAAATATTTAGATTATATGGTAAACTTATGGCTTTATATATTGTAGAAAAGTACGTTCACCGTTTTGAATATCTTTTCTTATGATGTTAGGACTATTCTCATGAGACTTGGCTTTAACTGAGCTCCTGTTACAATTTGTGGTTAAGAACTTTCCTAGACTCATTCGTTTGTTTTAACGCGAGTTACAGAATGGTCTATCTGTATTTCGTATACTGATGAGAATCGAATCCCGGATTTTAGCGTCCTTAGTCCAGAAGAATCGCTACTTTCCCAATGTTAGATCGATATAAACACGCCTCAGGCCTTGATCGGACTTCTAGTACACTAAAACAATTTCAAAGCAGGAAAAGTTGAATCTGGGAAAATAGATACACACAATACCCTCAGGGGGGTATCGAAATTTTCAATTAATCGGGCCAAAGTCCAATAGCCTCCAAATCTCCGTTTCTGTGCATGTGTTAGTATGAGAAGTAAATGTTTAATGGTTAACAAGGAATTGTTTTACATTCATTCACTGTTCTCCTAACTCTTTTTAACCGAATTAATTTGCAAATTAAAAATCTTACGACTTTTCATGTTTTGTACAAAGCAAAATTTGCACGTTTCCTTACTGTATTTCAAGAAGCAGAAGAGCGTTACTGTTTGTTTTGCTGATTCTTCAAATTCAAACAAAATAACAATATGGGTGTTGATTATCAGTTTTATAAAGCACAAAACTCAGAAGGAATTCTTGTAGATGAACTTTCGGGACACAGCACGAAACAGAAAGGACAGCAAGTTGGTTACAAAATATATAACCAACATTATATATGTATGTGACATGGTAGAATTGTTACACGTCTTTAGTTTTCACCTAACAGTTCAGTGGGTGGGAGCCATGAGAGAGAAAACTGGTGTTATATCTACAGCGAGCTCTTCAAAGGCCACCAGCTTTGGCAACATTATTTAATTTATCATACAATGATATACTATTCATTGGCAAATGAGTAGCGTGATTGACCGTCACATTATAATGTTCCCAATATTGAAAGGGCAAGCTTGTTTGGTGGGACGGAAATTCAAATCCACGACCCTCATGTCGGGTCCTTGAGGTTGTGTTTTGTATTTTGTCCATCTTGAGGTCAGTATTTTGTGTTTGGTTCATAAAATGAAAGGCATGTAAGGTACAGTTCAAATAGTTGAAACAGGATAGAGGGAGCTATAAATAAAATCATGGACCATCGTCCATCTATCATTTCCTTATCACTGCAAGGATTAACTAAGCAAAAGGTATTTCTTACAAAAGTTAGTAAAACTTAATGTTTGCATTTTCATGATTTTTATTTTACTTTTTTACATCCATACCTATCTACAACTTCCCAAGGTCAGAGGATGAATGGCTAGACTGAAAACATTATTGGATTTGGCACTTGATGTTTACCCTTAAAATAGTATTTGATTGGTTGTCCATTGTTTTCATTCTATTCGGGTGCTACTGCTGCAACTATTCCTTATTTGTTATATTACAAAATGTACTTTTTGTGATTTTTTATAACTGGTATTTTTTATTAATTCTTACGTAACACAGGTTTGCGAATTAGAACTTTATAAAAGCTGTTTTTGTTTTAATAACGGATGTTTCGTAATTTAGCTACGCAGATTTCGAAAATAATATTCATTTTGTATGCAAAAACGGCTGTTCTGGGCCCAGAAAACACTTCAAATAGAAGAGCGAACAACGTTTCGACCTTCTTCGGTCATCGTCAGGTTCACAAAGAAAGGGTTACTGGTCGGAAGCTGACCACGTGTTTGGGAGGGGTTGTATAATTGAGTGTTGCAATGTAGAGGGCGCGGTTTGAATATATAATTTTGTCTATAATATTAATATAGGTATAATGGTGTTCCTTTATATTGGTTTATTTTGGGTTTGAGTTGTTGTATAAGTAAGGCTTCTTTAATTTTTCGTTTGTTTATGTTTGTTTCTTTATTTAGTATTTTAGTGTTTTCTATGGTTATGTTGTGTCCATTTGACTTGCAGTGTTCGAAAACGTGTGAAGGTGACTTTTTATGTTCTTTGAATCTGGTTTCCATTTTTCTACTTGTTTCTCCTATATAGAAGTCGTGGCAGTTATCACATTGTATTTTATAAATAATGTTGGTGTGGTGTTTGTCAGTGTAGTTCTTACATAGTATAGACCTTAGTTTTGTGCCTGGTTTTTGAATAAATTTAGTGTTAACTGGAATGTTATATTTTGTTACTAGTTTTTGCCAAATGTTGGTTATTTGTTTGCTGATGTCAGGAATATATGGTATACAGCAGTATATGGTTTCGTGATTTTTTGATTCGTGAGATATATTTACTTTTGTTGGTTGATTTTGCTTTCTGTCTAGGTGTGTGCGTATAATGTTTTCTACAGTTTGTGGAGGAAACTTATTAATGTTGATGAAGTGTTGTTTTATTTTATCTAATTCATCGTTAATTTTATCTGGTGAGCATAGTTTTATGGCTGTGTTTATCTGGTTTCTTAGTATGTTGAGTTTTTGTTTTGTTTCATGTGCTGAGTCCCAAGGAATGTATAGTCCAGTATGGGTGATTTTTTGGTGGATTTCTGTTTTGAATTGTGTGTCGGTTCTTATAATTTTGAGGTTAAGAAATGATATTTGATTGCTTTCTTCCTGTTCACATGTGAAGTTAATGTTGGGATGTATAGAGTTAATGTGAGTGAAAAAGTTAAGTATGTGTTCTGTAGATTCGAATCCTGCAATCGTGTCATCTACATATCTGTACCAGTATAGTGGTGGATGTAATGCTGTATTAATTGCTTGTGTTTCAATTTGTGTCATAAAAATATTGGCTAGAACTGGCGATACTGGGTTGCCCATGCTTAGGCCATTTGTTTGTATATAGTTTTGGTTGTTGAACATGAAGTTTGTCTTTATTGTGGTGAATTCTATGAGGGTTGCTAACTGGTTACTGGGAATGTCTATGATCGGGTTAGGGTCTCGAATATAGAGTTCTAAGGCTATCTTGCAGGCTTCTGTTGTTGGAACTTCTGTGAAGAGGGATATAACATCGAAACTGGCCATTAAGGCTTTATGATTAAGTTGATTTAGATTGGACTTGAAATTAAAAGAGTCTTTGATGAATGAGCTGGCTGATGTTGCATATTTGGAGAATGCCCATGCTATGTATTTACCAAGATTGTAGTTAAACGATTCATATGTTGACATTATTGGTCGTAATGGACAATCTGGTTTATGAGGTTTGGGGATGCCGTATATTTGCGGTGTGCGTGAGTCGGTTTTACGTAGGTAGGAATAAAGTGTTTGTGAAATTGTGTTGGCTTTTTTTATTTGTAGTAGTAATTTGTTTAGTTGCGTCTCATGTGTCTTTGTTGGATTTGTGTGTATTGGTTTAAATTTGTTCGTGTCTGATAGGATGTTATTCATTTTTTGTATGTATTCATTCGTGTTCATTATTACTATAGCGTTACCTTTATCTGCTTTTAGAATTTTTATGTTTCTGTCTTGTTTTAGGTTTCTAATGGAATTAATGTCTCTTTTTGTAAGGTTGTTTTTTAGTTTTCTGTTTTGTGAAATTATGTTGATAGTTTTGTAAGAAAATTCTTTGAAAAAATCGTTTAAGATAATGTTTTTAGGTGGTTCTGGAAAATATAAATTTGTAATTTTACCTGGGAAGTTTGGCAGTTGGATGTCAATAAAGTTATCTAAGTTGTCTTCTTTCTGTTTGTTGTTTTTGTTTTCTGTAGAAAGTATCACAAGTCTCCTGGCTAGGTCTTCTAAACATGTTTTGATTTCTATGGTTGGAATGTACCTTGGTGCTATTGCGAAGTTGAGTCCTTTGTTAAGTAGATGTATCTCGTCTGTGTTTAATTGTCGGTCAGATCTGTTAATTATGAGGTTGGTCAACGGTTTGTCATGTTGATGTCTTTTCTGTTGCTTACATCTTAGTTTTTCAAGTTTTTTGTTGTGGCGGATCTTTTTGTCTCTATCGTTTTTAGTATTGATTTGGTTTATGTTTCGTTGTATTAGTCCGTAAATCTCTGGTTTAATGCAGCATGCTAGTTGATAGTCTAAGTTCATTTTTTTGTTTTTGTAAGTCATGTAGTTCTTTGTATTTTGTGTTCAACATGGCTTTAAGAAGTTTTTTCTGTAAATTTTGGATAATGTTTGTGTATTTATTAAAATCTTTTGAAAGTTTTACCTTTACAAAATTAGGGGTTAGTTGTTCTTTTCTACATTGTTGAATAAAGTTGATGTCATTTCTTCTATTAATGATACGTAGGTTTAAATTTCTTAGTTTCTTAACAATCGTGTGAGCGTGTACTGTTAATGGTGGTGTACTGTATGCTTGTTCAGACATAATGGAAACAGGTAAGTACAAATACACTGAGAAAAAACACAAAAAAACTTACACTTCTCGAACAATTGCCGTGGTGAAATAACAATCAGTGATGTCGAGAAACCCACTTGTTGAGAACTTTTATATGCAAAAACGGCTGTTCTGGGCCCAGAAAACACTTCAAATAGAAGAGCGAACAACGTTTCGACCTTCTTCGGTCATCGTCAGGTTCACAAAGAAAGGGTTACTGGTCGGAAGCTGACCACGTGTTTGGGAGGGGTTGTAAATTGAGTGTTGCAATGTAGAGGGCGCGGTTTGAATATATAATTTTGTCTATAATATTAATATAGGTATAATGGTGTTCCTTTATATTGGTTTATTTTGGGTTTGAGTTGTTGTATAAGTAAGGCTTCTTTAATTTTTCGTTTGTTTATGTTTGTTTCTTTATTTAGTATTTTAGTGTTTTCTATGGTTATGTTGTGTCCATTTGACTTGCAGTGTTCGAAAACGTGTGAAGGTGACTTTTTATGTTCTTTGAATCTGGTTTCCATTTTTCTACTTGTTTCTCCTATATAGAAGTCGTGGCAGTTATCACATTGTATTTTATAAATAATGTTGGTGTGGTGTTTGTCAGTGTAGTTCTTACATAGTATAGACCTTAGTTTTGTGCCTGGTTTTTGAATAAATTTAGTGTTAACTGGAATGTTATATTTTGTTACTAGTTTTTGCCAAATGTTGGTTATTTTTTGCTGATGTCAGGAATATATGGTATACAGCAGTATATGGTTTCGTGATTTTTTGATTCGTGAGATATATTTACTTTTGTTGGTTGATTTTGCTTTCTGTCTGATATATTTTCATCGGTACAAAAACGAGAACCTTGAGTTTTAACGTGTATGTATGTATGTATGTATGTATGTATATGTACCAATATAAAGGAACACCATTATACCTATATTAATATTATAGATAAAATTATATATTCAAACATCAAACCGCGCCCTCTACATTGCGACACTCAGTTATACAACCCCTCCCAAACATGTGGTCAGCTTCCGGCCAGTTACCTCTTTCTTTGTGAACCTGACGATGACCGAAGAAGGTCGAAACGTTGTTCGCTCTTCTATTTGAAGTGTTTTCTGAGCCCAAAAGAGCCGTTTTTTGCATATAAAATGGTTCTCCTCTTGTCTGACGCTACTAAATAAAGGATGGCTTTCGAATAGCTTTGCACGAAGTTCCAAAACTAAAATACTTTGACCTTTGTACCTACCGTCTTGATTCATAACTTACCTCTGGTGCAACTCCATTAATAATCGTGAATCTTTTCGACAAAGTTTCGCGGTATGTAATGTACCTTTTGAAAATATGTTTCACCAGTCTCCTAATACAAAATTACACCAAAGATTTCATAGCTAACAGAGTGCACATACTTTTTGTAGGGTGTCGTGACGTACCGTATTTGCCTGTTTCAAATATCAACTGGATATTTCTTTGAAGCAACTTGTATAGTTTATTCATAGAGAGAAATCCTTTCTGGCTCTTTTGCCTACTGTTGCCTGTATCATGTAGACAGCTTTTGTCATTGTCCTTTGTATTTGTGAATTCTTGCCTGTTAAAAGGAGCTACAATTTTCTTCTCATGTCTGAGGTATGACTTTTATTACGAATCTCTTTCTCGTTAGTTTTAGACTGCCAAGTTGATCCATATTATTTTGTTTCATAATGCCATTAAATAACGTACAAAGACCCAATTTGTACTTTGTCCACCACAAGCTATCAAACCCCAGAATATGACTTTATAGTCAAGGAACTTACTTCTGACGACACCATGGTTCCTTTCTTCGAAATTGTAAGTCCCCAGTCTATCATTTTAACGAATTAATAATTTACATTTGAAAGAACTGTTACTTATTGTTCTCAAAAGGAATCAGATTTGGAACAGCATCACACTACTACGTATTATCAAACAATGACAAATTATAGTTTCATATATACCATTATATCGACATTTTGTATCGGCTGTTTATCATATGACTTTCTGACTTTTGTAACCAGCATCATATACTTTATATATTATCGCCTAATTTTCAATTTTGAAAATGCAGAGGTTGTAGAAGGCAAAGAGAAAAATAAAGAAGACAATATATGGAACAGGTACTCAGCTGTGAGAATTTGCTACTTTTAAACTTGTTTCATAAATCGTTCCACAAACTCTCTAATTATTAATGGAGGGTGTTAGAATATAGATTACCATACCATATGATTTTATTCAACTGTTTAACTCTAATTATTAATGGAGTATGTTAGAATATAGATTACCATACCACATGATTTGATCCTACTGTTTAACTCTCTAATTATTAATACCATACCATAAAATTTTATCCTGATGATTAAGATAAGATTGAGAGAAAAAAAAGACATTTAATATTCCAAAAGAAAGTTTTGCCACAATACCAGTGTTATCTTCCCAAAAGCTCACCATCACTAGAAAAAATAGTGTTACAGGAGAGAAAGGCAAATTTTTTTTTCTATATAATGATGTCATGAAATAATTGCGTAAAAAGATGCTACACTTTGGACAAAGCACTTTGAGAACTTTCCATGCAGTGTACCACCTTCGTTACTATCTTTATAGACACAAGTTTTACAATCTGGTTAATCTCACGGCATTGAGATCTTTAACAGAATAACAACCATAGAGAGTTCAGGAATTTGACCATCCTACTAAAAGAGATCTATAGTGAAGGGATTTTAACGTTTTGTCAACTTGACGAGGGGCGTGATTATCATTTTGATGTGAGACCTCATCACATGAAACATTACACCGTATTCTCATGCTGCTCTTCCGTTTCTCAATATGTAATTGTAGGTTATCGTTACAAATGTCCCGTATTACTCTCCACAGCTAAGCCTTTTAATTAACTTTCTCAGCCTTTTATAAGCCTATTCAACGTAAAACATGTTAATTGTAAAATCCAAACCATTGTTGTGAATATTCCATTGATTCGTTTTTTTCTATCCCATCAAACAAAATGTCTTTCATCCTTACTAGATAGTTCGATACAGAATGCACCTGCTAAAAATACACGTTTCTAACTTTGGTCATCTCGTTGTGCGTGTTTTAATGTGAACTTAAAACATTTTATCCTGTCTCCTGTTGTCAGTGGTAGTTTTGTAGTGGCTATACACCCGTTTGGATTACTTCGTACTAAATGTGTATCTTACTGTTGTCAATATTACCTTCATCCTTGTATTTCAGTGTGGATTAAACTATTAACAGATCCACGAAAAGCTTGCTATTTCTCTGTGCCAACCACATTGTCATTATCCTGTTAAAGACCGCACCTTCAGTTTCTGTTAAAGTTAGATCTATACTGTCTACTGGTTTGTTATATTTTTTTCTATTTTATAACACACTGCAATTGTAATCTGCTTTTTTGTGAGATTATACAGGGTATTCAAAAAGTCACTGTGCAGTTTTGAAAGCAGCGATAACAGCATTCATTCAGTCTATTTCAAGCCAGCAACTGATAGCGGTGTTTAGAAACAAAATAAGAAGGCTCCAAGCCTGTATTGATCCCAACGGGGGTCACTTTCAACACTGTTTATAATTGTCATTCATATTTACCTCCTTATTTTATATCGAAAAATATCTGTTAATAAATATATAAGTGCAGAATGACTTTCAGAACACTCTAAATTTCTAATAAATATTGTGCTGTGTGTTATCGTAGGTTTCTGTTTTGTCTCAGATATTTCTATAAATCTCTAAATTTTATGTAAATTTGTAACTCCCGAGTGAGCCAAGCATGGCCAGGTGATTGAGGCACTCGACTCGTAATCTTAAGATCGTGGGTTCGAATCCCCATCATTCGTTGCTAAAAGAGTAGTCGAAGATTTGGCGGTGGGTGGTGATGACTAGCTGCCTTTTCTCTAGTGTTACACTGCTAAATTAGGGATGGCTAGCGCAGATAGCCCTATTGTAGCTTTGCGCGAAATTCGAAACAAACCAAAGCTCCCTCGTGAGTTGACAACGAACACATTTTTGGCTATTTCTGTTTTCATATTTCACCATGATTACGTATATTATATATCGATAGCATATAAATATATTTAATACTTACCATTTCTGTGACGTTTATGAATTATAATGAAGGTTCTGGTGAAATGAAACAACGGTGTTATCGTTCAGACGAAATCTGTGAAAATAAAACAGTTTTGGTAGCGTCGTACGGTGTTTTATAATTACAAATTTGTTCATCTTCTTAGTAACCAGAAAATTCCATCAAATGAAGTCATCATCATGAAGGTGGATTCTACGTTTTCGTCGACTTCTCAAACCTCTTGTTTTTTCTTTTTTACATTAGATATTTGACAATTTGTCAAATGTATTTTGTAGCTACACTGAAACCAATGTTACAATTATAGACACGTCAAGTAACAAGAAAAGATTAAATTATATAAAGAAATTAGATAAAAAGAATGTTATTGTTTTAAAATTACTCTTATACTTTTATGCAATAATTTGAATATTTTAAAATGCAAAAATTATTTATTTTTAAAATTGTGTAATGTACGTACAATAGGAAATCCTGTGAGGTTGGTAAAATAAAGTGTCTGTAATGTACTTTTTGACAGTCAGTATTCTTTAGGATGACATATACAGTTGTTAACAATCGCAGGATGAAGTTAGAAAGAAGAGGTAAATTATTGGATTTTCCGCAAAGCTACTTGAGAGTTTTCTGCACTAAATGCCTCTAGTTTAGAAATAATAGACTAGAGGAAAGACACTTAGTCAACTTACCGTCAACTCTCAGGTTTCTCTTTTATCAATGAATAGAGGAATTAAAAGGCTGAAAGGGCGAAAGGTTTGATCATAGGGTTCGAACCCCCGACCTGCATATTGTAAGTGGAGACTCCTCACCATTACACCATGGCATGCTCAAAATAGTAAAGAAGGATACTTTATCTCCTCCAAGTTTCATTATAGCATAGGAAAAGTTGGCTTTAGCTGCATTCAACCTCTCTTAGACTGGTGAGAACATTATCATTCTTATAGGTTGGATCATAGTTTATCATCCATTTAATGGATGGAACAAGTCAAAATGAACAAATCAACATCCAAACAGTTTGGCCATATTTCTAGAGGGAGAAGTCTCATCTGAAATAACTTTATCAGCAAAGGGAATTTCAGGAATTTACAAAATACTGAGATAAGGTAAAAACACACAGAATGTTGAACAGATATCGATGTCTAAACCCAAACAAAATAGTGAAATGCACAGCTGAAGACTAACTCGCTTCCACTAATTACACAACCAATTTTCGTAATATCGTCCTTCCAGTAGCAGCATGATTGCAAATAAGAAGACGTGATCCCTGAGAGTTTAAACATAAAGGTTCACAATTACTGCTATCATAGTTATTATTTTCGTAGCAAACACAGGTTAAATCTACGTAATATAAAGTATTCTAAAAACCACATTAATGGTAGGTTATTTGAAGTGGGTTTTTAAAAACCTGGCTTAATGTTTTCAGAATAATAGGAAGAAAACAGACTTAGAATAATGGTACTGGTTGGTGTGCATCAGTTTATCTAACACCCTTGTCCTGAGGCTTGGACCATATTGGAACAAAAAACGAGCTTTGATGTTTCAAAACTTCTATTGATGACAGTTTTTCAACACATTTATGGAGTTCCCCTAAGTCCTATTGAATAAATAATGACACCATTTTACCCAATAAGGATTGAAGTTTTGTCCAATAAAGAAGAAGAATCTGAAACTGTGAAACAGATGGTAAACAAGATAAGACAGTATTCATAAAAATGAGACATAATTTGGTGCCGACTGACTCACCCACTATGGAGTCTTACAAGCTGACATGCCACACTGTCGTATTTAAAAAATGCAGCAACATTGGGATATAGTGATCTGGGTTACTGCAACACACCACTTGAAACTTCAATTCGTTCAGACGGAAGGTAATGAAGTGACCTAAAAATTATTTGGATGGTCTACTCACTGTCAATGTCAAATGTCTTTGATGGATGTTGAGGACGTTATGTCTAAAATTTGTGTTTGCGTGTAATAATTTGCTTACTACGCTATTTGAGCTCTACTGGTAATGATTATGTAAAGAGTGAATAAAATTAAAATATTATATATTTTTTTGTAATGACACTGATATAAGTGTGAGTGTTACCTCTACAACAGTACAATACGTGTAGCCTCAGTCGATGCTTTGTTGTCCCAAACCCACTGCTTAGATGGAATAACCAAACGAAAACGCTAGAAGGCTTGAGGAGATTGTCCTTACAAATGCACCCAAATTCAAATCATTTGACAAAAGTTTGTGACAGCTTCTTTAGTCGTGAATAGGGAAGTAGCATTAATATATAGCATGTTCAGTGAAGTAAGTACTACACATCTCAGCCAATGATATTAGATAATATCCTGTCAGATAACAAGTACAACATAATCTTGTTCATTGTGTCAGCTTTCAAAGACAAGACCTGTTGTACAGAGTTTAGGTGATTTACGTGGTATAACAGTTTGAAGTAACAATTAACAATGATACATTAATGGAGTTGTGTTATCGTGAGAACAAAATGTACTGATAAGTTTAAAACAAACATAAAATTTGTACATTACAGAATGTATCTACTTTTTGTTTGTATTTATTGTAAGAGTGACAAGATGGACATTTAAATACAACTATTCATTCTTTTCACTCATCAGTGTGAATCACCTGCACATTTCCAACTTATTTCCACCGTTGTATGTCCCATAAGCAGTATAATAGTATACATAGTTATAAAATTTAGTATTATCACTTCATGGATAGGTTTTCAGCATATTTTTTCTCAACATAATTAATATTGAATCTGAAAGTCAAGTGCAAAAAAGAAAAAAAAACGTTCTCACTACATAAAACTACTTTGAACATGAATTGCAATATATTTCTTAATATCCTCTTTTTTTTCTTTGTTACAATTAACAGCGAAGAATTAAACAAATCGTGAGATGTATTTCAAATACGTATAATGTCTTTCTGGCTTCTGCCAAACAAACAAAGAATTTTATTTATGATAAAGGTCTTGACTTCCTATCTTTTCATTCAGTGATGAACTGACACCTATATTAAAATATTGTAATTTTAAATTAGCAATAAACTGATGTCTATATCAAAATATTATAATGTTAAGTTAGTATTGTTTGTTTTGAAGTTAAGCACAAAGCAACACAATGGACTATCTGTGCTCAGTTCTGCCACGAGCATCGAAACTCGGATTCTAGCTTTATAAGTCTGCAGGTGTACCGCTGTGTCATTGAAGGGGGAGGGATCAACGTGAGTAATGAACTGACGCCTACCTCTAAATGTTGTAATATTAAGTTAGTAATGAATTGACGCCTACCTCTAAATGTTGTAATGTTCAGTTAGTAATGAACAGAAAGTCTACCAGATACATCCATTACCACAGTCCGTTAGCCCATTGCAGCCAGCACTTGTATTGTTCCCAGGTCCAGCCAAGCTTTGGAAGAAAACGCTGCTCCGTGCAGCAGAAGGATGAAGATGTGAAAATTGGAAGTGTCCTTAGGTAAAGCTTCACGGTAGAAAACTTTGACATTCTGGTTAGAGTTATGAAAAAAACATGATTACAAAAAATAAAACAATGGCGGAATATTAATCACAAACACGTTTCGTTTTTTCTTTTTCAGAAAATCTTAACAAAACGTCAAATTAATATGATTACCAATTACTGTTTCCTTTTGAATATAGATATTATATATAAATTACACACTATGTATATATTATATACGGTGATTTATAATTTCTAACAATATTTTAGTGGTTCTAACAAATGTGAAACTTGAGGCAAAATGTTACTTCTAAAAACATTTTCAGGTTCAACTCGAACCCGAAATAAAAATAACTGTGTGAATAACGTATTAATTTATACACATTGACAAGTAGTTTCTAATAACAACAGGTCTATACAAATTGACAAGTAAAGTTGTAGTTTCTAAGTAACAAAAGAAATTCATATCTTACAAAATATATTACACGTACCTTTCCACGCAGTAATGAATGATGAGTCTACATAGTATATTCATACACAAAATACAATACTCACTTAGAATTTCAGGTTTAATTCAGTTTTCAATCACACAATAAAAATAAATGAATGTTATATTTCAAATTATTGTATTAAAGAGCTTATTTGCTTGAAGTGAAGACCAAAGGTTTGTGACGTTGTGAGTCCACAGAGGTACCGCTGTGTCACCGAGTCATAAAAAAGTACCAAATGTAAATATCTATAATTTATTTTGACTTGCCAATGAGCGTATGTTACCGAGCACAAGCTATAACATCATATATAGTATCAGGATCTACATCCACTTATCAGAGATATTCATTTGCGGCAACAGCATCTACGTCCACTAAGCAGAAATATTCCATTAGGAACAACAGGCTATACAACCACTTACTTCAAATATTTCATATAAAACAACGTAATATACATCTACTTACTACTTGATGGATTTGGAATATGAACATAATATAATTATTCCTGATAATTCAGTAATGTTGTAAAGTTATAAATAAATATAGAAGTTGATGGTTATTCAGGTTTAAGATAAAACCATTATGATATATTGTACTCTTGTTTTTAAAACAAGTCCAAATGGTTACCTCTCGATGTGGATTCCTTTACATGACGAGGGAACCTTGAAGGGAAGAAGAGTATTCTATAAGTTGAGAGGCGTCGGAGGCACTGAAACACCACTCTGGTGGCAAAGTCCTGTAGCTGGGTGAACTTGTGATGCTTTTCCCTAAAGTCAGTCATGTGATCCTGTTGGGCAGAGATAAACTGAGTACTAGTGTTGAACGTTCTCAACGGGTATTACGGGCAGTATATCTGATGCTAGTGTTTGAGTATAACACTCACAAAACTGTGGCACAGCTACACTGTCCTAGTTGGGTAGTGTAGCGCGTCCTCTTGCTGGACTCCATGGAGGGTGTGGTCAATGGGTAATGAATCATTCTGAATTCCTTATGGATAATAAAAATAATGATCATCAAAATAAAATAAAATTCATTAGTAAACGATCAATCATAAAGACAAACGGCTCCCTTTTTCATTCATGAATAACCAAAGGGGCTGATTAGCTCTTCTGAGTTTGTTTAAAAGCTACAATATGAGGAGATCTCACTTGAAATATCTTAAGCACAAGATAGCACACTCCTCTTGAAATCGAAGTCCATTGGGAATATGCCTTTCAAGGTTACTC
Source organism: Carcinoscorpius rotundicauda (assembly GCA_011833715.1). Classification (NCBI taxonomy): domain Eukaryota; kingdom Metazoa; phylum Arthropoda; class Merostomata; order Xiphosura; family Limulidae; genus Carcinoscorpius; species Carcinoscorpius rotundicauda. The sequence goes on along the minus strand of CM022392.1, from coordinate 88,376,410 downwards.
CCATGCTAATCTAAATTCCTCAAAAGGAGTGAACATAAAGAAAGATTTACTTAACATCCCTGAATCGGAGATCCTCTCTCGTTTTTCCAGACAAGGTGGTTTGGCTGTTCGGCCTGTCTCCATTTGTAAAAATTGAACAATTTGGATTACAAACATTTTGATGTTGCCGTTTAAATTGCTACGTCTCATTGCCACTATCAAAGCAAATTGTCTGTCACATGTTTCTAATGCTAAAGGTTTAGAGATTCTAAGAAATATTGTAATTCTTTGACACGTGCTCGTTCTGGAGGCTAAGGCTACAACAGCTATGAGTGTCAATCGGACCCACATTGCTCTAACTGTAATGGTTCTTACCCTCCATGTTCTCGTCCTTGTTCTGAATTAGCAAAAGAAAAAGAGGTGTATTTTTTGAAGACCATAAACAACATTTCTTATCCAAAAACACATAAACTGTTGTTTCCTCTTCTATCTCTGATGTATACTGCTGTACTCCACTCTACTGGTACAGCGGAGATACAGACAAATCTGTCTGATTCTCTTATAAAGACTTTCTCTTCTCATGTGAAGAGTCTTCTGCCCTCCAAGGATACACATATTAATAAATCTACGTCTTCACCTGTCTCTTTTGCAGCTTGGACCTCTCTCCATCGGTCCCCCCAAAGTGTAGGTCAGTTACTTGATGACGCACTCACTCATTGAATTCTAATTTCTCCAACATAGACTTGCCTCGCTGTTCCGTAGCAGGGTCCTTGTGGGTTAATAGACCTCTTTCTATTGAGCAAAAACTAAAAGACACTGCATACAGTTCTTCTGTATAATAAAAATGGCTAATTTCGTGCAGTGGAACAGTCGAGGTTTCCATTTCAGTTTATATTACACCAAAGCCTCGACTGATTTCAATCATCCTGTGTGTCTCTCCTCACAGAAACATTCCTTAGGCCTGTTGCTGCTGTAACTTTTCAGCGACTTTCCTTGTAAAGGAACGACAAACTGTGTGATAGATGAGTTTTGCTGGTTAACTAACTGAAACATAATTTTCTTTAAGTCTTAGAAGTACCAACTGAAACATAATTGTTAATGTCCTAGGTACATTATGGAAAAGAATATAAATATGGCAAATTATTCAAATAGGCTGCACTAAAATAATAGGAAAAACACTGGTAAGGCAGCTTATTGGTAATTTTTGTTTGATACGTGGGAAACACATAAAACGTTGTTTCCAATAAGAATAACGTAACTTTAGAAAAATGTTTATATATGTGACATTCTAGTAGTAAATAATTTCACAAGAGCAGAAAAAAATGGAATCAACATCTTTCACTTTTTTAGCATATTTCCTATTATTGTCGACAACTGGAGACGTTTTTGAAACTCCTATAGCTTTGTTGTGACGAATGTGGGTTTTTAATTAAAACTACAAAATACACTTTTGATTTGAGGGATGTCACTGACTTTCCATCCGTTTTGTCAAGAGAAAGTACCAGCCTTTAGTAACAAGATAAAGAAATGCTGTATTGTAAAACTGTACAAGTTTGGAATCCGAACAATAGAATATCGCTTCAGGAACCACAAAGAGATACAAATACAGGGAAGATTTGTATTCAATGCAGATAATAATCAACAATGTTTGGCTTTATAAAAATATTGTTGAGAACACGTAAAATTGGCTATGCATGAGGTTAACAACCTACAATCCTTCATACAATAAATCTTGAAATGAGTGTATAGTTTTCTTCTAATGACAAATAACGTGTAGAAATTAACCTGAAGAGAATACTTAAGTTTAGGTTAGGACTATGAAGTTGAGTTGTCTAGAAATGATAGAGGTGTAAAGATGTCAGTACTATTCCACAGTGGACTGTTCCTGTTATTAACAATGTAAAAACAAACCATTCTTAATAGGCCTGCTTTACTCCCAAATAAAAAAACAAAAAGATTGCCACATCAAATCTCTGAAACCTGTTACAAGAACTTTCACAGTTTCTGCAAGGTGCAGTATCAGAGGTACTTTTCAAAGAACCTCTTTCTTTGATGATCACAGCAGTGAGTCTGCAAGTCTACTGACTAAAATCCGGATTTCGATATCCGTGATGGGTATTGTATAGATAGTCCTTTGTATATCTTTATGCTTAAGAACAGTCAAAATAATTTGAACTCGTATGCAAAAATTAAAATTCCAGTGTAATATCATTGTGCTATTAAAAGTACGAATGGTAAGAACCCAATGACAGATCTCTTGAAATATCCAAATGAGGACAATTTAAGAAGATTGTATAGTTATATATAAAAATATGAGTTTTTGAATAATTTTCTCAAGCCTGAATAAACTTTAGGTAATCTGTAAAAATAAAGCACAGCTAATAAAGTCCCTGTGTCTGTCACTATGTTCGTTTAATCCTCTGTAGCTTTATGAAATTTATTTGGCTCTATATAATTTTAATTCAACTGAATGAATGTAGAAATAGAAGGATGGTTACAATTTGCAGGTGTTATGACTGAAATGTTAATATATTGCATCCTATCATATATAACAAATTTTTAAATTTTATGACAAGGAACAAACTTGTTTCTACCCGGCATGGCCAAGTGCTTAAGGCACTCAATTCGTAATCCGAGGGTCGCGGTTTCAAATCCTCGTTACGCCAAACATGCTCACCCTTTCATTTGTGAGGACATTATAGTTTGCGGTTATTCCCACTATTCGTTGGTAAAAGAGTAGCCCAAGAGTTGGCGGTAGTTGGTGATGATTAGCTGCCTTCTCTCTAGTCAAACACTACAAAATTAGGAACGGCTAGCGCAGATAACGCTCATGTAGCTTTGAGCGAAATCCAAAACGGACCAAACCTATCCAGAATTTTACATCAGAGAAATCGACAGAAAATTATAAATCAGATTCACTAAACATAATAATGAAAAACTCTCCCATGTTTTCCACCAATGTAACTCAAAAATCCACAAAAAAACAGTGTAATTTTAAACAAAGGACCAAATAACGATAAACAAAGAGTGAAAGAAGCTAGCTTAATTGATCAAAACAACCCCGCCCAAAAACCAACACCCAGGGTACTAAGATACCTATACCATGTTGTGAAACAATCTCCAGTCATGTGACCTCTTTATTCTTTAGTGTGTGTATTATTGTGTCACTGTAAACTACTTGTACCTGATAATGAAATAATCAGGTCGAAACGGTATGCATTTATAATAAAGTTTTATTCGTTACTAAATCAAACTGTTTCCAGTTTATTCGAATATATCTTTATTCGCAGATCCCTGATGAACAAAATTCCACCTTTTGAAATCATTTAGGCTACAGGGCTTCAAATTTTTTATATTTTATTTTAATTATTTATGTTTTCTTAACATCATGAATGTATTCAGGTATATTCATAAATTTTTACTCTAATTGTCCTTGCAGTTAACGAAATTTTTTGTTGTCCGTAAACGTGAGCTAATCTTTCTTCTATAATTTCTTGGAATACAACCTATTCAAACAGGAAATACATAAGATTCTGATAAATGCATAGGAAAGAATTTAGTTAACATTACCCACCGCTGACAAGAAAAGTAAAATTGATCGTCACATTAAAACGATTCCACGGCTAAAAGATCGAGCATGTTTGATGGCGGGATTCAAACCCACAATAAGTAGTAGTTCGTGAGTCGAACGCCAGGTGCCCCTAGGTAACAGAATACTGTGTTAGTGTTGAATAAACAATTTTGTTGTTTTAAAGTAAACTTTGGTTTACTTGCTTTACCCTACCATCGGTGTTCGATTTATTCTTCACTTAGATAGTTCTGTATGCACGATTTTAAGGCTTATCTGTAGCAAAGTATCACATGAACATGATTCCATTAGAAAGTCTAAAAAATTATGTACAACTGTTGGAAACTGTGACAGTTTTGTAAATGACTACCTGTTTGTATTTCCTACCTAGGAAGTTGCAAAATTACCAATCATGTTGTTTAATATGATATAAAATAATAAACATTACAAACTATCTTTACCATCAGTCAAAATTATCAAACATTCCTTGATCCTTCTCACAATTCCATTATAAAAATATCATTTAAGAGTCAGTTTTGAAAGTGTTAACATTAAAGACTGTTTAGGTGTCTCCATACACGTAGGATTTACACATTACAATCATATTGCTACATCTGTATTATTATTACAACATTCAGTATAAAGAACTTTATAACAGGATAGAATTACTGGTTTTATATTTACAGCACAGAGCGAACTCAAATATTCTTTTCGTAAAATTCGCAAGACTTCAAATATTTTAAATATGAAACAAATAGGAAATTCAATATACATTTGTGAAAATAATCGCATTATGTCTTCTTTTTTTCTCAATATCACTCACATTTGATTAGGGTATATGTATCTAACAGCCCCGCCATGAGAAGGTGGGTAAAACACTCGATTCGTAAGCTGAGGGTCGCGGGTTCGAATCCTCGTCACACAAAACGTGCTCGCCGTTTCAGCTATGGAAGTGTTATAAGGTGACGGTTAATCACACTATTCGTTCGTAAAAGAGTAGCCCAAGAGTTGGCGGTGGGTGGTGATGACTAGCTGCCTTTCCTCTATTTTTGCACTGCTAAATTAGGGATGGCTAGCGCAGATAGCCCTCGAGTAGCTATGCGCGAAATTTGCAACAAACCAAACCAAAATCATATCTAATAAGTATTCAATTACTTGTACTGAACAAGAGTGTTGTCCCCCGCTGATACAGTGGTAAGTCTACGGATTTACAATGCTAAAATTAGCGGTTCGATTCCCCCCGATGAACTCAACAGCTAGTCCGATGTTGCTTTGCTATAAGAAAACACAAACACAAAAGTGTTAAGACAAGTAAATATTTTGTCATTCTTTCCATTTTGTGGGGCTAATTCTTCCATGTTACCACGTAAAAAAACTCAAATATTTTATACCTAAAACAGCATGGTAATACTTTACTGTTGACAACTGATGAACCGGTATGAGAATACTTGTCATTCTTTAGAATTTCCGTAAACTTGTACCAAGGACATATTATAAGGGTTTTGCTTGAATGAACATACTGATTAAATTTTAGGCCTGAAATAACTCTCATGGTGCCCAATGCAGTGCGTTAATTATATAGAAAGAAGCTAGTAAGGAACTAACATATGGTAACGGTGTATGTTAGAAATCAATTTAATAACACTCCACAAATAAACCTTGATACAGAGAGTGTTTAACACATTATATTAAGTTTTATTTTCATGGCATAAAAAACTTAGAGAATTGTCAGTAGAGCAGAGAGTTCGTACAAAAACTTTACGTGGTGCTGATTGGACTCTCCAGCCAATTGCTTCAGACTTGAAATGTTATCCTAGAACTGTCAAGTACACCCTAGATCATGAGACTGAGACAGGTAAATTAGAAAATAGAAAAGGAAGAGGAACACCTAAACTCAGTTATACTGATGTTAAGTATCTTTCGGGACAGAAGGAAGACTGCACGAGATAAATAGCCATGAACCAAATGACAGAAAAGTGTCCTGATATACAGTGTCAAGAAGACTCAATGAGAATGAAATATTTGGTTGTGAAGCAGTTAGAAAACCTATACTTATACCTTCAATCATCATGAAGAGACTGAATTCTGCTAAAAAATACAAAAGCTGGACTGCTAATGAATGGTAAATGGCTTTATGAGTGGATAAGTCCAATTTTGAAATATTTGGTTCAAAATGTAGGTCGTACGTCCGACGAAGAAAAGGTGAAAGATACTTACCTCAGTACATAGCATCAACCATGAAATATAGGTGGAGTCAGTGTAATGAAATGGAGGTGTTTTTCTGTTAATGCAACAGGAGATATTTGCACAATAAATGGAATAATGAACCAGTACACATACCATCAGAAACTGATCTGTCATGGTGTATCCAGTGGTTTGTGTATTATTGGTTAAGGATTCTACTACCTAGAAAATAACTACCCTCTTTAAAACATTAAGAAAGAAACTGTTGGAGTCATTTTAATTATACAATGGCCCTCATAAAGCCCCGATCTCAACCAACTTGAATAGATCTAGTACAAGAAACTGCTGGAGTCATTTAAATGATACAATGGCCCCATAGAGTCCCGATCTCAACCAGCTTAAGTAGATCTGGAACACGATGGATCAAAAACTTGACATGTCAAAAATTACTTCTAATGAAACTTTATGGAAGTGTATTACAGTCATTTAAAGTATAAAGACATTTGTACTGTGTTTACTAAACTCAACACTTCCACTGAGTTTCTGTTAAGCTATGTTTACTGAACTCAACACTCCCACTGAGTTTCTGTTAAGCTATGTTTACTAAACTCAACACTTCCACTGAGTTTCTGTTAAGCTATATTTACTGAACTCAACACTCCCAATGAGTTTCTATTAAACTATGTTTACTGAACTCAGCATTTCCACTGAGTTTCCCTTGTACTAAATACGAACATTAATAACATTTTTTGTGTTTCACCTGTGATTTACCTTCCAATGTTCTTTGACAGAAACCCAAAACCTAATGTTTGACTTTGTCCTTACAATTTTGCACAATACTGTATATCGGTAATACTAGGGCTTACAAAATTTGTCTAAAGGAAATAAATCTGTAAAGCTGAATAACTTGAATTTCACTGGCTGATTACAACTTGTTAAACTTTTACACAAGAACAAAAACTTGTTTCCGTTAGTAAAATCCAAAAGCTATTCTTGTCAAGAAACCATTACAGACAGTAAGTTGATAATTGTCAAACCTATTGGCATCATTGCATATACAGGAATCAAGATGGTGCGAATCAAAACTGCTTAACTTGCAAAAAATCTAAAATTTTATAACAATGTGGTTAAAAACTGGTTATGATTACAAGTTGTGGTGTCGGAACATTTGTATGGAACATAATTTGAGCTAAATCATGTGAAAGAACTTGGAACTTATCGCAGCTTCAGTTAAGTATGTGAAGTAGCTGGTTAACTTATGTGTAACAAAAGAAAATGTACTATTTCAAGTAAAGATTAATAGCCATCTTGTCACTACTCTGACATCATTACTTAAACAGTAGATAACCTGGCATGTAAAGCTAATAGTTGAAACTAGGTACCTTATATAGGCAAATAATATGGACGTTCATATACGTTATAGACTGTTACAACTCCATTATAAAAGAAGTTTCATTTTTTACTTAAATTTGTCATCAATTGAGCAAATATGTAGGAATGTTGAGTCCTTTTGTTGTCCATTTTTAAACAAATTAATTTGAAGTAAGGATTATGTTTTGATACTGAGCACTAACAACAACCCACATGAAGTAAAAATGTATCTCAAGATAGCTGGTGTGGGTATTAAAACTTTAATTAAAATAAAATACTGACCAACGTTTCGATCTTCTTAAGTCATATTCTGGTTAACAGGTCAAAACGTTGTTCTGTACTTTATTTTAATTACGTTTTAATACCTATACCAGTGTCTTGAGAATACAATAACAAAATAGCTGTTAGCATACGCTGAAAACTACGATTCTGCTCTATTTAAGTGTTTAGTAGAGGTTTTATAATAATATCTATTATCTTAGTTGTAAGATATTCGTGTTAAAATAACAACTAGAAATAGGAAAAAAAATATTTGTTGTCATTGTTCTATTAGCTAAATAGTCAAACGAATAAAAAGTGAACGTAACAGAGTCTTTTTACAAGTAGTTTTTAAAGTCAGGGTTATTTCTTATGCCAAGAGAAATGCTTCTATATTTGTAATAAAACAAAATATGTCTGCTAACAGAATTAGTTTAAGGAAGAATGGGGTATCAAAACTGAATTATGATACAGTTTAAATTAAATATCAAACAGTACACTCAATTCTGTGTCATTTTCTGGTATTCGAGATCAAAGGCGCTGTTGCTAGTGGTGTTTTAGCGTAAAGCTGCATAATGAACTATTTGCACTCTGTCTATCGCTGGAATCGAACCGTAGATTTCAGCACTGTAAGCACATAAACTTATCGCTGATCAGCTGTGGTGGGTTGAAGATCAAAGGCAAAGTTCTGAATTATGATTTTTATGGAATGGATTTACTGAAAAAATCTAAACTGACTTCACAAAAGCTTTACTTAATTTTGTTATGGTTTGTTTGTTTTGAATTTCGCGCAAAGCTACACGAGGGCTATCTGCGTTAACCGTCCCTAATATAGCAGTGTAAGATTAGAGGAAAGGCAGCTATTTATTACCATCCACCGCCAACTCTTGGGCTACTATTTTACCAACGAATAGTGGGATTGACCGTCACATAATAACGTCCTCGTGGCTGAAATGGCAATCATGTTTATTGTGACGGGGATGCGAACTCGCAATTCTCAGATTGCTAGTGGAGCGCCTGAACTATATGGCCATACTGGGCCTTTTTTTTTTATAGCCGATTGTAAATGATTACAAGCATGCCTTGTAACTTTGTTCAGTGTTTTAAAGCATGAATTTTAATAAATAAGTTCTACATTGTAATGTTAGTTTCTGTTTTTTATTTTCCTCAGTTGATTTCTTCCAAAACCCCTAGTTTTTCGTTACTTTTCATTCTAAAAAAAATCACCATTAACACTGGTTAATTATCTTTCATTCGTTACAACAAGCAACACAAGCTGGCCGCAACCATCCTTTGGGATAGTGACATGTATAGTACAGGCAGAACTATGCTTTTTTTCACTTGAACAGATAATATTTTTGAGTGTATAAATTTTAAAAGAGATGACGACAGCAGCACGAGCTAGCAGCTGGCAGTTTTCTATCCTGTCCTTGACTTTTCTACTCTTAATCCACTTTTACGCTATGATGTATTCAATTAGTTCCCTGTGTTTATGGGTGTAATTAACGATTGAAGAACCTCTGTCTTCAGAATGCTTCCAGAGTTGACACTAGTTTTGTTTGTTTTCCTTTCGTGGCTATCAAGTGAGGCTTGACTGCATTTTGTTAGAAACTGAAGTGTGGTGGGAAGATCTTAGTACGTTCATGAAGTGCTCAAGTACTTAAGATGGGTTCCCAAGCGCACGTAACCCGAGCACTCGTGTTGATCACGTGGTTAGTACTAGCATATACTCTTTAGTATACTTTAGTATAGTAGTTTACTCTTTCATGCTATTTTCTTCAGTTCACTAAATAAATAGTCTTTAATAAATAACGTTATTGAAGCTGACAAAGTGACAATATTAGAACGCAGGGTCAGCTGTTATTTACGAAATTAGAAAAATTGTTTTTAGCTTATACGTTTTAAAACGTTTTTGTTCGTTGTTTAAAGATCATGTGAATAATTCAGTCATTTAAAAATAAGATTATATATTTCAAATTAATTTTATAAAACACGAGATATTACATATTTGGAAAACATAGTACATGTATTAAAGATTTTGTTTATTGGTTGTTTCTTTTTAATTTCGCACAAAGCTACACGAGTGCTACCCGTGCTGGCTGTTCTTAATTTGGCAATGTAAACTAGATAGAAGGCAGGCAGTCATCACCACCCAATGTCAATTCTTGGACTACTCTGTTACCAACGTTATAGTGAAATTGAGTGTTACATTATAATGCTCCCACGGCTGAAATGGCGAGCATGTTTGGTGTGACAGGAATTCGAACCCTAACCACCTGGTTATGTCGGACCATTAAAAATTAACGTAAAGACTAGTCTATAACTCGATTTACCACTTTTCATCTCATTCTATAGTTTTAAAGGAATTTTACTGCTTATGATATCTAAAACGAAGCGATATATCAAATAAAATTAGACGTTTTTGTTTGTTTTTGCTTTGTTTCTCAAACATAAAGTTATCTCACCCTACTGGCAATCAGTGAAACAAGTATGAGATTATTTATATGTTTATTATTCAAAATTAGAATACCTTACAGTAAATAATATCGATTGTAATGATCAAGCAAACAAATTTGTTGTTGTTTCCGAAGGGAGATTGATACAAACATGTGGTTTAGTCTAAAGATACTCAGAAAATTCAGAAATATCTCTATCAATAATTTTCTTTACTAGATTTACGTGGAGAGCATTTCTTCTATCGAAAACCTTCATGAACTTGCAAACACTGAAAATGCCGTTAAATAACTCCAAAACATTTTATTCAATCGACAGCTTTTGCTCTGTTAAACGTTTTGACCTTAACCAAAGCTCAGAATAAGTTGACAGTTCAATGAAAAATGATTGTTTGTTGCTTTCCAATGTTTTTCCTTTTATTTTAATGCAACGTGTAATTAGATGAGTAATTTATGACCAAGAGTGTCTGTCAATTTACAACAAAGAATGTTTATGAACAATTTAAGCCTCGTTCAAAGGTGTGATCTTATGCTTAGCGTGCCTGACTGTGAACTTGAAGATCTAGTGCTCGCGTCCCGATCCGTGAAAATGAGCTCCTTGGTTTGGGACCGTAATTGTGTTAAAAGAGTGACAGTTTAATCCTATCATTCAGTTAGAGTAGCCCAAGAGTTGACGGTGGATGTTGTTCATTATCTGCGTTCTCTTTAATTCAATCAACAAATAGCAACACTATTTAAACTCTTAATGGGAGGCGGAGGGCAGCATTTGTTGGTGGTTCAATTGCCGCCAGGCACGGCATGGTGAGGTGTTTAACGAGCTCGACTCGTAATCTGAAGATCGCGTCTTCAAATACCCGTCACCTCAGACATGTTCGCCCTTTCAGCCTTGAGTCGTTATAATGTGACAGTCAATCGCACTATTCGTTGGTAAAAGAGTAGCCCAAGAGTTAGAGGTAGGTGGTGATTACTAGCTGCCTTCCCTCTAGTCTTACACTGCTGAATTAGGGATAGCTAGCGCAGATAACCCTGCGCGAAATTCAAAAGAAACCAGACCAGCTGCCGACTGGATGACCTTGGGTTTTTAAAAAATTAAACATATAAAGATTACTCTATTTTAGAAGTATATGCTCCAGTTATTTCCTATAAAATTTAATAACCGTAAACATAACGCATGCTACGCGTTACCTGTGTATATACAGTTCTAAATATTGAAAATAAATACGGGGAAATTACTGATTTGTCAAAAGACTTTAGATTGTTATTCAGCCAATATGTGTATGTGTGTGAATTTGAAAAGGGGATACTACTGAAAGATCTTCATACAAAAATACTCGTTTCAACTTACAAGCCACACCTTTATCTAATGACCCTTAACTTGAAGGAGGTTTGAACAATTAATTCCTTTGTAGGTCCAATATTAACTCTAGTCTTGTTGTCTAGAATCCCAGAAAAATAACTCCTTTCATATTTCATAGATACTCTTCTGTGTGTAACTCAACAGAACATAAAGCTCTTTCATCTGTTTGTTTCCAACACAATTTACATTTTACATTCACGGTGAAACAAAGGGCACTTAAGACATTTTCACCTGCCATTCAAACATTTTTATCTCAATCTTAGCTCGGAAGTTAACTTTTCGTTTAAATCAAGTCATCCTGATTTAAATGCCTGAGAAAAAATATTTTTATTCTACGATAACTTTAATAAAATATTTCTAAATGGGTTGCAATAAAGTTTAAATAAAACTGTTAAACCTTCTTTGAAAATTTGGGTTTGAAGTTATCTCACAAGAAAGCTGAACGCTCAATGTAACTGTTTGTAACATTAGTTATTGTTTAATACGACAAAGATAACAACTGTTTATTGAAAAACAGAATACTCACGTAGTGACACAGCAGTCAGTCTGCAGATTTAGAACGTTACAAACATGGTTTCGATACTCGTGATGGGCACAACTCGCCATTTTGTAGCCTTGTTCTTAACTACAGACAAATAAACAAACTAATCACTGAATATCTGACGGATCTCAAAATCTATCATTTTATAAAAGGAAAAAAAAAACTCACAAGTATATTTTAAAGATCAAAGTTAACATTATTGAAATAGGGTATCTACATGGTCAACAGTCATGGATATACATGATTTTGTATTAGTATTACTAATACAAGGGACTTGCGCATTTTCTATACACGGTCTGGTAGATATAAGTGGTTAAGGCACTCGACTCATAATCCGAGGGTCGCGTGTTCGAATCCCCGTCACAATAAACATGCTCGGCCTTTCAGCCGTAGTGGCGTTATAATGTAACAGTCAATCCCACTATTCATTGGTAAAATACTAGCCCAAGGATTGGCTGTGGGTGGTGATGACTAGCTACCTTCTCTCTAGTTTTACACTGCGAAATTTCGGAAGGCAACTTCAGAAAGCTCAAGAGTAGCTTTGGACGATATTTAAAGCAAACCAAACCATTTTTTATTCAGTGATTAGTTCCACCCGTACACGTTTCTACAAAACTACCTGGGCTGCATACCGTTGATTTATACCACATGAAAATGTCTCTGTTGCATGATATTAACCTGATATATATCGTATATTTCAGATAGAAGATCAGTAATCTATTTATTTCTGATCAGTTCAATAAATAAATAAATAACGCTTTCCGGTGACGCAGTCTAACAGCTTGCAACAATAATATTAGGGTTTGAGTTCCAACGGTGGGTGTAGTACAGAGAGCCCATTGATTATCTTTGTACTTAATAATAAATAAAAAGGCAATACATTAGTGAGTTGAGAAGCATTCTAGCAAGAAACTTTAGTCCACCTTACAGTTGAAGAAATGCTTGTTTTACTTCTTCGCGCAATCATTCTGTCAATTGTTTGTTTTTAAATTTCGGTCAAAGCTACTTGAGGGCTATCTACTCTAACCCGTCCCTAATTTAGTAGTGTAAGACTAGAGGGAAAGCAGCTAGTCATCAACACCTACTGTCAACTCTTAGGCTACACTTTTATCAAAGAATAGTGTGATTGGCCGTCACATAAGAATGCCCTCAAGGCAAGAGCACGTTTGGTGTGACGGGGATGCGAACCTGCAATCCTCAGATTGCTAGTCGAGTGCCTGAAATATCTGGCCATGCTGGGTCTTTTTTTTTTATAGCCGATTCTAAACCATTACCAAAGAATAGTGTGATTGGTCGTCACGTTATAACGACCCCACGGCTGAAAGGAATAGCATGCTTGGTGTGACTGGAATTCGAACCAGCGACTTTCAGATTACGAGTCGAGGACTCAAACCACCTGGCCATGCCGGGCTTTCATTCCGTCAAACAAAACAGTGTTCACAAATCGATTAAAAATCCTAAAAAAACAACTAATACGTATTACAACTGTTTCCGTTATCACCATCCTCTTCGTGTGGCTTAGCGGCAAGTATAAGGGCTATTAATACAAGACATTGGATTTCAATAATCGAGGAGCACAATGCAGATGGCTAACTGTGTAACTTTGCATTTAATAAGAAATAAACAGTTATAAAACTTTCTGCTTAAATGTCAAAAGCTTCTTTTTAGGTGGTCGAGTGGTTGGTATACTCAGGTGAAGAATTTTAGGTTTCATGGCTCATGACCTACTGTTAAAAAGAGAGCACTGCGCCCTCTGGAGCCGTGGATGCCCTATAAGTGTGACAATTGAATACGGTAAAATTTAATATTATGCTGTGGCGCTATGAAACATTATCTTAGCTTAACATAATATTTTTTTTATTATAACATGCGCCATTGTTCAGCCTATTCCAAAACGTTTTTACCCCCTTTGGTAATCTATCAAGAGCTGTAGAAAACGACGGTTGTACAGATTAAGACTACTGCACGTGTAGATATTACAAAAAAAAAAGTTTTCTTAACAGTATAGTTATTTTTATACGTTTAAAGGTCATCTGGTGTTTTTCAAGGGAAATGATAATTTCCAGGTGGTGCTTATACAGCAAAAATTACAGTTGACAGGGTGTCGAGAGTATGAGCAGACAGAAATATTTTCTCAAACTAAGCTAACCCTTGCTGTTAAATATTCAGTGGCATCTATGTATTTCAAATATTACTTATAACTGTCTATTTTTATACCAACAGCTACTCCTAACTGTTATGCTATTCCAAGTACATTTTATTGTTATGATGTTTGATTACAGCTTTAAAGTATTAAATAAACAATATTTACGGGCAAACGTATTCATATTTCAACTGTACCTCCATGCTTTTATATATCGATTTTATATATAACCATTCGACCTGAACATCTCCTTCCTTTACAATCGCTATTAATAGTATAAAAGTACTATGTGGTGTACTTAAAACTGGCCCAGCATGGCCAAGCGTGTTAAGGCGTGCGACTCGTAATCTGAGGGTCGCGGGTTCGCATCCCCATCTCGCCAAACGTGCTCGCCCTTTCAGCCGTGGGGGCGTTATCATGTGACGGTCAATCCCACTATTTGTTGGTAAAAAGAGTAGCCCAAGAGTTGGCGGTGGGTGGTGATGACTAGCTTCCTTCCCTCTAGTCTTATACTACTAAATTAGGGAGAGATAGCCCTCGAGTAGCTTTGTGCGAAATTGAAAAACATACAATAAAAACTAAATACTTATACCTGTGTATAAATGTAATGATATTTCGGATAGCTGTGGTTATCGTGCCCAGAATGTTAACCTAATGATTTATGAATTTTATAGTTACAAGAAAACCATTCTTGTGGTTTGTAATGACATGCAAATGAGAACGAATGAGATAAACAAAGATATTATTTAAGCTGAAATTCTGTAAAAACAAAAAAACATCAGCTTATAAACTCAGATCATTAAGATTATTTTAGTTTTACTTATAATCTTATAACTAGAAAGTCCCCTAATGACACAACGGTGTGTCAGCGGAGTCACATTGCTAGAAACCGGGTTTCGATATCCGAGGTTGGCAGAGCACAGATAGTGCATTGCATACCTTTATGCTTAATTCTAAATAATCAACCACTAGAGAAACGATAAATTAAAAACTTACAAGAACGCAACGTTAAGCATCCTTTGTCATATAAAACTGAAGATATAAACAGTTTCACCAGAACCGTAATGACGAGAAAACCCACTTGTAGAGAAAATTATATATTTAGAAACGAGTGGTATGGGTATAGAAAGGATTGGATGCTATTTTTACCATCATGGTGAACCCGAGCAATCATAACACTCATACAATGGACTGTTTGTTAATGATTTAAAACCCTTGGGTTCTTTTCTTCTCTCTGTCTTGATTCGAGCCTATTTTAAAACGTACTTTAGAAGTTTAGATTTAATCTACATGATTTCATAATACACATCGTGACCTTATATTCTTAATCGCAAACCAACTAGGTGAGTGGTCTCCAAATTCAGGCTCCTGTTATGTGTTCAAAAACATCCATTGCTTCATCTAGAATCAAATAACTAGCCCCATAAAACCTTTCTTTACTATATCCAAATTCCTGTTATGTATTCAAAAAAATCCATTACTTTATGCAGGTCCATGTAACAAAACACAGAGATCCGATCTGTACTACATCCAGGTTCCTGTTATGTATTCAGAAAACAACCATCACTTCATCTATCACCATAAAATCTTTCATTAACTTACTGTGTGTTAAAAAATCATTACATGTTGCTACCAGTTGTGAATACAACCTATATTTATTTTCTTGACAACTGAAATAATTTTTATTTTTTTCGCGTACAAGATTTAAGCCTTGGACCACTCGCATTACAATCTAGTGCTCTACCAACTGACATAAAGTGGAAGATGGTTTCTTCAGAGCCACTGTTCACTCTGTAACGAAAGAAAATAATCCCGATATATGCTTCCACTACATTGTACTGCTTGGTTTAGAACCATCTTCCATTTCTCTCAGAGACAACTAAACTTAACAGAAAATCGTACTTCTGTTGTGTGCTTCCAACATATTGTACTCATTGATGTAAACCCGTCATGGCCTAGTGGTAAGAACGATTGACTCGCAATCTAAGGATCGTGAATTCAAATCCTCGTCGCACCAAACATTCTAGCCCTATAAGCCGTGGGGGTGTTATAATGTAACGGTCAATCCTGCTTTGGTTGATAAAAGAGTAGCCCAAGAGTTGGCTTTAGGTGGTGACGATTAATTGCCTTCCCTGGTTTTACATTGTTAAATTAGGGAGGGCTATCTGCGCTAGCCCTCGAATAGCTTTGTGAGAAATTCAAAAACCAAATAAAGAAAATGACAGTATTACTTAATTTGAAAGAAAACAAAACGGATTTTTATTATTATTATTTAATCTACAAAACTCTTAAAGTTTGCTATCATTAATTATGCAAATGAACTTGTTCAGAATCGACTCATCAATGAACAAATTTATCCAGTAAGATATATTTGGTTTGGAAAGTTGATAAATTCCACTTAAGATTTTTAACTTTCGGTTTAATATAGGAAAACTTTACCTTAATTAAACCTGTTAGTCCAGTAAAGGCTCTGCTTTCCAGAAAAGACCCACCATAGATGAATGGATGTTCCTCATCCCATACCAAAAAGTATCCGAATAAACATCATTAACTATTCCTTTTTTTCATCAAACGACTTTACGAATGTAGTCAAACATCATGAAATATTCCTCATGTACATATGATAAGTTAATGTTTAATCAGATGACATCACCAAATGCCCAGAAATATAATACCAGTTGACACTCATTCAACTGGTATCACCAAATGTCCAAGAACAAACGGTCAGTTAATGTTTCTTTACCTGAAGCCATCAAGTTCCAAGGAAACATCACCATTTAAAGGTTAATTACTTAATACCACTGTTACGTATTTTTTTTGTTTTATGTTCTTTGTAGACTAAGCGCAACAGAAAAACGCAGATAACAGCTTGTATAATTTATTACACTAAACTATTAACAAATATAACAGATATAACATAAATTATATAATAACAGTGACAGATATTAAGTTACAACATTCGAAATTAATTACAAAACAAAATAATATTAGTTTCAAACTTCAAAATTAATCACAATACAAAACGGTACTGGCCTGTATCTAATGTAATGATCTAAAATGAAAGTCTCAAATTCCAGTCTAGGGTGTGAATTTGGTCCCACGAAGAAATTCCGAAACAGTTCACAGTTCAATAAATTCGCCGTCTCTCAGCACAAGCAGTAATTCAGATGTATCGTAGAGATTGACGAAATAAAATCACAGCTTCCGTAGATCTAACTTCAATCACAAATCCAAGTTGAATATTCACAGCAAACACTTAATCTTTCTCAAATAACTATCTCTCTTCTTTTGAAATAAAACTGATGTCTGAATCTCACTCTTTTTCTTCGAATAAAACTAATGACTGAATCTATCTTCTTTTTTCGAATAAAAACTGATGACTGAATCTCTTGCATCTTCGTCTGTTTATATGTTGTAGGCCTAAACTCCTCGAAAGACCGCGAAAGTTCTACAGGTCTCCAGAGCAATCCACGCATATCCGTTCTTGCACGAGACTACACGTCTAGACACGAAGTCACCAGCACTAATTTACAAACATATGATTGGTTTACTTAATTCAAGAAAATTCTAAATGTTACCCTAAATGAATAACAAAATATTAGTTTAAACTTCGAAACAATAATATCAATATGGAAAAATGAATAATAGAAATGAAAATTCAAACACAACACGACATGTTGTCGTTAACAAAATATTTACACATTTACATAACAACCACCAAGTGTCCAGGAACATATAATCGGTTAGCAGTTATTAAACTGACACAACCAAGTGTCCATGGACAAATTACCAATTAATGTGTATTCATCTGAAACTACGAAGTGTCCATAAACTAACGATCAGTTTATTTTTATTCATCTGATGACACCATGAAGTGTCAGGAAAAATTCACCAGTTAATGGTTAATCACTTGACATTTAGGAACAATGACCAGTTAATATTAATGCGCCTGACATCACCAAGAGTCAAGGAATATACGACTAATTAATTGGTAATCACGTTGTACCACTCATAGACTAGAAACGGACCAACAAATAGTATTTTTTATCAAACACAAGGAATTACATTATTAATATTATTAACGACTATTTATTCTTCCACTTCATGAGGAACTAAATAAGAAGTGTTTGCGCGATGTAATCAGTTGTTCACCTACACGTCACTGATGTTTAGTCATTACACACAATTAATTTTAAGTCAATATTAACACATCGTCGAAATTATGTATTTATTGACCATTAATGGCATTTAATTTTTTCTTCCTTTAACAGATAACTTTCCGAAGTCACGATCGTCCTACGTGCCGAAAAACAAACTCATCCCATTGGCCCTTATTCTGAATGACGTCATGTCTCTTGAAAAGTCGGTTGGCACTCGAGTCTGAGACAAGTTACTGTTATAGTGTTTCAGTCTAGAGAAGCGTATGGAATAAGAGTGTTAACCTTATGTAGTTGACTGAACAATCGGGGACAAGCTCTGAGCTGTAACATGTGCTCTATTTCTAAACAGCATGAGAACTCTATAATTGTTATGATTGTACATAAACCGTTCTTGCTTTAGTTAGACAGGTTCATAATGCTATTATAATAATACTCTAGATAAAAAGCTGGAAAAAGACCAAGCTGGAAACGTCTGTTAAGTAATCGACTGACCCTAATAGCAAGGAATAAACAGTTAAAAGGTAAGTAAAACAATCAGTTTTTGAAACGTCTGGTGCTAATTGACTTTGAATTGAATCCGTGTGTTTTATTGGTATCTCTCTCACTATGAGAGGCGCAGTCAGAGTATCACGTAAAAAAATCAAACCTTAAACTAAATCTTGACTGTCAGTTTTGATTTCTGAGTAATTCCGGTGAAAACTTTCTGAATCTACAACTTATTTGCAGTTGAACGAAACTGGAATACGTATTGGACTTCAATACGTTCCACTGTGTACACAGTACACTATTGGTAACACGATTAACGTGAACACAATACATAACAATAAGAGAAGTACTGCAACCCGTAGTTCTGCCTTGTCACTGCTGTTGTTAAAAACTACAATGTCAGTGAGGCTTAGCTTACGCT
This sequence comes from Carcinoscorpius rotundicauda, assembly GCA_011833715.1. Taxonomy (NCBI): domain Eukaryota; kingdom Metazoa; phylum Arthropoda; class Merostomata; order Xiphosura; family Limulidae; genus Carcinoscorpius; species Carcinoscorpius rotundicauda. The sequence continues at coordinate 88,357,489 of CM022392.1, read as the reverse complement.
AGAGTTTCACTGACAGATGGACTTTCTGATTAAACTAGAAGAGGGATAAACAGGTATATATTCTGTGTGTGTTTGTGTGTTTTTCTTACAGCAAAGCCACATCGGGCTATCTGCTCAGCCCACCGAAGGGAATCGAACCACTGATTTTAGCGTTGTAGATCCGGAGACATACCGCTGTACTAGCGGGGGGGGCGATATATTCTGTTAGAAGGTGGAGAACAGTCTGTTGTGAATACAGAGATGTTCGTAAACAATATTAACAGATATGTGTGATTATGTTGAAGCGGGGATACAATGTGAACGTGTGATTTTTGTACACTGGGCACTGACTAAACAGGTTTACGTAGTTCTTACTCATGCGTAGATGCGTCATACTGAGACATCGCTTTTCGAAATCCGTCACGCCTGCAGTGGTAACACTCGTACTTCGTTTTATTCAATGTTCTAAATATTTGTTGTTTTTTATGAAGCAAATTTAACTGTCAGTTAGCGACTTATTTTCATTTTGATTTTTACTTCGTGTAAGGATTTCATTTTGGCCAACAGGCACTCGAAAAAACGTTATGTTTGTTTTTAAGTACAAACTGCTATAATTATAGTTTGTTCACTACTTTGTTTTGAGTATTCTAAGTATGACCATTCAGACTCATTGCTGATATAATGTTTGTTCACTACCTTGTTTTGAGTACTGTAAGTATGACCATTCAGACTCATCGCTGATATAATGTTTGTTCACTACTTTGTTTTGAGTATTCTAAGTATGACCATTCAGACTCATTGCTGATATAATGTTTGTTCACTACCTTGTTTTGAGTACTGTAAGTATGACCATTCAGACTCATTGCTGATATGATGTTTGTTCACTACTTTGTTTTGAGTACTGTAAGTATGACCATTCAGACTCATCGCTGATATAATGTTTGTTCACTACTTTGTTTTGATACTGTAAGTATGACCATTCAGACTCATTGCTGATATAATGTTTGTTCACTACCTTGTTTTGAGTACTGTAAGTATGACCATTCAGACTCATTGCTGATATAATGTTTGTTCACTACCTTGTTTTGAGTACTGTATGACCATTCAGACTCATCGCTGATATAATGTTTGTTCACTACTTTGTTTTGAGTATTCTAAGTATGACCATTCAGACTCATTGCTGATATAATGTTTGTTCACTACCTTGTTTTGAGTACTGTAAGTGTGACCATTCAGACTCATTGCTGATATGATGTTTGTTCACTACTTTGTTTTGAGTACTGTAAGTATGACCATTCAGACTCATTGCTGATATAATGTTTGTTCACTACCTTGTTTTGAGTACTGTAAGTATGACCATTCAGACTCATTGCTGATATAATGTTTGTTCACTACCTTGTTTTGAGTACTGTATGACCATTCAGACTCATCGCTGATATAATGTTTGTTCACTACTTTGTTTTGAGTATTCTAAGTATGACCATTCAGACTCATTGCTGATATAATGTTTGTTCACTACCTTGTTTTGAGTACTGTAAGTATGACCATTCAGACTCATTGCTGATATGATGTTTGTTCACTACTTTGTTTTGAGTACTGTAAGTATGACCATTCAGACTCATCGCTGATATAATGTTTGTTCACTACCTTGTTTTGAGTACTGTAAGTGTGACCATTCAGACTCATCGCTGATATAATGTTTGTTCACTACCTTGTTTTGAGTACTGTAAGTGTGACCATTCAGACTCATCGCTGATATAATGTTTGTTCACTACCTTGTTTTGAGTACTGTAAGTGTGACCATTCAGACTCATCGCTGATATAATGTTTGTTCACTACCATGTTTTGAGTACTGAAAGTATGACCATTCAGACTCATCGCTGTTATAATGTTTGCTCACTACCATGTTTTGAGTACTGTATGACCATTCAGACTCATCGCTGATATAATGTTTGTTCACTACCATGTTTTGAGTACTGTAAGTGTGACCATTCAGACTCATCGCTGTTATAATGTTTGCTCACTACCACGTTTTGAGTACTGTAAGTATGACCATTCAGACTCATCGCTGATATAATGTTTGTTCACTACCTTGTTTTGAGTGCTGTAAGTATGACCATTCAGACTCATCGCTGAGCTGTTGGGTAGGGGCTCGAAAAACACAGAAATCCTCTTATCGCTTGGATATCAGAATTATGAAACATTCCTATTTTATGTGAATATTCGTCAGTATTTAATAGAGTAAGGGGGTTGTGGGGATATAAAACACCATTGATACTACAGATCTGCTTGCAAATTAACAACGAAGCAGGCATTCTTAGCACAGCCAATGAACCTGAACACTTTTAAACGAGCTGAGTGAATTAATAGTTCCTCACGTGCACACACAGAATGAAGGAGTAAAAGCGATACCTTTCTAACGTACTGATCAACTGAGCTGGGAACAACTGAATACGCTTCGAGAGACGGTGGTTTTTTGTTGGCGACGACATTTTCCTGTCCCGTTCAGTACAACACAGTACGACGATTATACCGAAGGGTTCAAATGACAGTACGTCTACCGTATATTAATTAATAAGGTGTAAAATGACTTTTAAAATATGAGTTACATGCAAATAGCTGTCAAGTACATATAATTTAATAATGACTAAAGAATATTCAGTTTATTTTTGGCCACGTGGTTAAGATACTCAACTCGTAATGTGAGGGTCGTGGGTTGGAGTCCCTGTCACACCAAACATGCTCGCCCTTTCAGCCGTGGTGGCGTTATAATGTGACGGTCAATTTCATTATTCGTTGGTAAAAGAGTAGCCCAAGAGTTGGCAGTGGGTGGTGATGATTAGCTGCCTTATCTCTAGTCTTGCACTGCTAAATTAGGAACGGCTAGTGCAGATAGCCCTCGAGTAGCTATGCGCAAAATTCAAAAGAAACCAATCAATTTATTTCTAAAGTTGCAGAAATATGTATTTCAGCCCGATGTTACTTTCATCATAAAGTATAAATACGCATTTATTGTTTGTTCTTTGATAAGTTTTAACTTTTTTTAATAACAATCGAATATTTCACTAACACTTAACCTGGGTCTCAGCTTACGTTACTTGAAAGTTAACAACTTGTTTCACTGATTATCAACTATTTACACAAACGTTTCCGTCTAACGCTTCTCTAAGTCGTCGGCACTTGGATATTGTTGCTATAATAATCAGTCTCATTTATTACTTTGTGTTAATAATACCTCTACTAAAAATACACTGCTGTTAGGTCTTCTTATGTATATGATTCTAGGAAAAACGTTGTCAAAAGCTCAGTTGAGATTTTGAGTAGCTACATGAGCTGATTGATAAACTCGTGGCCCTGTAATTAAAGTGTGGATCTGTGTAAAGAAGACGTGATCCCTCAACATGGTCCTTGCTTTCAGTTGTGTCCCCATCTTAAAAGTGATAGTTAATTCGTGTCAAAGAACTGGACAAGGCTGTTGTCTGTCTTATAATAATTCAAAATAATAGACGGGTATACCTGAATACTGTAGACAGATGTGTATCTGAATTCATTAGATGGATGTACATGAAATACATGACTTTCTTACCTGGTTCTTTAGTTCAGTAAATGTTACACAGTAAACTGAAGTCAATTAAACAAATTTAAATTCATATTATATATTTTATGGAACAAACGACGTGTTTATAGTCAAAGCATTAAGTAATGTGTGAAGTAGTTTTGTTACTTTGTTGTTCAGTATCAGACTAGTGTTTTGATATGTAGACAATACATTCGGTATTACGTGTGTTTTGCATGGAAGCCAACAATCACTCACAGCATAATCTACTGTATAGCAGAAAAGTAAAATGTGAAGAAATGTCCTCAGAACATTTTGAAGTACAAAATCGATAATACAACTGTTATTCTTTTAAGAAAGTAATTTTTATACAGTTACAAGTTAACCTAACAATATTAATATTTTGGGATTTTTTCCCTGCTTATTTATATCTGTCTAAAGCTAATACAAATTTGGATTACACACTTACAGTAAGGATGTGGCGATCGTAAGCCTATCAGTGTAATAGTTTGTACCTTATACAATCACCTTAGTATAATTAATAATTAGTAGCCAATTAAAAATTAGTATTAATTACTTTTTAATTTATTGTGGCTAAAAGCTTCTAATTGAGATGTAAAAATTCCACTACAGAATATTAAAAAAAAACAATTTTGAAACCTATTGTTTTGAGAGTTATACGGCAGTGTTTGTCTCAATAAATCAGAGCAGTTTATTTGCGTACAGAATTTTCAGTCGTGTCTACACAATGACGGGGAATCATAGAAATGAATCGAATTAAAATATTTTCTGAAGAAAGGTGTGCTTAGCTGGTTGAAGGAGATGAAGGGGGAGGGTATCTTTTGTTAATGTTAGTGCAAGGAACTCTCCTCGCTATATTCATTCTGGTGTTAACAGGTGTCTGCCCCTTTTAAAGTTATAATAGATTCGTCCAGTCTTTGTGAGGAAAAACGTGTAAATAATATGTCAAGGGTGGTGGATATATACCAGTTTCCACGTAGACAAAACATTGTACAATAGAAAAATTGGCCTCTGACACAAACACGTAGACGTTTTAGTACACGATTCTATGTGTATATATACTGTTTACATATATAGTAATAATAGACAAGAAACATCCCGTATAACGTACTAAAAACAAAATATAACTCATAGCTAACATTATTATACGTGGTATGACTCTGTGGTCGTTTTATAGATTCGTCCAGTCTTTGTGAGGAAGAACGTGTAAATAATATGTCAAGGGTGGTGGATATATACCAGTTTCCACGTAGACAAAACATTGTACAATAGAAGAATTGGCCTCTGACACAAACACGTAGACGTTTTAGTACACGATTCTATGTGTATATATACTGTTTACATATATAGTAATAATAGACAAGAAATATCCCGTATAACGTACTAAAAACAAAATATAACTCATAGCTAACATTATTATACGTGGTCTGACTCTGTGGTCGTTTTATTTGTTAGGCTCTAAGTGTGGAGAAAAGCTGTACTGGAAGGTAAATATGCAGGAACTTGTGCATGGTTGTAGTTCATTGGTGTATTTCAAAGTGTCAAATAAGATCATATACACTTCTGTGGTGTACGTCACTCTAGCGTTAACTTAGTCTGTTATTTGGCTGTTGTGGATTCGAAAATTATAATAAAATGGAGTGGCATATAGACATTTCGCAGTTTTTGGTTCATTGCTATATCTAATCTGAAGCTGTGTAGAAATATTTTTTGTTTTTCATTGGTCCGGATAAAACTGTGTGAAAACGTTTGTTGATTTTATTTGGTTCAAATTTGAAATTATTTAGAAACTTCTTTCAATTTTCACTGGTTAGGAGTCAACAGCTCTGTAAAAAGAAAAAATAATAATTTATTTTCAATTGGTTCTAATCCGAAGCTGTGTAGAAACGTCTGGATTTTCATTGATTCGAGTCGGAAGTTATGTGAAAATATTTCTTTTGATTTTAACTGGCTCTAATTCGAAGTGCTTTAGAAACATTTTTGGATTTCATTAGTTCCACTTGGAAGTCGTGCAGGAAAAACAAGGTCTGTTCATTTTAGTTGGTTCTAATCCACAGCTCTGCGCGAACGTCACTGGTTTTTCATTGGTTGGAGTCAGAAGTTGTGTTCTTTCTGTTGAATTACCCCAAGACTACTTGTGATAACCGTTTCTAATTTTACAACGGTAGGCAGTGGTGGATACAGGATTATTTAGTGGGGAGGATGATTGACGAAGTAACAGTGACTAAAGTAAACTTTTCTTTGTTACTGCAATGTAGATTTCATGGTATTAAGTTAGAAACAAAGAAAATAAACATATATGACTATGAACTGTCATTTATTGATTTTATTTTAAAATATCAAGTTGCAAGTAATCGTACAGCACTATACTGAATTATACAACATAGTGCTTGTGAGAAAGAACTTTCATAGATTCCTAAATAACATGTTACAAGTAAAAATACAGGAAAAATATTCTAATTGAGATGATGAGTACTTTATATTTGTGATTTTCCTTTAACCTATACAATTTTGGTATGGCCAGTGGAGGGATGCATCCCCTCTCTGTATCCATCCTTGACGATAGGCTAGAGGGAAGACAGCTACTCAACACCACCCACAGCCAACTTTTAGGCTGCACTTTTACCAACGTAAAATGGGACTGATCAACATATTATAACGTTCCTACAGTTGAAAAATCGAGCACGTTTGATGACGGAAGAAAGCTCGTGCAAGAAAATCGTCTACTGATCATAGTTCGAGTCATAAGTTGTGTAGAAACATACTTTTTATCGGCTTTTGTGTAAATGGTATAAGATATTCATAATTTTATTATAACTATATATTATCTGGAGGTTAGTCGTGGTACCTCAGAGTTATTTTTATGTCTCGAAGTTCCTTTTATTCGTGGAATAACAGATCATTATTACTCAGTTGCTGCCGCAGTGAATAACTTGGCATAGCCAGGGGGTTAAGGCACTCGACTCGTAATCTGAAGGTCGCGGGTTAGAATCCCCGTTACACCAAACATGCTCGCCTTTTCAGCAGTGGGGGAGTTATAAGTGACAGTAAATTCAACTATTCGTTGGTAAAAGAGTATCTCAAGAGTTGACGGTGGGTGGTAATGACTAATTGCCTTTCTTCTAGTCTTATACTGCTAAATTAGGGACAGCTAGCGCAGATAGCCCTCGAGTAGCTTTGCGCGAAAATTCAAAACAACCAAACCATAGTGAATACTACAGAAAGTTGTTAAGGCTCGAGACCAATAGGACGTCCTTTGTCTGGCTCTTGCTTGAAGCGAATTAGGCCTAAGAGAATTTGATTTGAAAATTCAAGAAGAAGCATTTGAACTTACTACATATCTCATCAAGGCAGCATATTACTTTAAGAAAACAGAGAGGACTGCTGAAATCGAGAACAGAAGAGCGGGAAACCGCAAAAAATTAACAACTACGGGTCCTATAAGACCGACTAAGGAAATGGCGGGAAAAGCCGTTACTGCTCATCAAAAGACTAATGCAGGTAAGTCAAGTATTACTGGTGGCAATGATATCAATAATTCCCCATTGCTAACTCTCTGTAGCTTGGCAAAAAGGGAATTAAATACTGTAAAGAAAGCAAAAACTGTAATTAAAAAAAAAGTAAAGCAAAGCGAAAATTAATTAAAGAAGTTAATTCTTCGAAAAACTCTGAATGTGAAGAAGAAACAGTGATGGCTACTAATACTGAGGTAGAGGTAGCTACTCCTGTAACTAAAGTAGGGTTAAGTCCCAATAATGTAATGGTTAAAAATAGCAACACCGAGGATGTTGATAAGCATAATAATGAAGACAAAAAAAATGATGACAGTGATCAAGAATTGGAAGACCAAGACTTTATCACTGTCATATCCAAAAGAAATATAAAGAAAAACAAACTAACAACAAACAATAATACAGTGACAAAAACAAGACCACCACAATACGCAGTTATATTAGAAGGCATTCCGGGTCAATATAACCAACCCCTGCTTGCCACAGAAGTAAAGAGATGCAAACCAAATGTTAACATAGTTAACATTAAGCGTTTGCCTAGAGGCGGAGTACTGGTGCAAGGGCAAGATGTAGTCGATCTTAACCGACTACTTAAAGAATGGCCAACAGATGCCTTTAAACCTGGAAATATCAAAATTCACCTTCCGGGAAGTAAGCCACAACCTAAAGCAATAGTGGTAAGAGGGGTTCATCAGACGATTGACCTGGACCTTGTAAAGCAGGCACTTGACGAACAAATCATACCACACACCAGAACAGAAAGAATAATTTCAAAGAAAACACAAACACCTACAAACCTGATAAGAATTGACATTGATGACAGTTACAACATACAAAAGTTAATAAACAATGGAATATTGCTCTGGTATCAAAAATACCAAGTTGAGCAATTGAAAACACCGGCAATTGTTGTAACACAGTGTTACAACTGCCAAAGATATGGACATGTTTCAGCAGCCTGCTTAGCATCACCGAGGTGTTGCGGATGTGGCGGGGAACACCATATCAACCAATGCAAAAAAGAAAAAGAAACGCCTAAATGTTGTAACTGTGGTCAAACCCACACAGCAAATTACAAAGGCTGCGAAAAATATAAACAAATAAAGCAACGCATTTTTCAGATTAGAACACCAACAGAACAGAATCAACCGAAAACAAACAGTTTACCTAAAACTGACACACCAACAGAACAGAATCAACCGAAAACAAGCAGCCTACCTGAAACAAACACATCAACAGAACATAACAAAACAACAAAAACCACATATGCAGAAATGTTAAAAGGAAAAGAACCACATAAACAACAAGTACAGAAGACTAATACACAGAACAAGAACACAGTAACACAAAAACCAAAAGAAAACAACACCACCATACAAGAAACCAATATTAACACAACAGATAAAACAAGCCTGTTTTCAACAGTGTTCAAAAATGTAATAACAGATTTTATAACAGAATATACCAAACCAAACCAGACAACTAACTTTCTAGAACTACTGATCACTATTACAATAAAACACGTTACACCTCAAATACCCTACATTATAACTACACTAACAGGTTACATGCTCACAGCACAATGTTCACAGTAGTGTATATCAACATCCAAGGTGCAATAGCTTCCAAGAAACATGAGATCGAAGATCTAATAGAAGAATTAAACCCCCAGATTATAATAATAAGTGAAACTCTAACATATAATAATAATAAATTTAAAATACCTTATTACTCAACAATTAGAAAAGACAGGAAAAATAAAAATGATGAAAACAGAGGCATTATGCTGCTTCATAAAGTAGATTTATTTGTAGAAGAAATAGAATTAAACAGTAACAATGAACATGTTACTGTAGATATCCTCCAATCAAATAAAACTAAAATAACCGTAGCAGGAATTTACTGCTCACCCAATAAACAATTAGATACAACTTTACTAAATAACATCTTTTCCCACAATCAAAACACCATAGTCATGGGAGATTTAAATAGTAAAAATGTTTCATTTGGATGCCGAAGTTCTAATTCAAATGGTAGAAAATTAATAAAATTTATTGATGATAACAATATAGCTTTATTGAACGATACTACCCCAACACATACATCCTATTCCACTAACTCTAGTGACATACTAGATCTGTGTATGTGTACATATAATTTAAGCCAGAAATTAGTAAAATTTCAAGTGGGAAAAGATGTAGATAGTGATCATCTCCCAATTTTTTGCGTCTTCGATCTCACCCCCTATAAAAATATAACATATAGGAAAGAAAAATTTAATTACAGTAAGGCAAATTGGCAATGCTATAAACAAGAATTAGATAATCTATTACCTAATAAAATTATTAAAGAAGTTATAACGCATGTCGAAATGGACAACTATTGTCAAACAATAACGGATTGCCTTCAGAAAGCAGCCAAGTTAACAATACCAAAACAACACCACAAAACAACAATCAACACATGGAAACCCACCACAGAAATAATCAACCTAATAAAAAAGCGCAGACAACTAAGAAGACAGTACATGATTACAAGAAACAGAGAAACTAAAACACAAATAAACAACATTAGAAATCACATCAGAACTCAAATAAAACAACAAAAACAAAATAAATGGGACAATTACTGTAATAAACTAAACGACATAACTGACCCGAAAAAATTTTGGTCACATCTTAAAAGATTCACAAGTGAAAACACAAACAGAAAGAAATATCCTCCACTTGAATATAATAACACCATTGCACGTACAAATAAAGAAATAGCCGAAGCTTTCAAGGATCAACTCCAAAATACATTTAAAACTCACACAGATCCAGATATGAATACAAACTTCTACAATAAAGTCAGTAATCACATAGCAAACAATAAACATCAATATGAACCAATATTTCCAGTAAACATAACTGATACAAATACAAGTTCTAACACTGATTTTGAAAGCACATTACTAACAAAGGAAATATCCCTACATGAAATACTAGAAGCAATAAAAAACACTAAAAACAAAGCGCCAGGAGAAGATGAAATACAAGCTATTCTCCTAAAAAACGGCACTCCGAAATTGTTTGACCACCTAAATTCTCTATTTAACTTATCGCTATCCTCAGGATATATCCCAGTTTCTTGGAAGCTAGCAAATATTTTAATGTTCCATAAGGAAGGAAAACCAGCGAATAAACCAAATAGCTACCGACCAATCAGTCTGACCAGCTGTGTAGGCAAAATTCTCGAAAGAATAATAAGTAATAGACTGTCCACATTCTTGGAGGTAACATCAAAATTACCAGAAGAACAGAATGGATTCAGAAAATTTAGACAAACGACAGACCATTTAATAAGATTAACCGAAACCATTATAGATAGTTTCAACAAAAAAGAATGTACAGTCGCTTGTTTCCTCGATATCGAGAAAGCATTCGACACCGTTTGGCATGATGGTCTAAGGTTCCGAATGAATGAAATGGAACTACCGCGAGGAATTATTCGCTGGTTATCTAACTTTCTGGAAAACAGAAAATGTAGAGTAAACGTAGAAGGAACTTTTTCCGAATATTTTACTCCACTAGCTGGTGTCCCACAGGGAGGGGTGGTTAGCCCTATACTCTTCATCATGTATGTTAACAATATGCCATTGAAGGATCCAAATCATGGATTCTCATCACAGTTTGCAGATGATGTGGCAATCTGGAAAAGTGCTGCAACACCCACGATAGCAGCTACAAACATACAACCACAATTAAATAGAATTAGTGAATACTGTGAAAAATATAGAATTAAAATAAACACTGCAAAAACTCAGCTCGTACTCTTTACGAAATCGACTAAACACAGAAAACAACAGCTAGAAATATATATGAATGGCACTCTGCTCCAGATTGCCCAATCAGCAAAATTTTTAGGTCTGACTTATGATTCAAAATTAACTTGGATCAATCATGTCAATGAAATTAAAAATAAAATTTGGCGAAGAACAAACTATGTAAGGAGTCTAACTGGTAAACACAGTGGAGCATCTACAGATAATATTTTGAAAATATACAAAACTTATATTAGATCAGTAATAGACTATGCAGCTCCAGCATGGGTAACTGTATGTAATGAAACAATCAAAACCAAACTACAAACAATACAAAACATACTTCTGACAACAGCATACAGAGTTCCGAGAGCAACATCATCTAAATTCATTCACAATTACTCGAACATACCAACCATATCAGATAGACTCCTAAATATTACAATTAGATATTTTAACAAAAATTGGATGAAAAATGATTTATTATGCGAACTAGATAGGTACCTCATACATGATGAAGAAAATTCTAAATACCTCTCCCCAATTAACATATATATTAAACATAAAGAAAAAATAAATTAAAGTAAAATATGTTTGTATATAAACTTTAAATCTTGTATTTAAAGTTTACATATTTATGTATTTTAAAATAATAATAAGATAAAAAAAAATAATAAATTGCCACCAGCAAGCTTGACTACTGTGAATAAGAGACTATAAATGGACATTGCCCTGAAAAGGACCTAACATACAAACAGTTAGGGAAAATACGTTCAGGAAGGAGGAAGAGGTCAAAGTGAACCTGACCCTCCAGGGCAAAATACCCAAATACCATTGACCAAGTGGAACTACAGAAAGTAGAACACTAACGCCACCAATCTGGAATAATAAAATGGTTAAAAAAGAATCCAACTGAAAAATCATCGTGCTAACCTAGAAAATGTAGGATAAGGATGTTTACTGGGAGTTGGTAGTAAATAGCAACACACAACATCCAACATCTTACAACAATCTTTTAAACGACCGGAAGATACAGCTCCTGGATAATTATTTATATATTTCAATGTTTGGAAAAATCTTGTAACAAAATTATCATTTTGAAGATATTAGGACGATCCCTGAAGTATCCAAATTTGACAAAGTGAAACACATCTAATTATATATGGTGGCAGATTATCGTTTTTGAGACTAGTTGCAGTACTATAGATACATATATGGACTTCAAGTTAATGTGACCGTGCATCAGAGGCTATTCTAACGAACATTTTCTTAGGTTCCTGGAACTCTGGTAGTATGACGTCACAGCTTGTACTGTGCTTGAGGCCTTTTCGTATCTGCTTATTTAAACGGAAGTTTGCGCTTAGCACTCGATGTCGTATGTGTTGCACGTGGGTTTGTTTAGTTTGTACGTGTTTAGTTCTGATACAGGACATTTTGAAGAACGTGTGTAGTTTCACGAGTTAGGGACCGTTGGTTACCACGCTCTTCAAAAATGTAGAGCCAAAACAAAAAGCGACTTCACAGTTTTGATTTGTCCCGTTGTAACTAATTACTAAATGAATTACAAACCCTTGTTATAATTTATCTGCCTCATTTTCTGTAAAAGATGTAATAATCAGAATATCCAGTCAAGAAACTGGATATAACAACAAGTAATATTAACATTAGTGTACAGTATTCTTGGTTACTGATTTTACTTGCTAGAGGGCGGTTTATAATTGATAACGATTTGGTTAAACAGAGTTTACAAGACAAATATGAAAATTATTTACCTTCAGCAATAAAAGAAAAAAATGTCAATTCACTCAGAGATTCAGAATTAAATTGTAAAGTAATATAACCTTAAACACTGCATTATATAATTGAAATTAATCCGTGTATTGGTACGACTAGAAACTGTTCACTGTTCTCCTGACCTATGCAACAATGTTGAATGTTTCTGCGACACAGTCAACAATATTGGTTTTCTCGTTGTCAGTTCAAAGATTGTTTTCTTTGCCCAGGTTAAGATCGAGACGTCCTCTTGAGTTATTTAAAGACAGAAGGAAGAAAGCGATCACCGAAGAGAGATAAACGGGTTCGTGAATTTCTGCGCATTTACCTTCTCAAGACCTAGTTACGGTATATGTTACGCAAGTGAGGAGAATGCGATACATAATTCTTTCTTTATTCGTTCAATATATGTAAATGATTTACATTTTTTATCCCCTTTACAACTTTAAACTCCCGCACTACCCCTGAAAACAGTTGTGCGAACTCCTGTGAGTGTATGATAGATACTTTACACGTTAGATAACAGTACATGATGGATAAGTTACGTGTAGTACAACAGTACATGACGGTTATATACAACATACTATGGATACGTTAAAAGTAGGAAAACAATACATGATGGCTACCTTACAAATAGTACGGTACATGATGTATTAGGCGTTTGCTCCTTACAGAGCCAGTCAGGAAAGATTAATCAGAAAGACAAGACATGGAGAGGTATAGATAAACAAAATAACCGACGAAGAAGTAGAATGGGAGGATAAACAATTTTACAAGTAGTACACTATATGATGGATACCTTACAAGTAGCATCACAGTATACTAGAGGTACTTTACAAGTAATATTTACGACATTTTATATGCAAAAACGGCTCGTTTGGGTTTTATGTAAAATATTTTTTCAACCCAAACGAGCCGTTTTTGCATATAAAATTCTCAACAAGTGGGTTTCTCTACATCACTGATTGAATATCTACGACAGTATATGATAGATACTTTACAAAACTGTTGTGGTTAAAATGCGTTTAAGAAGTTCGAAGTTAATTTTGTGCCCCCACCAACTCTCCACAGTGCAGCAATATTTTTTCAAACACCTCCAAATCCAGAATAAGTTTTATATTTTGCCAAAATGTAACTTGTATCCTGATGTTAATGGTATTACGACAAGTTACATATTTTGTTATAAGTTAGACGTTAGCTAGAGAGCGCAAAGACGTTAAGATCAAAGTATATTTGTGATAGCAGGCCTAAAAAAATATCTGGAACCAGGACTGGATATCAATACTGGTGAAATTTCGGAGTAAATCAGTGAATCATAGAGAGTTAATCAACGAGTGTTTTGTTTCTAGTTGCTTTATCCATCAGACGTGAAGTTGTAAAAGTAAGTTCATTTGTTATGTTAACTGACGTATTTCCGTTTGAGAGCCATTTGTAAATTTACTTAGGCCTACAATTTGCAAGTTAAAAAGTGCATAATCCCGTAAAGAAACGTTAAAAAGAACATAATTTATTGTCGTTTACGTGAATTTGTCTTTGAATTATTTTCGTCAAATAATTTAAAATAACTTACTAACTAAAGAACAACATTACAATTTCACATTTCGTCATTTTGTTGCTGAGAGTCTAATTTGTTTTGAAGAAAAAATGTTTAATAATTACATACATAAAATATCAAATTAGCCGTGCAAGTTCACTGAAAGTAGTAATAATCATTATAAAACAAGTATTCTCTGTGATTTTTTGAATGATTATTTACTCGTTCTTATCAGTTTTCAAGTGAATCTGTGTAGCAATTCACAAAGTCTCAAAACACTTATCCATCCGTATAGAGAAGTAGAAATATTTACGAAATGCAAAAGCAAGGTCATGGTTTGGACGATACCTCAAACGACAATTCATGTTTTCATGTAGATCCTTCCCTCACAGTTCTCAAAAGCCTCTTTGACTCCCACATAATTTCCATTTGGAAACTTACCCAAATCAGCATTTAGATCATTGTTTCGAAGCTCCAGTGACTCAGCGGTATGTCTGAGGACTTATAACGCTGGAAACTGGGTTTTGATACCCGTGATGAGTGGAGAAGAGATAGCCCATTGAGTAGTTTTGAATGGCTCCATATATGCTTATTTACTGAAGTAGATTATTCAAGCCCATCAGCTCTCGTGTTTCGATTTGGAATCCCTTTAAGCGTGTTCTGAAAATTATTCTTCGTTTATTTTGTGGGCGTGGCATGGCCAGATGGCTAGAGTGCTGGACTCATAATCTGAGGGTCGCGAATTTGAATCCCCATCTACTGAGCTACAACGTTAAAATCAGGGGCTCGATTCTCTTCGGAAAACACAGCTGATAGCGTGATGTGGATTTGCTATATGAAAAACAAACTTGAATCCCCGTCACATCAAACATATTCTCCCTTTCAACTGTGAGAGCGTAATATGTGGCGGTTAATCCCACTATTCGTTAGTAAAAGAGTAGCTGAAGAGTTGGCTGTGGGTAGTGATGACTAGCTACCTTTCTTCTAGTCTTATACTGCTAAAGTAGGGACAGCTTGCCCAGATAGCCCTCGTGTAGCTGTGCACGAAATTCAAAAACAAAAATAATCTATTTTATAAGAGATCAAGAGTCTACATGCAGATAGATGTTCAACCGTTTTGTTCTAAATTTAAGTTGACACAGACGTATAAACACGTTCATTTGGAAATTACTTTATGGGCACAACAAACTCACCGCTTAATAAATTTTAGCTCTCTTTGCCCAGTGCTTAAGATTTTTGTTTTTCATTGTTTATGAAGAAACACGTGTCGTTTATCACCAGATCTTCCGTTTAAGGATAAGGGCTGTTATTTGTGAAGAATATAACCAGAGCAAATCTTTTAGAAGGATTTCTGTGTTGTTTTTCAGCACAAACGTACACAATGAACTGCCTGTGATCTGTTCACCGCAGGGAATCGAATCCTGGGTTTCAGCATTGTAATTCCGCAAATTTAACGCCTGTCGTTCATCCACCGGCGGACTTTTAGATTGAATTCACACAATAAGGTTTGTGTGATAAATAATGCAGAGAAAAAAGTGTTTAGAAGGTAGAGAGAGACCCGTTGATAAGGGTAACCTCACTTGTGAATAGAACTTACCAAACAAGTAACAAAGCATAGCCTGAGGTGTTTGTTCTCCATAAAGGATTGTATCAGGTCATAAGACCTCTCCTCTACCAACACAATTTACGACACGAGCTACGAAAGGTTAAAAAAAAGTTTAAAAGTTAAAGAATTAAAATTGTTAAAATAAAACATTAATTAAATAACAATAAATTCAACCTTTCATAAAAACATTAAATTCCAGCAGATGGAGCTGGGAAATAACTGATATTTAGAGTTAAATACTAGGTATAAAAGCGCCATCAAATATTAACAATAATAACGTGGCATTCGTGAATATAAATTATATAAAAGTTAAATTTTATTGTTGCTTTGTGTAAAATATGGATTGGCCTGTTGGTTGAAGTATGTTTTTTCCCCTTTTTAAAGGTACAAGTGCGTTATAAGAGTTAGTCGATTTGTGTGGCTGGTGGATGGTATGATGCCGCTTATTAGTCGAACTGAGGAATTTTATTTTGTTTGTTGTTAAGCACAAAACTACAAAGAGCTGTTTGTTCTGTGCCCAACGCGAGCATCAAAACTCGATATAGAGCGTCACATGACCTCAGACTTATCGCTGAACGACCGGAAGTCTAAATAAATCATTTCTAATTAGTTTGAATTACTCCAGTAAAACTCCATTGTGATTTTTTGATATTCATTTATCAGCTAATTCAAGAATAAAACTTGGAAACACACTTTAAAAAATCATTCTCGAGGCTTGCTACCTGTACATCAGTCTTATCAATCGAAAACAAAATCACAGATCAGACACAATACACACATGTGCATTGAAAAATAGTTGAAAAGGCAGGTTGTTTGTGTCAACAGCTTCAGCAAGTACAACTTTAAAATCAAAGGTCCGAGTATTCACGGTGGTTTTGTTGGGTTTTTTTATTGCGCGTAAAGCTACGTGAGGGCTATCTGCAGTAACCGTCTCTAATTTTGCATTGTAAGACTAGAGGGAAAGCAGCTAGTCATCACCACCAACCACCTGCGTATTTAACGTACATGTGAATACTATCTGGCCACAAGGAATCGGGTTTCAATATCCGTGGTGGGAAAAGCACAAAAATCTTTCGTATAGCTTTGTGCCTTATAAAAAACAACAGTTGCTATCAAAATATTGTGAATGTCCATAGGTGAAGAGTTGTGTATTATATCGGGTAGCTGAACAGATCTATGTAGTAAGTGGCCCGGTATGGCCAAGTGTGTTAAGGGGTTCAACTCGTATTCCGAGGGTCGCGGGTTCGAATCTCGGTCGCACCAAACATGCTCGCCCTCCCAGCCGTGGAGGCGTTATAATGTTACGGTCAATCCCACTATTCGTTGATAAAATATTAGCCCAAAAGTTGGCGGTGGGTGGTGATGACTAGCTGCTGTTCCTCTAGTCTTACACTGCTAAATTAGTGACGGTTAGCACAGATAGCCCTCGATTAGCTTTGCGCGAAATTCAAAAAACAAAACAACTATTCAGTAAACCCTCAGACCTAAAATTTTCTTTTATAATGTTATAGAGCTGGCTGATATTACAACAAATAAATTAACTAATTAGTTTTTATAACTGTAGTTCGCTTTCCAAGACTAATTTAATAATATTTTTAACACACATCCTGAAAGATAAAATATACACTCTGTGTAATATTACTACAAGCAGGTATATTATTCAGCTTTGATTTCCGTTTTTGATGATAAATCTAATAATTTCTTCTTAAATTTATTTTATCGGTTAATAACCCATGTCTTATGCAGGTTACAAATAACCTTCATATAGATATAAATATATTATTATTATAATCTTTCCCAGAATTGCTGGTGAGATCTTAACCTGATTAAGTGGCAAATCATTTTGTGTAGCTATGAAACGTTTTGCAGAACTTACAACTTGCTTAATGAGGAAGGTAAATGTCATAAACAGCGTGCAGCATAATACTAATAACTGGATAAACTATTCATAAGTTTCATTGAAATCTTAACTATTATATCCGTACTTAGAAAGTTAATATCTGTTTCAAGGTATTATCTAATAAGCTAACGAAAACCCCTGTGACGTAATACACGACAAAAGTTTTTCTGTACCTAAGATAACATCGATGGTATTAATGGTATTGTTAAAGTTATTATTGGGTTTATTTTTAATGATATTAAATATAATGATGTTAATATAATTGGCTTAAATAAGGTTATATATTTGTTTAAAATAACATAATTGTTTGCACTCCAGTGGCTCAGCGGTATGTCTGCGGACTCCCATAGCTAGAAACCGGGTTTAGATACCCGTGGTTGGCAGAGCACAGATAGTCCATTGTGTAGCTTTAAACTTAATTCTAAAGCAACAAAGTATAATTGTTTGTGGTTAAATAAATGAAATATAATCGGTTATTTCTTCTCTCTTTACTTCCTCCTTGTGGCTCGGCGGTAACTTTATGGACTTATAACACTAACATTCGGGACTTAATCCCTTCAGTAGGCACATTGTTGACAGTTTGTGCAGCTCTGCACTTAAAACGAATTTTCTATATATAGCGTTTCTTGGTTTATTTAAGTGAAGAATCATTGTGCTAAAGTTGCTCGCATTAATATTTCTGTTCCCGCTGGGACAACGGTAAGTCTTCGGATTTATAACGCTACAATCAGGGGTTTGATTCACATCGGTGGACACAGCAGATAACTCGACGTGGCTTTACTATAAGAAAAAAAAAAAACATTAACATTTATTTCTCTTATAGTTTCAACATTTTAATCTATTGATGCGCGATAAATTCACGTTTAAGACTATTTAGTCTTTGTTCTTTTGTTGTTATTTTTAAGATATTTAGGCTTCAGTATCATTCCTACAATAAATTTCACAAGTTTAATGTCTTTGTTTAAAATTTGTTTTCATGTTTAATACTCACTCTCTTTGTCATTAATTAATGTTTATGTAGAACTTTCGTATCAGTTTCTTCATGTTTTTTTCCGCTATTTTCCAGAAAGATCGGGCGCTTTCTAACATTTATGAAGTGTTTCTGTTCACAGTTTATATAAATAGGGTTAAGACGATGTTAGGCGGTTCTATGACCTTTACCCCTACACTACGGCTTTGTTTCACATATTATTGCCGTGCATTCTAAACGCTGGCATTTGAAACAAAGAATAATGGGGGAATGGTTGACATTTAACTTTTCCGTTTTAAAATATAAAGAACCAGTACAACCTTCCTTTTATTGAAGAGTAGTAGATTCCAAGGTTTTCGATTGTGGAAACATTCTGTCTCTTTTACAACGATTCTAATTTCATTACTCTGATTTGTTCTTAAGTTAAAGGTGAGCGCGGTGTTCCTACGATAAGAAAGTTTTATTTGTTGGGTTCTTTTGTGATTTTTATGCCCCTGGTCGAGGGTTCGAATCCTGTCCCAAGCTGGGAGCTCATAAAGTCTACTGATTTACGAGGTTAACATTAGGGGTTCGATTTCACTCGATAGACACAACATAGAGCTCGACGTGGCTTTGCTATTCGAAAAGAAACACACACGATTCCCCGTCACCGATCATGCTCGTTCCTTTTAGCTGTGTGGTCATTATAATGGCATGTTAAAAGTGTCGCCCAATAGGTGGTTGTGGGTGGTGATGATTAGATGTCTTCTCTTTGGTATTTCTCTTCTATATTAGGGACGGATAACGCAGGTAGCTTTCTTATTAGTTTGCTCGAAATTCATAACAAGCTAATATTATTGAAGTTCATTTAACATTTGGGGACACTTGCTGTATACTTGAGTACTGCCAGAAGTAACTGACGTCATCTGCTTTCATTGTTCTGTTCACACTGCAGTACTCTCTGTACTTCTTTATAATTCATTCACTTTTCTTAAAGATTATCAAATTATTGATGAACTAATTTTATTTTCTTGTATTAATATTTTTACTGTTTATCAGTTTTACGTATTTCATTCCTTTTTATTGCTCCGGTTTTTTGTTCAAACTCCACAATGCATTTTTCTGTTTCAAAGTAATCCAGCTATAGTATTTTGTTTCTTTTATTACCTTCGTTTTGGCTGGACTCCTTGTCCACCATTTTCAGGTTGTTTAAACTGCCTTGGACTTATGTGTTTTTAACACGAATGGCACTTTATGCAACATCTGTCTCAAATTTTTAATTTTTAAAAAATCAGACACAGAACAACCAGCCAACAGTATTCATCACCTGATGTCTATTGGTCACTGAATAACAAAATTGACTGTCGCCTTTATAATTTATCCATACATTTTTATCGGATCATGAGTTTGCGACCCACAGCCCGACATGCCTCCCAGTAAGCCTCGCTCATTTAACTGACATGACACCAAAACAAGAATGGTTTTACAAAAACTTCAGTTTAAACATATTTTTAAAAGAAGTAGAATTTTGAGTACCTTGAAAGGACTGGTTTTGAAAAACTTTCAAGTTATTAGCTCCCCCTTTCGAACATCCTTCTGGTGAAATAGTTTCATGAAAATTGTAAAAGTCGACTATAGATTAATATTGTTTTTCACTGTATTGAATTCCCATCTGTGTCAGTTACATCTCTTAAATTGTTTGTGCAACTGTATCTTTTTTCTAGTGAGACACTGACACATAAACTACTCGTATCCAACTTACAAAACTTAAAAAACTATGGTGTTAACTTACAAGAAGGGAAATCAGACAACTAGTTTCTTTTATTTTCTGTGTGTTTATTTACAGTTGAACAAAAAGCTACACAATGGGCTGTTGTTCTTTGCCCACCACGGGTATTGAAAAACCTTGTTTTTAGCGGTGTGAGTTCGTAGACATGCCGCTGTGCCCCTGGGGGGCATTCTTTTATTTTAAGCTACAAAATAAACTTGAAACGCTCAAGAACCGGAAATAACTAGCCCAAAAGGCTTATATCATATTTATTTTTATATTTAATAGCATATGCGCTTTTCTTACACGTAATATAAAGGTACAATGTTTGTTTTTTTCCTGAGAGTATAAAACGAAAAAAAACACAAAGAAATTTAGCAGCATTTACAGTAAGATGCTGAATTGTAAGATACTAAACGGTTATCATGAAAGTTTATCTTTCGTTCGTGATACTCATAGCACGTTCTGTAGGTGAAACGTGATTGTATTAAATGACATGTCCATTCAGAAACATGAAGCAACATTTGGAATGTGGGACAAGCACGTGTTTAGGATTTGTAATCTTGCATGACTGTCAGATGTAACAACAATACGTTGTTAATGCATATAAAATATGTGGGGGGGTACAGGTAAAAAAATGTGAAAATATCAGTGGGGTAAACAATTATCTGTCCACCACGGGTATTAAAACCCGGTTTTTAATGGCGATAATTCGAAGGCATTCCTTTGTACTACTGGGTTTGGATTGTTTTGAATTTCGCGCAAAGTTACACGAGGGCTATCTACGCTAGCCATCCATAATTTAGCAGTGTAAGACTAGATGGGAAGGCAGGTAGTCATCACCACCCACCGCCAGCTCTTTGAATACTCTTTTTATTAACGAATAGTGGGATTGACCGTAACATTATATTGCCCCCACGGCTGAAAGGGCAAATATGTTTGGTGTGACGGGGATTCGAACCCGCAACTCTCGGATTACGAATTGAGTGCCTTAACCACCTGGCCATGCCGTGCCGTGCCACTGGGGGGGGGCACTCATATGTGCATAATTATACTGAGCAAAATGCTAACACTATTGAACATAAAGTGGGCCCCCGGCTAGTACAGCGGTAAATCTACGGATGTACAGTGTTAACATCAAGGGTTTGATTTCCCTCCGCGGGCTCAGCAGATAGCCCGATGTGGCTTTGCTATAAGAAAACACAACACAAGAACATAAAATGGTGTGTTTATTAACATACGAGTTTTCATGAGTCAAGGATATCCGTTTGCACTAAATTATGAATCTTAGTTGGAAGTCACACCAGCTAAACCGATCTCAAAACGAATCAGAGTGGAAAATGTAATAACAAAGAAAGAAATCTTAAAGAGATGTAAGTTGTTCCATTGTTTTAGGAATTCCTGCAAGCATGTTTCAGAGAAAAAAAAGTGAAAATAGTTTCAGAATAATTACGTTTGAAGGCTGACATTTTTACAGTTTCTTCTCGCAATTCTTAACAATGGTGCTCCGCCCCTGTTAAAATTAACTTTTTTCTTGGAGAAGTTTGGATAACTTTATTTCTTTACAAAGCACAACATTAATCATTATGCTGGTTGGATGACAGGGTGTTTTAAAAGTAAGATTGAGTAGATTTTGTTATCTGAAGAAGGAATGTTTGCGGTTGACCTTGTTGTATGATGCTATCTTGTGGATGCTCAACTGATATGACGTGTAAAGCTATTTCAGTTGCTTAGTTGGTCATTTCAATTGAAATTTTCAAGCGCTCAGCTGATCTTGTTTGAAAAAATAAAAAATAAACTGAGAACTATCTACTTATTACTTAATCGAATTGTGTGTCGATACAATTATTTCAGTCCATCTTTCATAACTTTTTATACCTTATCACATAAATTGGAATTTAATTTTGACTTAGAAGCATGTAGGTATAAACGAACAGCTATACGCCCTCTGGCGAGTATTTAGTTGAGTGAATGAAAGTATAGAAGATTCATTCTGGCTAGAACATAATTTTACAGTGTGGTGTTTTACTAAAATACAGGACAGTTGGCCGTTCAGCAAATTTGCATACATTATGAGATCCCTAGGAATATTAATTTACTTTTATCCTGAAAGGAGCCACGTAATATCTTGGTAGTAACGTTTATTTGTGGTTCGTTCACTCAGTTCGCCAATGAGTTTCAAGCAATCCCAGTTTTTTTCAAAGTGACTCATTCGCTGTAATGCTTCTGATGTGTCATGTGATTTCTTCTATCCAATGAGCTGGCAGTGTCAGTTATTGATCTGATGTCACGTATCGATCGTCTCAGTCGTTGAATTATTTATATTGTGTCAAACTATATCGCTCGTCGTCCCCCTTTGGATTGACAACGCTAAAATCAGAGGTTCAATTTCCTTCGGTGGACACAGCAGATAGCCCGATGTGGTTTTGATACAAGAAACACACACATTTGTCGCTTGTCTTAAGATGTGGCAGATACGTTCCCAACTGTTTCAGCTGTTAAGTTTAACTACTGAGCCACTCGTAATATTGCAAATTATTTGTGATTATGTGACTGACATGTATTAGCTGCTTAATTACTTGCATCACGTGCAATATACCTCATGCATACAATTACTCCTAGCTACTCCTCATGTATTAATATGCTTAGGTTGTATGGAATCATTTTACTATTTACTGGTCTTGAACCTGTTTAGGATGTAAGGAATCATTTGTTATCTTTTGGCTTTGAAGCTGTTTAGGATGCATGGAATCATCTTGTTGTCTGTTGGCCTTAAAGTTGTTTAGGACCTATGGAATTATCTTGCTATTTATTTGTCTTGAGACTTTTTAGGATGTATGGAATCATCCTGCTTTCTGTTGGCTTTGAAGTTGTTTAGGGTGTGTGTAATAATTGTATTGTTTGTTGGTCATGAATCTTTAGGAAGTATGGAATCATCTTGCTGTCTGTATGCCTTTTAGCTTTTTAGGATTATGGAATCATTTTACAGTTTACTTGTCTTGGAGCTATTTAGGGTGTGTGTAATCATTTTATTGTCTCTTGGTTTTGGATCTGTTTTGGGTTTGTGGAATTTATATGGTTATGGTGTGTAGAATCACCTTGCTGGCTGTTAGAAGCAAGTTAACGCTAATATAAAGTAAGACATGTAATGTCTGTGCGGTAATATATAGAAGATAACTAATTTTCAGGCAGGTACGTCATAACATATGGTTTTGAACAAAGGGGCTGTAAACAGTTCACTAAATCAAACACGTTGTCAGTATGACCAGTTCGCCCTGGTTGGTATTCACTGTAGGAAAATAAGCTCTTTATTTCAGAATAATAAGTCTTATTACATGCGGCTGTATGTGTGAAAACTCGCGTCTATATCTGTTTGTCTAAGCTTAATAATTTTGATGTAACTACAGTAACCAAAGCATTAGAAGAGGTATTTCCATATATCTGTCTTCAGAAGTAAGATCTAAAATTTGTTTTTCGGTTTGCTTGTAATACCAATTTCATATTATAGACCTGAACTGTTGTAGGCCTAATTATCCCATTGCAGTACTGTTTCAAGCTGCCTTCCTGTAAGCCTAACCTTCCAATTGCAGTAACGATTTTAAATAGACGCGTTATGGGGTTAACTCTTCTACATTGCGTTACTTGTTCAAAACCGCTCTGTTGTAGGCCTATCCTTTTCGTTATATTACCGGTTTCAAACTAGTGTTATACGCCTAGTCTTTTAGCCTGTAGAACGGGTATATCCACCAAGGGGGTTATTGCGTCAAATGGAGTATAAGAGTTTTGGTCGACGATATCCCCAACAGTTAACCCACTTTTTTTTTCTTCTTCTAAAGTTTTAGGTTTCGGTTCTCACACTATAATTGGCTGTGTTTATGCTGGTAGAACTTGTGATTTTGTTTTCAGGTCATACTGAAAAACAATTAGCAGCCAGTCGTGTTTTACTTGATCAAGAGAGACCCACAAAATAACTAACCCTAAGGTAACATGTGGACCTAAAGAATGAGTTCGGGAGTAACCACATGTACACATAACAAGTGACCACACCTTTAAGTTGAAATATTAGAAAATAATTTCATATACAGAGCCCTCTTAGTGACAGCGTTTGAAAAAGCCAGATAATTTAAGGCTAATCAGTTTTTGAAAGAAAGTATAGAATAGAGTTGACGTTATTGGCGTCGATTCTTCTAATAAATGTGTTCTTCAAACGAATGAGGTGAAACTGTAAAGCGTCAATGTCACGTTGAGCAATATGTACCCAGAAAACTTACGATATATTTTAGATACTACATTATGGGATTAGTAAAATATTATATAGATTGTTTTCCAGATGCGCTCGTGTGTACAAGTTTTGTTTATTTTATATAATGTTTTGGAATTTCGCACAAAGCTACTCGAGGGCTGTCTGTACTAGCCGTCGTTAATTTAACAGTGTAAGACTAGAGGGAAGGCAGCTAGTCATCACCACCCACCGCCAACTCTTGGGCTACTCTTTTACCAACGAATGGTGAGATTGACCGTCACTTTATACACCCCCACGACTGGGAGGGCGAGCATGTTTAGCGCGACGCGGGCGGGAACCTGCGACCCTCGGATTACGAGTCGCACGCCTTACGCGCTTGGCCATGCCAGGCCTTTATTTTATATAAATTTTAAACGACTATTTCACAAAATTTTCTGTGTGTGTGTGTGTTTGCCCATTTTTAACTGGAAAATTGCTGGACTGTTTGTCATCAATCTGGGCATGTACTCTTAGGTCCTCTCTGGGAAGTAAGCAGCGGGGAGTCAGATTTCACATTTAACCCTTTAAACCATGTACAACGTTAGGAACCTGGTTTCGACACTCGTGGTGAGCAGAGCACAGATAATCTACTGTGTAGCTAAGTGCTTAAATTCAAACAAAAAATTATATAGTTTGTTTATAGTTAAGCACAAAGCTACACAATGGGCTATCTGTTTCGTCCTCGCCACGAGTATCGAAACCCTACTTTCTGTGTTATAAGTAATCAGACTTATCGCTGAGCGACTGGTGGGTTACAGAGAAAAAAAAAATGGCCTGGCATAGTTATGTGGTTAAGACACTCGACTCGACCTTCAGGCATTCCTGAAACAATGGAACAACTTACATCTCTTTAAGATTTCTTTCTTTGTTATTACATTTTCCACTCTGATTCGTTTTGAGATCGGTTTAGCTGCTGCGACTTCCAACTAAGATTCATAATTGAGTAGAAATGGATATCCTTGACTCATGAAAACTCGTATGTTAATAAACACATCATTTTATACTCTTGTGTTGTGTTTTCTTATAGCAAAGCCACATCGGGCTATCTGCTGAGCCCGCCGAGGAGAATCGTGTCCCTGATTTTGACTCTTAAATCCGTAGATTTACCGCTGTACTAGCGGGGGGCCCACTTTATATTCAATAGTGTTAGCATTTTGCTCAGTATAATTATGCACATATTAGTGTCCCCTTCAGTGGCACGGCGCGGCATGGCCAGGTGGTTGAGGCACTCAATTCGTAATCTGAGGGTTGTGGGTTCAAATCCCCGTCACACCAAAAATGCTCGCCCTTTCAACCATGGGAGCATTATAAATGTTACGGTCAATCATACTACTGGTTGGTAAAAGAGTAGCCCAAGAGTTGGTGGTGGGGTGGTGATGACTAGCTGCTTTCCCTCTAGTCTTACACTGCTTAATTAGGGACGGTTAGCACAGATAGCCCTCAATGTCAATTTATTTGAATTTCTACTGTCATTCTACTTGTGTCGTTATTTTCTGATAAAGTACCGGCTTTCTGACGTGTTTGGTTCAACTATTTAGTGTAAATTCACTGTTTAACCGAACATGTTTATAAAATGAAAGCAAAGGAAGTAACTGTTGAAAATTATTTGTTTATACAAAACTATTTAATTAAAAATAAAACAGAAATTACGAGAAACGAATGGATCTATAAAATAAGCATATTCAACATAATGTTAAATTAGTTTGAATTATTTCTGAATAATATAAAACCATCACAATAAAACATGAAAATTATTCATAAGTTATACGTGAGTAGTTAC
Organism: Carcinoscorpius rotundicauda; assembly: GCA_011833715.1. Taxonomy (NCBI): domain Eukaryota; kingdom Metazoa; phylum Arthropoda; class Merostomata; order Xiphosura; family Limulidae; genus Carcinoscorpius; species Carcinoscorpius rotundicauda. Next base: position 88,331,027 of record CM022392.1, on the reverse strand, counting down.
CTATGATTAACCTTTTATGTCTTTTTCTTTAACTTGAACCTCTTAGTTAAATATTAAAGCATGTGTGTCAGACGGGGCATAGTGATTAACATATTGGGTTGCGTATTGTAGGAGCCAGGGTTCGAGACGTGATTCCACTGAATATGCTTTGAGATACAGGTGAGTTATAAAGGTGACAGTCAATCTCGTTATTTTGTTTGAAAATAAAAACGGACAACACCCTTGTGACGAAGAGTACCGTAAATTGATTGGGTGGCTGGTTGTCTGTAGCTTAAAATCAGGAACGGTTGTGCCTAAACCCCCAAGTACTATCTAAGCAAGAATATTAAAGAGATTTCAAGAAACTGATATCTTATTTTACCATGTGAATATAAAATAGAGTACGTATCAGTGAATATAATGAATAACAAAGTATACTGACATATCACCACAACAATTTACCATTAAGCCTACATATGAGTTATTATCAACACAGAATTCTTTAGATTTATTATCTCTCGTCAAAAGTTTCCGTTCCTCAGCGGCAAATCTGTTTGTATGTATGTGGGGGGGGGGAACAGGTGCCCCGTTATGTAGATTTGTCCTTAACTTCAAACAAATAAACTCGTTAGTAAAGAGAAATGATGTTGATCGAAGTTCAAATCTGTTGCTAACATTCAGTTTTAGAAACTAATAAAACAATCACAATTTGATCTTGTTGTTAAAGGTTTTCACATTGTCCAATGTTTCGGGGCCCAGCATGGCCAAGTGGTTAAAGCGCTCGAATCGTAATCTGAGACTAGTGGGTTCGAATATCCATCGCACCAAACATGCTTGCCCTTTTAGTCGTGGGGGCATTATAATGTGACGGTCAATCACACTATTTGTTGGTGAAATAGTAGCCCAAGAGTTGGTGGTGGGTGGTGTTGACTAGCTGTCTTCCCTCTAGTTTTACACTGCTAAATTAGGGACGGCTAGTACAGATAGCCCTCGTGTAGCTGTGCGCGAAATTCGAAAAAGAAAGCAAAAACCAATATTTCGTTGAAGTTTTCTATTTTTCTACCTAAAAGTTAAAGCTGGACGTTAAAGCTTCTTATTAACGAGTGTTTTATATCTTCGATATTATGAAGTCTTTGTTTATTATGATTTATATGTTTATTGTAGAGCGCATTCAGCGTGGGTGTCCACCGTGTTGAAAGTCGATACACTTATCTCTGTCCCATTGTGGATCTTTTTATAAAGTGAATGGAGTAATTTGTTTGTTTGTTGTTAAACGCGATGTTTCGTGAAGGGCTATTTGTATGCTGTCGAAGGTTGATAAAATTCGAATGTTACCTTATATGTGCAATCAGAATTGTTATTACTTGGAGCATTGAAATCAATAAAAGATACATTCTACTTAAGTTGGTTATTTTTGTTGTGTTTGAGAAACGAGTTTTTGCTGAAAACGTGCTAAGTGTCTTAGTTTTGTTTCTCTTTACACATTCCTCCCAGTGCCACACAGGTATGTCTGGGACTCGCACCGCTACAAACCGGGTTTCGATACCCATTGTGCTTTGTGTTTAATCCAAATAAGCAAGCAATTAAATGTTTAGACGTAATATGTGACAAAAACAAAAGTAATTTATGACGTGACTTGACTGGACAGTGGTCAGCGTTCTGGACTGTGAATCGGAGGTCTTACGATTTGCGGCATGTTGCCTTAAAATCGCGCTACGCACTTTGGGTCTGTGTCCAAAGAGCGACATTGACATTACATTAATAGAGTGGCTCAAAAGCTGGATGTCAGCGCTGTTGTAGCCACTTTAAAATTAGGAACTACTAACACAGATAGTCCTTGTAAATATCCTAAACAAACAAAATTATTTCTTTTAGTGGCCGTTCCCTACCCACGTCTGGTTGTGGAGTGGATTATGAGCTTTGACCCTCATATTTCACAGTGCTGAGACCGCATCGCCTTTTGACTGTGAGATTTCACTGACCCCTATCCCCTTGGGTTAAGTCTTGATGGAAGATAAATCGCTTGTACTTGTCAGGTTTTAAAAGACTTTCATAAAAGCAGTCTTCACGTGTCAAATTGTTTGGATAGTTTTCAATAGCGTCTGTTTGAACAAGTATGCACAAAATATTTCTATTACCTAGATTACTGAGACAAAACTAGTACAGTTTAACTGTTGTCTCTTGGCGACATATATTTCATAATAGTTTTTACTTTTATGAGACTTTTTTATTTGTTTCAAGTTCAAATTCCTTCAGTAACAAGTTTCACCAGCATAACTGTTTACATGGAACACCAATCAAATCTTTCTTTAATTATTATATGGTTACAAGTTTTATTTTACATTCTAGGTTATTAGTAGCGTGTTAATAGTAGTCAGGATTTTTGAGATTGTAAGGAATATTTTTACCCTGTTATTGATTACGTAAAACAAACCGTAAAAAAGTTATAACATAATTGTTTAAAATCAATCAAGCATGTCTTCATTCGTTGAATTTATTTCTATTTTTGTCTTACTTTGGTCTCTTAAGTATTTCGGTCTCGTTCAGGCCAGTCGATAGGCTGTACAAAGTAAATATAGGCAGCGATTAGGTCTTAACTGTACTTTTCAGGTACAAGTTTTTGTTATCTTGGTTAAAAATCTTACACTTAGCTGCTGTCAGTAAAGTTTTTAAAGATGGCATCTATAAGGGCTGAAACTGATAAAACAGCCACTGCTAAAGAAAGCTGGTTACACTATCAAATTTGATGCTTCGTGTGAAGGACCCTTAAAAGATATCCAAAATATTTCCGCAGCCCTCTAGGTCTTCAAAGCCGGTATTTCCAGGTCGACAGCGGTGATATGAATGCCGTAGGTGAATTTCGTTTGCTCGTCAGTTCATCATTGTACAAATGGTTTGTTTAACGACACTATAATAAATATGAAAAGTAACTGATTTTATTCCCTGGTTTTAGACAGAAATATATAATTGCTCAATATGATAAAATTAGTTGGACTAACGGTTGTGCTCACTTGCCTCTTGTTAAATCCAAAGCTACATAACGGACTATATTTGAATCTGTCCACCGCTTATCGATTGTTTGTTTGTTTTTTGAATTAAGCACAAAGCTACACAATGGGCTATCTGTGCTCTGCCCACCACGGGTATCGAAACGCGGATTTTAGCGTGTAAGTCCGCAGACATACCGCTGAGACACTGGGGGGCCCGCTTATCGAAGTCTGATTTTTATCTTGATGAGCCTGTAAGATTACTTCCGTGTTAGTGAGAGCCACCATGCTTGTGGACAGTGTAAGAACATGAAGACTGATGGTAATATAAGCCTTCACCACATGCAACTACCTATTCACGTTATGTAACATATATCTTCGAGAGAATTTTGTAAACTTGGCTGGGAGCTGTAAATTCGAATGTCATATAATCAAGGTATTTAAGTTGTACCTGCGAAAAAAATAAGGGCTGGCGAAACAAGGAGTAAGTAACTGAACAAGAACATAAAACATTTGGAAGTACATGCTTGGATTGGAAAAGTTGTTTCCGTCTTATATGGTAATACGACGTGAACTGGAAGATAGGTGTTAACCCTAAAGTTGATTTGGCTCTAATAACGTTAAAAAACTCGTTGAACGTTTGAAACTTGTCTCGCACGTGTATCGCTATCGTGCAAGATTCGAATCTTCGTTCCACACTTTCTTTCTAAACCAGTGGTTAACGTGAATTATTTTTCGTGTTTAATCAGCGATAACAGGAATAATTATGTGGATACAGATAATTAAGATTTATTTCCCTTTTGCTCTTTAACCTTTTGTTTAAAATCGTAATACTATTTTCTTATATCTTTGTACCGATATCGCCTTGAAAACATTCTGTTTATCAGTATTGTAAGGTCAATACAAACTAGTTCTTACTGTTATTTTTAGCCGCAGCATAGCGGCTCGTAGAATATTTCTGAGTTGTTGTTTTTTAAAAGCACAACCGTTTAGCTCACAGCTCCGTCATTTCTTGATGGATTTGAGATTCAATTGCAGTTTTGAACTCACAAGGTCAAACCCTTTCGACTGACGTATTTGGTCCAAAGTCTCATAGATAGATCTACTCTAATCGTGCCTAAAAGAATTTCTATTTGAGGTTAGGCTGGTAGATAACGTGCTGAGTAATAAAGTTGAATCGGGTTGTATGCTTGGTATTGCCTATACAGAAAAATATAGCTAATAAATCGACTAGTAGATTATCCCTATCTGAAAGTGTTCCAAGTGTTGTAGATATTAAGGATTCCTTCTTATTTATTTTAGTAACCTTTAATTTTAAGTTTCCGAGTAGTTCAGTAGCGCACCAGGTTAATACTGTATTTCTGGAAACGGATTCCTGCTTATTTTAGAATTTCCAGTTCATCAATTCGAAAATAAATGTTGGGTCATTACAAAGGGTTGTTTGTTTGTTGTTAAACACAAAAATTCACAAAGGGCTATCTGTGTTGTGCCCACCATGGGTATCAAAACCCGGTTTCTTGTAGTATAAGTCCGCCGACATACCCCTGTGCTACTGGGGGAATCACAGAGGGTTCTTGCCTTCATAATATTTATCTTTTGCCATTACTTGAAAAACTTACAATAACTTCAGAATATATTACACGGTATCACTGACCATTAGATACCACATTGGAGAGCTAATTATTAGAATATTTTAGAATAGGCCTTTTTTTGCAGTTATAACTGTGAGTGTAAGTTGTAGAACAGGCTTTTAATTTCAGTTATAACTTAGAAAATGAGTTATCAGTTCGAGAATGATACCTGTAATATTACCCCACCTTTAAATAATCTAAAAACGTCGTTTTTTGTATAAACATTTATTTACAATAAAAAGAATACAACATTAAAATCATTGCAACTTCTCTTTGTTGACATGAAAATGACATAAGAATGTCGAAATGTTGTTCTCCACCTTACTTTACTTAAAGTTTCAATAGCCATACCAGCCATCTTGATAATACATTTTTACTTCAAGTGGGTTTTTCGTTAGCACAGACAATAAATAGTTATTAAAAGCAGGACTAACCATAAAAAGAAATTTCACACGTTTCGGTATCTGTGTAAAGTAATGTAACATTGTATTAATTTCAATCTAAATACTCCGTTTTATTACAGACATTAGAGTAGCCTATTTTTCGGAAAGGTAGAGTTAAAATTTATTAGTTTTTAATGTCGATAATGATTTCAGAGATATAACATGAAATAATATAGAAATGAAATAAATTTTATAATATATTCAGATTGTTGGAACAAACGAATTTGCCGTTTAAAATTAACTTTACTAGAGTGTTGCTTCATACAAGTTCACATAAATCTCGTTCATGCGAATGTATGTAAATAATTTGTGTATGTAGTAAAAATAAAAATAAAATGTATTAACTGTTGCGTTTTTTATTATTTACAGGGAGAAAAAACAATATTGTATCATTTGGTGCTTATGTAACAAGTTCATGAAGAAATCTACCACACGAAGTATTATACAGATATTAAGGTATACACTCAACGACTTTCAAGGTTTTTGTGTAAAATATTTGATTTTTTATTGATGACTCTCCACCTTTCATAGTTTGGACCAACAGAAATAATTAATTCATTAAATATTTATAAAGGAAAAACGATTTCAAATAATAGCATAAACATGGAAATTTCTGATCATATGTCAAATATTCAACATACTTCTTGTGAAAAAGGTGGCTTTGTGGAGTCATGTTCAGAAAATAGAACTTTCAGTATTCCAGATACGAACTATTCAGATAATATCATCTACTCAGAAGCTTCACACGAACCATCTTCCAAAGAAAAGGTAGCCGTACAAAAACTGACAGAAAAATATGATACTCTGGGCCGAATTAATGTAGAGGAGACAGACAAAAGTATCAGTTGTGGTTCTTTCGACGATGCAGATTTTCGACAAGATTTAGAAGATGAAGTAAATAATTTATGCAGCGAATTGACCGAACAGGACATAGCCCAAGTCGAAACGTTTTTTCGTAGCCACAAAACATTTGTGTTTGTGTGCCAGTGTCTGGCCAATCTGTATTTGAGAAAGCCAGAGGAAGAATGGCAGTTAGCCCTGACAGGTATCCCTGTCCTGCTGTTTGATAAAGGAGAAACGAGAGCACGAACGAAACGAAGACTGAAACTGGTCCTTGCCGAAAAAGGCACAGGTTTCATTCTTTGGCATGATGTCATTGACAATTTGACGAACTACGAGGCCCAAGATAATACTTTTCACACCATGTTTCTTTCTACCGATCACAGCCAAATGGGTGGTTTCAGTTTCGAAAACAAAACAGCTGCCAGACTGTTTCACGAACAAGTCGACCTACTGACGTCGGATCCTCTCAATATTTCTTTATCCGTTCCTAAAGCTAAAGGGAAAAATTCCAGGAAGATGGAAAAAATAAAGTTACCCCAAAAATGTGATATTTCTCTTCCTTGCTGTTTCGAACACGTCACAAGTATTGATATTAGAGACAAAGAGCAATTCTATACGCTGACGAATTTAGTGCAAGGGAAATCTAAAAAGGCATTAGAGCAATCTGTTCATGAGTAGACGTCTATTGGGGCCAATAGTCATTTTCCTTATGGAGACTAAATTAATGCAGAATGCCGGTACTTAATTATTATCAGATTAAAATGTTTTTATGTTTCGCCGATATCGTAAAAACAGTTCGTGAACAGTATTAGCACTAGTGTGACGTTTCGTGTGATGACAATTTTATATTAAATGTGCAAAGTGGAGAATGTTAATTCGAACAATATGTACAAGTTCGTTAAGAATAGCTGTGTATTTGTGATTTCTTTTTCTCAGAACATATGTGAACCCTAGAACGAACCACATCTATAGGACAAAGTGACATACACGGTTATAATATTCGTATTTTCTCATAGGTTGCATTTTTTTCCAATTTTAAAAATGGATTTCAAACAGTCCGTTTATATTGAGAATTTCTTGTATCGCGTTTGTTAATTAAAGTTTGATACATAGGCAACAGTTAAGTACGTTTAGAGAACTAATATATAATTTATTTCTCAAGTTAGGATTCTATTAGTGAAATATACTAACCAGTTTTAGAGTAGAAATAGGTTTTTAAAAGACAAACCATCCCTCGAGAGCGCTACCTTCAGGCTAAATAAAATTAAGATTTGTCTGTGTCAACTGCCTTTTAAGAACTTTATATAAAACACAGCAGTATAAATGAATTTTGAAAATTCGGTTTTCAACTTTAAGATTCAAGCAAGACTTGGTTCCATATATATATATATATATATATATTATTCGTTAATATTTACTTTATTTCTGTATTTGATTACAAGAGCTAACATTTTGGAATGTATAGATCGCTCTCTCTATATATATATATATATATTATATATATATGTGTGTGTGTGTGTGTCGCCATTACATAAACAGGTCTGGATTTAAAATATGAATATCTTTTTAATTATGTTTTATTTTTACTGATTTAACTGGTAATTATCACCAAAAATCAGATGGCACTGTCTTTCTTAAAAGCAGACATAGTTTTTAAGCTCATGTTATTCTGTATTTGTCAACCAACTTCCTATATACACACTTTTATAACAAAATGTAGATAGCATTAACGACGCGTAAACCACTAATAATTATTCGCTCTGGTTATAACAGATAGTGTTGTTAAAATAATGTGGAACAGATATCTTTATTTGCAGGCAGAAATCCTTATTAATATTCTAAACCTGAAATTGGTAATGTGTTTTCTTGTATGTTGTAGAATTCACTAAGACTTAAATCACATACACAAAAAGAAACATGACTTTTGTAAGCGACTTTTAATTAACTTCTATGTTTGTTGAAAACGCGTATGTACTGCAATATGACGACAAAACCCTTAAACCAATTTTTTAGTAGATATTACGTCCTTTAAAATTTTTTTAAAAACTTGTTTCTTCAAATGTTGGATTTTTTCTTTAATACAAACTTTCGCGAGTCAAGTTCTCTATCATTACCAGTTTTCGTGAAACAAGCTTCCTTCCTTTATAAAAATAATATGCGACAACTATGTGTGGTTAGAATACAGACGGTTTTATGTAACATTTTATGATTAATTAGTTAGTTATATCAGATTATCAAGAAATTTTTTAAGTTGCTTTAGTTAAAACTCGTAGCGATCCTAAATTTCTTGTGTTTTTATAATAACAGACCTTGAAATTTAAACCAATAGTGCTGTGGTGGAGATACTAGAAATAGCATGAACTTTATATTATACGATGAATTATGGTTCAAAAAAGGAAAAAAAAAGAAACTGTAATTAATTAATTTGGCCATACTGTTTGCTGTCGTTAAACTGTATTACATCGTCTTCTAAAATTATGTGTAGTTGATATATATATATAGAATAGACGCCTTTTATCCGAGTTAATTTTTATTAGTTTATTATATTTTAGTGCAGAGCCGGGATTGTTTTCAAGGGACAGAATCCAATATTTCCATCAATCTGACAGTGTTGTTGTTGTTGTTATATGAACGTATAACTACGTTATACTGTTTTTGTTCAAAAAAGTTTTAAATTGAAGAAACAATCGTATTTTATGTGGCTTATACGTCACTAAAAGTTAACTACTTTGAATAATTTTATTCCAGGAACTTTACTGGTTTGTGCCATGTTGTTTTTTTAAATTTTATTTTGTACATTTATACATTAGATATGGAAATGTTGCTTGCTTTGTGACCTGTACATATATTTACTTCGTTCTATATTAAACCTCAGCTAAATCTTATTCAGTTATTAATAACAATTTTCTCCTGACAAATCTTTAGCGATCTCCGGATAATTTGTTCACCGAGGAAGACAGGAAGAGCTAAACATCCATTTCTTTTCTTTGTATAACGTTGACACAACCAGTTCCCCCAATCATGAGGTTTCTGAATTACATTCACAAACTACTTACTAAAAACAGCATCGTCGATTTTCTGTGTAGCATCTGTTAAAACGAAGCTGTAGAAGGATTTATTTTCTTTTTCTTACGTTAATAATCGGAGCAGGAGGTGAATGTGTGGTGAGAAAAGAAAAAGTTCGCAATTTTTTTCAGCTAGGAGCACTTATCTGAGATAGTAAACTGGAAACCACTGATAATTTTTGAACATAATTTATTAGACTCGTGTTTATACAGAACACTTTCTGTGTAAAGGAAACAAATTTTTATTTAGAAAAAGTGAGTAAACCTAACACATGAGAAATACTCAAGAATCTGAAATTGTACTCGTGAAGTATTTGAGAATAAGACCTCATCGCATTAATTTAGAGAATAGTGGATTTTTACCTTTTCTTGACTTTTGATATAATTTCAAATTACCACCTTCACAACTTTGCTGTAAGGAGTTTTCATGTTATATTATTGGGTCACTTGTGTACTTTCTCTGAGGATATTTCTCTTCTCGGAGTAATACAAATTCGTTAATAATAATAACAAGAAAAACGTATTATCAATTCATGATCTGATATACAAATTAGACAACAACAGGTGTTTTTTATGAGTTATTATTAAAATGTTACTATTTGTGAAAACAATTTGTGGCAACTACTGACTATTTTAAATTGAACGTAACGAATATAATCCTGTCTTTGAAACGATACTTTATTTTAAAGGCTTTAAACATATTGTTTGTATTAAATAAGCAAAAATTGGCTTTAAAGTGATATTTAGACGTGGAATTTTGCTGGACACAGAACTATTTTTATTTCTGCCTTTCAACTGCGTTAAAATATTATATTTTTGTTTTGTATGTTCACATTATAAATTTTGAATGTTAACTTCGTCTGATGTTTCTGGCTGGAATGTAACATCCGAGCTATGTCTTATGTGTACGATGGCTGGATGTTAGTTCAAATACAAAGCCTTCATTTTTATCTCTTTTCTATAAAGAATGTAGACTTTAATATTGAATAAAAGTATAGAAAATAATAAAAATGTTGTTTTTTTTCACAGCATCTTTATTGTGGTTATTCCTAAAATAAATCAGTACTAATATTTCCCAGTAATGTTCAGTCGTTGATAAGAACAAAGATGCATAATGGGCTATCTGTGTCATGCCCACCAAGGGCAAAGATACCTGGATTTTGGTGTCACGAGCCTATACAATTATTGCTTAGCCACAAAGTGTCGATGGAGGAAGGAGATTATGTGACTGAGTAAAAAAATCTACAAGAGGTAGTTCATGGTTTCAGTCCCTTTCTTAAATTAAAAACGTTACATAAATGAGTTACTTTAATGGCTTTCTTATATAAAAGTGTATAGAAAAATTACAGCAGGGGCTTCACTCTTCGACAAGTTGCGTCAGGGTCTTGTCAGTTTATCAAGGTGTCCGGCATGGCCAGGTAGTTAGTGCGCTGGACTCGTAATTTGAGAGTCACTAGTTCGAATCCTGGTTATACCAAACATGCTTGTCCTTTTAGCCGTGGGGGCGTTATAATATGTGATAAATCCTACTATTAGTTGGTAAAAGAGTAGCCCAAGAGTAGGCGGTGGGTGGTGGTGAGGAGGTTCTTTATAATGTTTGTTTGGAATTAAGAACAAAGCTATCTGTGCTCTGCCCACCACGGGTATCGAAACCCTGTTTCTAGCGGTGAGTCCGCAGACAACCGTTGTGTCACTGTGGATCTTTATAATGTTTAAGCTTCAATGCGTAAAAGTGTGTTAGTGCTACTACTTGCTTTGATTAAGAACTTGCAACCACAGTTCAGATTTTCCGCAATAATTCACGAAACATTTGAAACGACAATTTTTTTATTCACATATCATGATTTAATACAATGTTAAACAGTTCCTTAAAAATGACCTTTACAGTTCCTTTACCTACAATTTGTGAGAAATTAATTTTTATTTTACTGTGAAATTAGGTTAGATAACTTCACCTATACGTTACTGAGGTGAACCACTTTTTAACCTTAATTTTGTATTTTGCATACAGTTTTATACTGGATTAAGCGTGCGCTTGTGTGAAATGTAAGCAAATATTTTTACTATTTCGTCATCAACATAATTTATGACTGTTATTTAGTCTTAGCTTTGGTACAAGTTAAAACTTAAACAACAAAACGTGTAAACAGATATTACTTTATGTGTGTAGCAAAAGGAACGTCAATCCAGTCCATAATGGTAAGTATTTTGGATTTAGAAACAAGAATTTCCCTCGGTAGTAAGGAATCGCCCCTCAAGGAGAAAAAATATATGTATGTATGTGGTGTAGTAATCATACACAGTATTAACTATATATCATCTGTCAGTGGGCGAAAGTTTTCGGAACCACAGAATAATAAAGTTAAAAATATAATAATCCAATCTATCTGTGTTCAAAGATGAAACGTGAAAAGTTATAAATAAACGAGAGATATAAAAAATCAACAGAGTCGCATATATATGTGTGAATTACTTTCAAACAAGATACAGAAAATATGCAAGTACGTCTTGCCGAGTATAGTGCATGTTGTTTGGTGGTAGGCGGAGGGATTCGTGGAACGTTACCCAATGATCAATCAGTTTGATTCCGTTGGCAACAGGCTACACACGTGTCTGTTTTTCCCAAATAAGAAATTATAGTAGGAATTCGCATTCTTTACGGAATAAACAGACGTTAACGTTGCCCACAGGACAACGATCGATAAGCCTGTGGAACTACAAGGCTAAGATCTGGGGTTCGAATCCCCGTAGTAGATATAGAAGATAGCTTATTGTGTCTTTTTCTCTAAGATAAACAAACTGTTCACTTCTAGTCGAGCTCCTCTTGCCAATAGTGCAGACTTGTAACGCTACAACTAGGTGAAAAAAATTGGGTTTCGATGCCCGTGGTAGGCAGAGCACATACAGCCCATTGTGTAGCTTTATGATTAACTTAAAACAAACTAACAAGCATTTAGTTTTCCCCTTAACCACAACCAAACATACAGTTAAGTCATGGGAGATATGCGACTGCTTTTGTCTTTTTCAATATGGCCTGGCATGGTCAAGCGCGTAAGGCGTGCGACTCGTAATTCGAGGGTCGCTGGTTCGAGCTCGCGTCTCGCTAAACATGCTCGCCCTCCCAGCCGTGGGGGCGTATAATGTTACGGTCATTCCCACTGTTCGTTGGTAAAGGAGTAGCCCAAGAGTTGGTGGTGGGTGGTGATGACTACTGCCTTCCCTCTAGTCTTACACTGCAAAATTAGGGACGGCTAGCACAGATAGTCCTCGAGTAGCTTTGTGCGAAATTCCAAAACAAACAAACGAAACAAATCTTTTTCGATGGAATTGAAAATAAACTAGTCAACAGAGGGCGCACACACAGTGTGTTTGATATAATTCGGTCAATAACAAGGTAAAGAAGGCTGGCTCATATCACAAAGCTAGCTAATGATTCATTTTGAGGTTAAATTAATATGTGTACGAATGGTTATGATGTTGAAATGGGGTCGATGTCGTAAAGCAAAGGAAAAGAATACATGAAAGTTACAGAGCAGGTTTTCTCAACAGGAAATAGCATAATTTACGAACTACGCCTAACCTGATTAAAGTAGCATTGAAAATAATTTTAAATATTATTTTCAGTTTTAAGAAAAAGAAAAATGAATAGAAATTTTTTCTTTCTATTAAAAATAACATAAAATTTTACTAAAAATTTCAACGGAGGGAGATCAGTAAATTTATTGACTAACAAAACTAGAATAAGAGGTTTGAATCCTCGTTGTGAACACAGCAAATGGCCAAATGTGATTTAAATCATAAAATAAAATAAACTTTTGTTTTGCTAAAGCTAAGCATGCATGTAGCGTCCAGGCGGAAGTAGAGTAAAACAACCAAAAGAATCTTTGCGGGTTATCGGGATTTAAAACTACTTTATTTATTACAGATGGGATTTTAAACTAATTATTTTATTTATTACATAATGCTTTTAAACTACTTACAATATTTATGACGAAAACGATTTTAAACTACTTATTTTATTTACTTTGGTTTGGAATTTCGCACAAAGCTACTCCAGGGCTATCTGTGCTAGCCGTCCCTAATTTAGCAGTGTAAGACTAGTGGGAAGGCAGCTAGTCATCACCACCCACCGCCAACTCTTGGGCTACTCTTTTACCAAAGAAAAGTGGGATTGATCGTAACATTATACGCCCCAAAGGCTGGGAGGGCGAGCATGTTTAGCGCGATGCGGGCGCGAACCCGCGACCCTCGGATTACGAGTCACACGCCTAACGCGCTTGGCCATGCCAGGCCTTATTTTATTTACTACAGAGGGATTTTAAATTACTTACTTTATCACGTAATGATTTTAAACTGCTCACGTTATTTATTACATAATGATTTTAACCACTTACTTTATTTATTACAGAAATAATTTTAAACTAGTTACTTTTGTTACATAACGATTTTAAACAATTTACTTAAGTTATTAGAAAGGGCTTTTAAACTACTTTATTTATTACAAAGGGATTTTAAACTTCTTACTTCGGGCCTGACATAGTCTAGCGCTTCGTAATCTGAGGGTCGTGGGTTCGCGCACGAGTCGTGCCAAACGTGCTCGGTCTCCCAGCCGTGGGGGCGTTATAATATGACGATCAATCCCACTATTCTTTGATAAAAGAGTTGGCGTCGCGCTAAACATGCTCCTCCTCCCAGCCTTTGGGGCGTATAATGTTACGATCAATCCCACTTTTCGTTGGTAAAAGAGTAGCCCAAGAGTTGGCGGTGGGTGGTGATGACTAGCTGCCTTCCCTCTAGTCTTAAACTGCTAAATTAGGGACGGCTAGCACAGATAGCCCTCGAATAGCTTTGTGCGAAATTCCAAAACAAACAAACAAATGTTAGCAGATCGAGTTTTAGAACAGTTTCAAATAGACTGTATCTCTATCTGTTAGTACTTTTCTTTACAATTAATAGTCTAGTTCCTTAATATTTAAACACATTTTAAGTAAATGTTTAAAATCAATAACTTCACGCAAGTTTAAATTATACAATTATTGTTGTAATCTATTGTTGTTTTGTTTCTTGTTTCAAAGTGTTTGGTTTGAAAACTGAGTACAAATAAGGAAACTTGAAGCAAATAAAATAGCAAACATACAACTTTACTTACCTTTACTTACATCCCACCTAAACCAATGAAGAAACATTACACTGTTCTTGTGCTATATTGTAGTTGGTTACTAATAATTAACTCCAGAAATGTTTACAAATTTATTTTTATGAACTCATTCCAGTTTTAGAAGATGGAAAACGAGACGCGTGGAGTAATAAAACATTTTCACCGTGTAAAATAAAGGTTTATTATAAGAAATAATTTCTTCTGAACAAAGAACCGCCACCATGATATAAAATTTCATTCGATGTGTTTTTACAACGATTTCAGTGTTTTATAGTTTGTATTCATGATTGCGCATACGCACAATTATGTATAATCCGTACGTATATGATATAAGCTGTACATGATAACACTAATGACGTCAGTTTCATTTAGTGATATAAGTAATGAAATAACTTCATACATTTTAGTCACGACTATATTTATTTTAACACTGGTAACGTCCGACTATGAGTGTTACGTTTGTTTTCGTGCATTTTTTATAGCAAAGCGACATCGGGCTATTTGCTAAGTCCACCAAGGGGAATTGAACCCCTTGTTTTAGTGTTGTAACTCCGTAGACATACCCCTGTACTAGAGGGGGCCCTACTATGAACTGCTTCGCAATGGCACGACGGACTTCCAACGTTAGAAACCGGGTTTCGATACCATTGGTGGGCAGGGCATAGGTAGCCCATTGTGTAGCTTTGTGCTTAACTTCGAACACGCAGACTATTAATACCAAAGGATATTATTCCGTATTAATATTTTTGTTTCAGAACTGTATACCAAATTAAACAAGGGAAACCTACGTATAGATCCTTCCCCCCAAATTTTGAATTGATAAATGAGAGGGAAAACACATCTAGTAAACAACACCACCAACAACCTCCTTTGTTGATAGTGGGATTTTGTTATCACTTTTATTGTGTATCCACAGTCCCAAAGTATGGTTTGTTTGTTTGTTTGTTTTAATTTCGCGCAAAGCTACACAAGAGCTGTATGTTCTAACCGCCCCTAATTTAGCAGTGTATCACTAGAGGGAAGACAGCTAGTCATCACCCTCAGACTACGAGTCAAGCGCCCTAATCACGTGGCCATGCCAGACATTCAACAGTATGAAGCGATGATCTACAGTAATACGTTTTAAATATAATAAGCAGCTGTATGTACAGAGTGTTATGTGGAACAACAAGACACTAGTTACAAAATTTGTGTTTAAAAACCCAGGTTTGCAGTTGCGAGCGATAACATAAGTCAACCAGCTGGAGGAAATTTATAATTAGAGCAATAAAGAAATGCTACTGTATCCAACTCAACACCAGAAGACATACACTTTATTAACTATGACTAACATATGAAGCTTTATAATGAATGAAAAAATTAACATCAATTATATATGCAAAAACGGCTCGTTTGGGTTGAGAAAATATTTTACGTAGAGGAGTGAACAACGTTTTGACCTTCTTCGGTCAACCCAAACGAGCCGTTTTTGCATATATATTTCTCTACAAGTGGGTTTTCTCGACATCACTGAATAACATGCATTGTATAAATGTTTACACTATCGGTAAATTATATTATATCTATAGTGTTTCTAAACTAATCAACGTTAATTATTATTATTATTATTATTATTATATTACTTTAAGAACTTTTGCATCACACATTTTATTTCCACCTGACAATATTAATAGTGAAAGGTGAGTAGCAATTACAGATAAAATGTCACTTTCTATATATATATATTTGAAACTTAGTTAAATGAATTGGAGTAACAGGAAAACCTAGAATCCTTTGGAGCAACTTCGAGGTTGAGCCACTTTGATGTCAAGGTTTGGTTTTGGTTTCTTTGAATTTCCCGCAAAGCTACACGCTACACGAGAGCTATCTGCACTATCCGTCGCTTATTTAGGGGTGTAAGACTAGAGGGATGGCAGCTAGTCATCACAACCCACCGCCAACTTTAGGGTTACTCTTTTACCAACGAATAGTAGGATTGAGCGTCACATTATAAAGCCCCCACGGTTGAAAGAGCGAGGATGTTTGGTGTGGCGGGGATCCGAACTCGCAACCCTCGGATTACGAGTCAAGTGCCTTAACAACCAGACCGTCGTAATGTCAGGGATAAACACCCAGTTATGGTACAGAGAAATCAATTTCTATGTGATGTTGCAGCGTAATCCATTCAAACTCACGAGGGCAGACTTTGAGGAGAATGGTCCAGCAATTAGAGAGGACTCGATTCTTAATTTAGTGATTGGTGGCAAGTGACTTTGGGCTGGATGTCAAGTGACGTGAAATGTTACCTGTGTATACAGTTTCTCATCCTCTCTGTTCTGAGTTGTGTGAACATCTTTCCGACAGATGAAGTTTGTCGCTACATTGTTTGTACTTTATGGAGAGTTTCACATCACTGAACACGCTTGTTCAGACTTTCACAACTGTCAAGTTAGAATAACTTTACGTGACGATTTTATAACTTGTCACTGATTTTCAGACGATGCTTATTATAATATAAGTTGTTCCTGACTCGTGTGTTCAACCTTCGCCTTTCGTTAATGTTTCTCAACTAATGTTTTGCAACACGCTTTTTGGGAGCGTTACAATGTGACGGTCCATCCCACTATTCTTTGGTAAAAAGAGTAGCTCAAGAGTTGGCGGTGGATGGTGATGACTAGCTACCTTCCCTCTAGACTTACACTGCAAAATTAGGGAAGGCTAGCGCAGACAGCCTTCGTGTTGGTTTGCGCAAAAGTAAAACAAACAGACACGCCCACAAATCTCTAGCTTGGCTTATAACAAAACTTAGTCAAAGCACGTGTTTATTTTAAAGCGAAAGTTTAGCATATGGGAAAGATTAGATGAAACATTTGTATAGTGATTCTTAACACAACCATATGTCTGTCGTTAGCACATGTGAAAGTGCGGTTGTGTTTGTTTGTTTGTGAATTTCACGCAAAGCTACACGACAGCTATCTACGATAGCCCTCTCTAATTCAGCATTGTAAGTCAACTAGTCATCACCATCACTGCCAATTCTTGGGCTACTCTTTTACTAACGAATGATGGGACTGATGGTGACATTATAACGCCTTCACGGCTGACAGTGTGAGCATATCTGGTGTGACGGAGATTCGAACCCGCGACCCTCGGTTTAAGAGTTAAATGCCCTAACCACATACCCATGCCGGGCCCTGTAGTGGTGAACCATTTGTTTATTTGAAGCACTTCGCGAGTCATGAATTCTTGGATGCACAGCTTGGTCACTGTTACAAAATAATGTCCTAGCTGTTTTGTCAATAACAGTAAAATATATAATTAAAAGATTACGCAGTATCAAAGAATAAGTAAAAAATAAGAAAAAAAAGATATCTTAACCAATGAAAATATCGGGTTTTTTTCGGACACGTGACAATTTTTCTCTTTCTTTTTTTTTCCCCCCAAAAGCAGTAGTCACTATATTAATAAACAATATTTTATAATATTGTTTAATCTTGAAATACATTTTTCATGGAATAAAAAATCTTAGACACATCACGTTATTTTATAAAGAGTAATGAGTGGAAATTCACCTTACAATTTTAGACCCATGTGAAAAATATGTATATATTCAGTGCCTCACCTGGATCGAAATAATCGTTGTTTAATTTATATACTAGATTGAGAAAATAATGTATAATGCTTAAAATATCCATAATCTTTATATACATATAGACCTTATTAAAGTTTACTAAAATCAGTATATATATATATGATGATTATGTATTATGTATTATATAAAATCAGTATATATATGATTATTATGTATTATATAAAATTAGTATATATATATATATATATATATATATACTGGTATGAAAACTGTGAAAAACAAAATTTAATATTATATCACATTAACAGTTTTTGTGTCTTAAATTTCACGCAATGTTACACGAGTGTTACCTGTACTAATGTCCAGGCCATGCCAGGCCTTATTTTATTTACTACAGAGGGATTTTAAATTACTTACTTTATCACGTAATGATTTTAAACTGCTCACGTTATTTATTACATAATGATTTTAACCACTTACTTTATTTATTAAAGAAATAATTTTAAACTAGTTACTTTTGTTACATAACGATTTTACACAATTTACTTTTGTTACATAACGATTTTAAACAATTTACTTAAGTTATTAGAAAGGGCTTTAAAACTACTTTATTTATTACAAAGGGATTTCACGCAATGTTACACGAGTGTTACCTGTACTAATGTCATTAATTTTGAAATAATCGAGGAAAGGCAGCTAGTCAACACCACTCACCATTAGGCTACTTTTATCACTCCAAATAATGTGTTTGACTTTCATTCTTACGACGCATTAGATTTGACAAAATAAATAAATTTATGTTAGAGTGTCATCTATTGGGCTGCACTCAAACTGTTGAAAGTGGATGTGCTAACATTTTTAAAATTATTCTTGTAAATCAATAAATGTCGTGGAAAAATGCAAAAGTAAATTATTGTTTTACATAAATGCAATATATGAAAAGAGTGAATCAAAACTGTTCTTATAATTATGCTGTTAACGTTTGCAGAGTAAAAAATACAGTAACTTCAGGGTATCCACTTGATAAACAACAAAACACAAGCGTAAAAAACAAAGCTGTTTAATACGTTGCTGATGTTTCCTTCAACAGCTGTTATCTGGATTACTCAGGTCCATTTAACATTTTATCTGTTGAATGTATTGTTGAGCGAGTTAGTTCACTTGAAGGTATTGTTGTCCAAGCCAGTTCACTTGATGGTATTGATGTGCAATTAATGTACTTGAATGTATTGTTGTCCGAGTTAGTTCTTGAAGGTATATGTTGTCGGAATTAGTTTACTTCAATGTATTGTTGTTCGAGTTAGTTTACTCCAATGTATTGTTGTCCAAGCTAGTTTTCTTGAATATATTGTTGTGCAAGTTAGATTACTCCACTATTCACACTTCTTGTGTGAAATAAAACTTTTAATTGTAGTTTCCGTCCAGAATGGCCCTAATGTAACTTCTTGTATTCGTGTTTGGCCAATCAATTAAACCTCTTAGACATAGTTAAACAATTTCATTTTGTCATTTCTCCACCTTCGATATCGTATATTTTCTGGACATGTATCTAGTCTAACCTAATTTTCTTTATCGGTATGTTAAATTTGGTCTTGTATCACATGTGGTATCTTGTCTTCCCAATCTGCGCAATATATGTGAACCAGTTAAATCTGGTGTGAGAGCTAATGTAACTGAACAGTTCAACTCATTTTTACCTTCTCTGCTGTTTGGTATGACTAACCTACTTCTATTATCTCGTGTTGTTAAGAATCACTTTGTACGACTCCTTTTTTCCATAATATTATAACTTATCTGATGTGGCAAAACACACTTGAAATGCGATCTGCTCTCGATTGATGCCTTGTATCTTCTGTATCAAAACGACTAAAATAATTCAAATAAAGCGACATTTCTTAAATACTTTAAACTTTTCTTGCTGTTTTGTTATGATAAAATTTTTATATACTAGTACAAAAAATTATGGTGATTTTATCAACAATGACCGACATGACCAAGTAGTTAAGGCACTCGACTCGTATTTTGAGGGTCGTGGGTTGGAATCCCCATCACACCAAATATGCTCGCCCCTTTTAGCTGTGGGGGCGTCACGATGTTACGGTCAATCCCACTATTTGTTGGTAAAAGAGTAGCCCAAGAGTTGGTGGTGGATGGTGATGACTAGCTGTTTTCCCTCTAGTTTTACACTGTTAAATTAGGGACGGCTTGCGCAGATATCTTTCGTGTAGCCTTGCTCGAAATTCAAACCAAACTATGTTTATGTTGTATTTATGTCTTATTTGCACTTGTGATCTAAATATTGTTTTTTCGTATTCTATTTTTATGTCCTTAGGGCATAGCATGATGTTCTTATTAAACAGAGTTAAAGATCGATTTCTTTCTCTGAAAACAGTCATCACTCTTGGTTCTTGTATTTGAATGAAAATTACCTTGTTTCGAAAAATTATAATGAACATTAAATTGTATTTCTGTCCATTAATTGTATAAGAAATAACATCCCAGTTATTACTCAAACTGTCATCTTGGACAAAAATGAACACCAACTACTGTTTGAGTTATCTACGTAATACCAGGATACTTTTCCTGTATTTAGAACCATTTCTGAAATCTCTTTTGATGTTAGAACTACTTTTGAAACCATTTCAAAACCTTTAGCTTAATTTAGTATATATTACATTCCAGTATCAGTGATGGCATATTTGTGACTTTCCTTTTTATATCTCTAGATGTATGAACAGTCCATTAATTATATTGACTGCTGAATATACCAAGTTTTCAGTTGGTTTTATTTATTTCAGCTTTTACTATTGAGTCTCAAGCAAATAACATTTTGGATTATATATGCAAAAACGGCTCGTTTGGGTTGAGAAAATATTTTAAATAGAAGAGCAAACAACGTTTCGACCTTCTTCGGTCATCGTCAGGTTCACAAAGAAAGAGGTAATTGACCGGAAGCTGACCACATGTTTGGAAGGGGTTGTGTAACTGAGTGTCGCAATGTAGAGGGCGGGGTTAGATGTTTGAATATATAATTTTATCTATAATATTAATATAGGTATAATGGCGTTCCTTTATATTGGTTTATTTTGGGTTTAAGTTGTTGTATAAGTAAGGCTTCTTTAATTTTTCGTTTGTTTATGTTTGTTTCTTTATTTAGTATTTTAGTGTTTTTCTATGGTTTTGTTGTGTTTATTTGACTTACAGTGTTCGAAAACGTGTGAAGGTGACTTTTTATGTTCTTTTAATCTGGTTTCCATTTTTCTACTTGTTTCTCCAATATAGAAGTTGTGGCAGTTATCACATTATATTTTATAAATAATGTTGGTGTGGTGTTTGTCAGTGTAATTCTTATATAGTATAGATCTCAGTTTTGTGCCTGGTTTTTGAATAAATTTAGTATTAACTGGAATGTCATATTTTGTTACCAGTTTTGCCAAATGTTGGTTATTTGTTTGCTGATATCAGGAATATATGGCATACAGCAATATATGGTTTCGTGATTTTTTTTATTCGTGAGATATATTTACTTTTGTTGGTTGAATTTGCTTTCTGTCTAGGTGTGTGCGTATAATGTTTTCTACGGTTTGTGGAGAAAACTTATTGATGTTTATGAAGTATTGTTACTTTCCTCTGCATTGCGACACTCAGTTACACAACCCCTTCCAAACATGTGGTCAGCTTCCGGTCAGTTACCTCTTTCTTTGTGAACCTGACGATGACCGAAGAAGGTCGAAACGTTGTTCGCTCTTCTATTTAAAATATTTTCTCAACCCAAACGAGCCGTTTTGCATATATAATTCTCAACAAGTGGGTTTCTCGACATCACTGATAAAGTTTTGGATTGGTTTAAGTTTGAACTTCCAATATTTTCTATCTTTGATTTGCATTTCTATTGATATCTTTGAAAGTTAAATAAACGAGTCCCATTTACATAGAAAAAGCAAAAATAAGACAAGAGTATACGAAGGTAACTTCTGTATCGTACAAAGAACAAGTAATGTATAAATCAACTACATTAGAGAACATAAATTAAACAAAGAATGAGACCAAACCAGAGAGTAAAATAACTCTCAATTTATATTTATCTATCAGCTCATGTTTCTTGAGACAATTACCTAATTACGAAGGGTAAATAAACTGTGATACTGTTTTTCCCAATCATTCTGTAAGGTAATTAACACCAACTACAAACTGACCACTACGATTTGCGATTGAAGAAACAAAATTCATAAAATAGAGCCAGATGAAGTGAAAAACATGGATTTTTAGTTCCTGTCCTACTTTAGACTCTGAATCCTCAAGAAGTCGATAAAAACTGAAGGTAGCGCACCTGTTACTGAGTGCCTGAATCAATTTTTTTAAGTTCAGTTTTAATGAATTTATATTTTAAGGTGTATACAATATAATGCTGTTATCTAGAGTTGTAAAATATGCAACTTGGTAACCTATTTAAGCCCTATGTCTTTAATGCTGATTGTGTATCTACCGAAGACAAACATAATTAATTTACTGTTATAAATAAAGTTAATGGGCAACTGAATATCTTTCAACTAGTCTTGAGGCTTCAGTCATACTAGATTGTTTTGGACTAAAACAGATCTAAAAAGTCATGAATGTTGTGTTGAGACTTCAGTTCTGACACGTAATCCTGAAATAACGCTGTGTCTAAGAGCATGAATATAATGTTGAGGCTTCAGTTCTGACACGTAATTCTGGAATAACGTCGTGTCTAAGAGCATGAATGTAGTATTGAGGCTTCAGTTCTGATAAGAGATTTTGAAGTAAAATATCACGAAGTCAGTTTTAAGGCTCATTCCTGGCATGTGATTGCGGAAAAAAATCTTATCAAGCCGTGTAGGAAAATGCCATTTATTTTTTAACAGATGAGTACAATTTGAAATCTGCGATCGAAGAGCCTGAAATGGACGTCGTTGTATACAAAATTTGTCAGAATGCAATATTATGATTGAAGTCACCTAGAAGTTTACACCAATCAGAGCACTGTATTGTGTTAGGCTTAGTTCAGTGGATGAATTAATTTGCCATTTAGTATCATGTAACTTTTGAAGATACCAATTGAAATACACTGTAGGTATGAGGTTTCATTTATACTTTTAGGAACTAAGTTCTTTCATCGGTAATGGCGATGTACGAGAAAATCTACAAAACTAACGAGGCTTAATGTTCTCATTAAAGTTCTTATTATAACAGTAATATATACAGCTAGTTTATTTAATACGAACATGTCAATGAGTAACATCAAGTTACCAAATGAAAAATGTGACACTTTGTTTTATTGTGTCAGCAAACGATTTTTATATCGCTTGTGAACGTCGGCTATAATAATGTCTTTGTCAAGTTTAAACAACGTAGGGAAAAGACCTTTTTGTTCTTTTATCTTTCGAATATCCTTAAACAAGCTTATGAAAGGTTCTGCAACTGTGATATAATCTTCCGTGGCTGCTGTCTCAAATATTCGACAATGCCATCTCTTGGCCAGTTCTTGAACTTCTGCAGACGTCACCTCTCGTGCGTGAACTAGATCGCGCTTTGTGGCTACCAGCACCACAGGTTTTTCTGATTCATTCAAATGTTCTATTACCTCCTTAATTCGTATAACTTCTTTAAGAGATTCCCGAGATGCAAGAGACAATACGAGAATGAACCCGTCACCCCAACGAATTTGCTCTTCTCTCTTATGAACCGTTCGCTCCACCTGGTGACGTAAAAGATAACATTATAAATTTATTTTATTCTTTCACTTAAACATTATTCATTTCAAATATGAGGAAGTAATTCTAAAAATACTCGCAAAAAAGCCAACAGCAATGTTCAGTCAATTATGCCATTTAATCAACTGGAAATTAAAATTTTTCGAGTTGCAAAATATTCAACTCATACAACAACAGTTGTTACGACTTACATTTAGAGCCTTGAATGATTACCTTTCCAGCTGTGTCCATAATTTTAAGGCATATTTTTCGTCCATCGATTTGAGAATTATAGGCATAAACGTCCTCTGAAAGAATAAAAAAAACATACATCAAAGCTACTTCTATAAGTCTGACATGAGTGCATATTTATGTATTGAATGTAAGCCTAAAGGTAATTCCTTAAATCACAAGTAGCTTTGACTAACTATGGTATTTTGAATTATACACGAAATATTGCTAACTTATTGTGTAGACATTCATTGCTTTGAGACTGCAATAATTAGAAATATAGAAACGTAGTATTACTTATCTCTAGTTACAAGTTTAAAAGCTCACGAGAAATTATCCTACGTTTACATATATTTTACAATCATTTATAATGTTCTTTTTTCATTATTCCTTGTTTTGTAGGAGCAACTTAAATCAGTTTTGTTTCGAATGTTAGTTACGTAATTATCACTGGTCTATTAATTATAATCATTATAGTAAGATAATTTTTAAAATACACAATAATTATTTGTGACTGAATATTAAGAATGAAAAACACTAACAGGAAACTTCATAATCCTGTGTCTTACCTGAAGTCGGGTCATACTCGTGGATGAATCTTTTTGTCAAAAAACGAACGATGAACGCTACGAAAAGAAAGAAAAACAAGGAAACTAAACCTGTGTAGTGTTTCCTATATTTACTAGATCTTAAAGAGGCCCGGCATGGTCAGGTGGTTAAGGAACTCGACTCGTAATCTGAGGGTCGGGGGTTCGAATCCCCGTACACCAATCATACTTGCCCTTTTAGCCGTGGGAGCGTTATAATGTGACGGTCAATCCCACTATTCGTTGGTAAAAGATTAGCCCAAGAGTTGGCGGTAGGTCGTGATGACTTGTTGGTTTCCCTTTAGCCTTACGATGTTAAATAAGAGACGGATAACACAGATAGCCCTCGTGTAGCTTTACGCGAAATTGAAAAACAAACAAAGAAACGAAGATCTTGAAGTGTTAAGAGAAAATACTTGGGACAAATTATCACTGTTGGAACACATATAAAGTCACTATTCATCACTTTTGGAATTAAACGAGAATAAGTGGCAAATAAAAATATAAAATTACTGTTCAGTTTTGAAACGGTTTATATGATGTTCATTGTAATGTCTACGTATGTTTTACTGGTAAGATATGAAGACTTAATTAATTAATTTCTTTTGATAAATACTAAGTTTATACGAACTCCTTATTCTTTTATAATGATGTAAAAATAATCTAAAATCTAAAGTTTTGGAAATGAGTGTGTGTGTGTTTTTCGTATAGCAAAGCCACAAAGGGTTATCTGATCAGTCCTCCGAGGGGAATCGAACCCCTTATTTTCGCATTGTAAGTCCGAAGACATACCGCTGTACTAGCGGGGGGCTTTGGAAATGAAAGTAAGATATGTCATTTACACATTCAAAGTAATTATTTCTATCACCTCAAGGCCCGACTCAAACATGAAACATGTTAACGTCCTTAAACTGCAGAAAACGAGTTGTGGGTATGAAACTCTTCTTTCAGCTCAGAAAACTTCATTGGTAGAATCCTGAGAAATATTATCAGTCTAGTTGGTATAACACTAAGAGGTGTCATCACTGTGGTTAGTATAAAAAAAGAGGTATTATTAATTTAGTTGGTATAGCACTAAAATGTATTAGTTTAGTTGGTATAACACTAAAATGTATTAGTTTAGTTGGTATAATACTAAAATGCATTAGTTTATTCGTAATGACGAGAAACCCACTTGAAGTAAATATGTATTATCAAGACGGCTGGTATGGGTGTTAAAACTTCAATTAAAATGAAGTACAGAAAAACGTTTCGACCTTCTCAGGTCGTCTTCAGGTTAACAAAGAGTTTACAAATGACTTTTGCCGGGCATGTCTTAGGAACGAGAGTGTAAATGGATACGGGATTGTAGGGGGCGTTATAGTTAGATGTTAGGTTATTAATTAGTATAGGTATAAAGGTTTTCTTTTATATAGGTTTAAGTTTAGTTTTAGTTGTTGTATAAGTAAGGCTTCTTTGATTTTACATTTGTTTATATTTGTTTCCTTGTTTAATATGTGGTGTTTTCTATGGTTATGTTTTGCTTATTTGATTTTCAGTGCTCAAAAACATATGAAAGTGTTTTTTTAATCTGGTTTCCATTTTTATGTTTGTTTCTCTAATATTGAAATGTTCTGGCAATTTTTGCACTGTATTTTATAAATAATGTTAGTGTTGTGTTTGTCAGTATAATTTTTACATGGTACGGACTTTAGTTTTTGAATAAATTTGATGTTTACTGGAATGTTGTGTTTTGTTATACAAAACATATGTTTTCTAAATGTTGGTTATATTTTTCCCTGATATCAGGAACATATGGTATACATTAGTGTAAGGTTTTGTAGTTTGTTGTTTTTTGGGATTTATTGTTGGTTGTTTGTTGTTGATTGTGTTGTTGATCTAGATGTGTTGATGTTGTTTTAATCATTAATTTTATCGGGTGACCATAGTTTTGTAGCTGTGCTTATTTGGATTTTTAATATGTTGAGTTTTTGTTTTTTTCGTGTGCTGAGACCCAGGGAATGTATATTCCAGTATGGGTGATTTTTGTGTGGATTTCGGTTTTAAATTGTGCATTTATTGAATGTGATCTTCAATGAGGTCGAGAAATGTTATATGGTTATTTTTTTGTCGTGTTCACAGGTTAACTTAATGTATGAGTGTATCATGTGAACGTGGTTGTGAAAACTAAGTGTGTGTTCTGTAGATGTGAGTCAAGCTACTGTATCATCAACATAACGGTACCTGTATAGTGGTTGATGTAAGGCTGAATTGATCGCTTGCGATTCAGTCTGTGTCATAAAAGTGTAGGTTAGAACTGGTGACACGGGATTCCCCATACTTAAGCCATTTATTTGTAGATAGTTTTGGTAATTGAAAATAAAGTTTGTTTTGGTGGTAGTGAATTCTATAAGGGTTGTTAATTGGTTGCTGGGGATGTGTATCAATGAGTTGGGGTCTTGGATATAAAGTTATTAGAACCACAATCCCGTACCCACTTATGTTCTCCTTCCTTAGACATGCGCCCGGCAACATTAAGCATTTGTCTGTCAACATTAGATATGTGTCTGTCAACATTAGACATGTGTCTGTCAACATTAGGCATGTGTCCGGTCAACATTAGGCATGTGTCTGTCAACATTAGACATGTGTCTGTCAACATTAGGCATGTGTCCGGTCAACATTAGGCATGTGTCCGGTCAACATTAGGCATGTGTCTGTCAACATTAGACATGTGTCTGTCAACATTAGGCATGTGTCCGGTCAACATTAGGCATGTGTCTGTCAACATTAGACATGTGTCTGTCAACATTAGACATGTGTCTGTCAACATTAGGCATGTGTCCGGTCAATTGCAAACTCTCTCTTTCTTGATGATGAAAACCCACTTAAAATAAAAATGTATTTCAGAACAGCTGAAATTGGTATTTACACTTTTATTGATAAGCAGAGAACAGCGTTTCAACCTTCTTAGGACATCTTCGGATCTTACTGAACTGATAATACCTCTTAGGTACTAAGAGGTATTATTAGTCTAGTTGGTATAACACTAAGAGGTATTATCAGTTTAGTTGGTATAACACTAAGAGGTATTATCAGTTTAGTTGGTATAACACTAAGAGGTATTATCAGTTTAGTTGGTATAACACTAAGAAGTATTATCAGTTTAGTTGGTATAACACTAAGAGGTATTATCAGTTTAGTTGGTATAACACTAAGAGGTATTATCAGTTTAGTTGGTATAACACTAAGAGGTGTTATCAGTTTAGTTGGTATAACACTAAGAGGTATTATCAGTTTAGTTGGTATAACACTAAGAGGTATTATCAGTTTAGTTGGTATAACACTAAGAGGTATTATCAGTTTAGTTGGTATAACACTAAGAGGTATTATCAGTTTAGTTGGTATAACACTAAGAGGTATTATCAGTTTAGTTGGTATAACACTAAGAAGTATTATCAGTTTAGTTGGTATAACACTAAGAGGTATTATCAGTTTAGTTGGTATAACACTAAGAGGTATTATCAGTTTAGTTGGTATAACACTAAGAGGTGTTATCAGTTTAGTTGGTATAACACTAAGAGGTATTATCAGTTTAGTTGGTATAACACTAAGAGGTATTATCAGTTTAGTTGGTATAACACTAAGAGGTATTATCAGTTTAGTTGGTATAACACTAAGAGGTATTATCAGTTTAGTTGGTATAACACTAAGAGGTATTATCAGTTTAGTTGGTATAACTAATGACAGCTAATGAACAAATTTAGAATAATAATGCTGAACGAAGTTCTGCTATCATGAAAACCTAACATTAAAACTTACCCGATTCAGACTTATAAATCTAATACTGCTTCCACTGAAATTTAGTTCTTCTAACACAAGTAATTTTTTAGAACATAATAATTTTATTTTTCTTAGTTGACGCTGTGTATACATTTATATTTATCATATTATCTTCTTTTGTATGATACCCCAATGGAGATACATAAGTTTTCAAAATGCAATTATAGTTTTAACCATTTATCATTTAAAATACGTTTATTTATACAAAATTTAAAAATTCTACGCAGAGTTTCGAACGCCTGCTTACAACAAACTCTAACACTTACAATAGCTACAATATACATTTGTTTTTCTCATATCGGTGTAAATTTTACCAACTGATACCTTCTGGAATAACATTTGTTGGATTACAACTAAAAAAACTCGGTTTCAAAACCCGTGGTGGGAAGAGTACAGATAGTCCATTGTGTTGCTTAGTGTTTGATATCAAATAAACAAACCTTCTTGTACAACACAACTGGTACACATTCCATATTGTGCTGTTAATAACATTAGGTCTCTCCGTCGCCAGAACATATTTTTAATGGAATTCTTCGTGATGTCATTAATACCATGTAAACTAAAAAACTTAAGCACGTTACCCTGATTAAGTTTAGTCAAGATATCATTAATACCATGTAAACTAAGAAACTTAAGCACGTTACCCTAATTAATTCTAGTCAAGATATCTTGAAAAAGTCCCGCGAATAGAGTAATCGACAATGGACATATATCATTGCTAACCAGATCACGTCGAAACAGTCTGAAGATAGTGGCAGTAGACTAGAATACAAATTTAAAAGATTAGCACTTCTGATTGTGAAGAAAATCATGGCTGTAGGTAATTCTGACGATCATGATTTGAATGTAGGAACTCTTGATATTTGATTATCTCTTCTTGAAATTAAGATTTCGAAAAAAAATATTCTTCTTCCGTAATAGACATCTCTAACTGCAATAACAATTGGGGTGAATCACAGTTCAACCTTTCTCCTGCACGTTTTGATTTTCCTAAGCCCATATCTTCCGAAACGTGTCCATCTACTGAAAAGGGTACCAAAAAAAACTTACAAATGATGCTGATAGCATGTTAAATAGCTTTAAGAATTATTTTGTAAAAGCCAGTCTTTCAAGAAACGAACGGTTAGTTGTCAGCGAGTGAAAAAAACCTAAAACAATCACATTCAAGTAACAAGTGTAAACTTCTAAAAGCAAGTAATAAGTGCAAAAGTTTTGTTTTAACACCCACTTAAGTAGGAAGAATTAAGGTACATCTTGATGTCACGTCTACTTATGAACCACTTAAAAGAGACCTAAGAAAAGAACTGGTGAAAATACTAGAGCCACTTTGAAGAATTTCAGAAGTACAACTATTTATGTCCATATGAATCTAGACATCATAGACTGTCTTATTTCAACACATCCCGGACTTTATGGGCTACCTAACACAGCCCGAACTGTATGGACTACCCAAAGATCATAAATATAACTGATCTTTAAGACCCATGTTCTTCATATGTAACTATCCACCAGAGTCTGTCTTGGCTACTTGTTATCCTGATTCGTCTTCTCCTCAACAAAATGCAGCTAAACGGCAGTGATGACTTTCTTATTAAGTTACCCAAAGATTACTTCATAAATGAGTTCGGACACTCATCTATTTACTTTTGATGCCATCTTGTATCCTTACATTCCAATACAAGAAAGTATAAACTCGATTATGAATCTAATGAAATCGGCTACTCTTTCTACTCCCAAAGCTATCCCTGTAGAAAACCCCATCGAAAATTCTGTCTGATTTATCCTCAGCAACAGTTACTTTAAACTGGATTCAGCTCTCTACAAACAAACCTAAGATATAGGTATGGGCAACAATTGTTTTGGCCTCTATCTTTAGCTGCAATGGACAAACAACAGCACTGCTGTAGTTTTAACCTATGTCTCTACTTGCTATGGACAACAATATTGCACTTGTTTTGGTCTCTGTCTTCAGCTGATTAGGACAACAATATTGTTGTTAGTTTGGTCTCTGTCGTCATTCCTTTTTTTAAAATCACCAGCTCTCACTCAGAGGAATTTGAAACTAATCTTGAACCAGTTAGGTTTCGTTTAGTTTGTTTTGAATTTCACGCAAAGCTACTCAAAGGCTAACTGCGCTAGCTGCCCCTAATTTAGCAGTGTAAAACTAGAGGGAAATCAACTAGTCATCAACACTCACCGCCAACTCTTGGGCTACACTTTTACCAACGAATAGTGGGATTGACCGTCACATTATAATGCCCCCACAGCTGAAAGGACGAGTATGTTTGGTGTGACGGGGATTCGAACCCGCGACCCTCAGATTACGAGTTGAGTGCCTTAACCACCTGGCCATGTCGGGCCTACCAGCTAGGTGATACAGATATAGTGATGACATTTTCAGTATATTGTATGAAATCTTTGAAATTTGTTGAATTTCTTAATGATCATCACTCTGATGTAAAGCTCACACATACTGATATTGATAGTAACTTACTGACTACCTGTATAATTATATCACTAACACACTTCACGATTTTAACATACACGATATAATTGTATCACTAACATACTTCATAGTTTTAACACACACGATATAATTATATCACTAACACACTTCACAGTTTTAACACACACAATATAATTATATCACTAACATACTTTACAGTTTTAACATACACGATTTTACAAATGAGAACAACAACATCAACAAAAACCACTCCATCAAAACACTTTCATGGATTATACCTGTTACGAATAAACCTTAAATTTATTATCTTTCTCAAGCGATTACAAAATCTGGTTAGAACATCCGTATCATACAAAAATACGGTAGAAACACAAGAGTATATTTAGTTGTCCATCCCACAATAACAACAATTCACACAAATCCATAAATACCTTATTAAGATCAATGACTTAGAGAAGTACTGCACACTTAGAAATACTGTTTATGAAATGGCACACGTAGGTGAATACAGTCGTTTAATACATGATCGTATGAAAGGACATGTTTGTTTCACTGCAAATCTTTACAACAGAGAAGCCATCTTTCACCAAAACGCTAAGCAGTGTATCAACGCACAAGGCATAACAACCAATCGCATCAGAGTTTAGAGGTTTGTAATAATTTTATTGACAAACAGTTTAAATAATTTCTTTTATTAACAGATACAAAGCGTGACCACTATAGTACCAGTACTATTTTTTTATTTTGTCTCTTATTTACTTGGTTATTTTTAACATTTATGCTTAGTGACTCTAACCTCTTCAACACTAGTTTAGTACAGCGCACTGTTTCATTATATTGTTGTTGTTTCATATTCTTTACAGTTACTATCTTTTAGAATCTGCTTTGTAATCTGTGACCTTTATAGACCCTTGAAAAAAGGCACAAGGCGAAACATTCACAAACTCTGTTCTTATATGAAAATATTTTTATTTAGGCTTCGCAAAACAACTTGTAACGATGTAGGGATTTATAGTTTATCCTGTTTGTTTGGTTTGTTTTGAATTTCGCGCAAAGCTACACGAGGACTATCTGCGCTAGCCGTCCCCAATTTAGCAGTGTAAGACTAGAAGGAAAGCAGCTAGTCATCATTACCCACCGCCAACACTTGGGTTGCTCTTTTACCGACGAATAGTAGGATTGACTGTAACATTATAACGCCTCTACGGCTGAAAGGGCGAGCATGTTTGGTGTGACGGGGATTTCATATAGACAGGAGTGTAATTATTTTTATATTTTCGAAACTTTAATAATCTCAGGTACAGGCTTAAGAAACGTTAGTCACGTGAATAAGACCAATTTTCAAGACATATAATGTTGATGCAGATAGTTTTCATTTACTTACGTACGTTTTGATCCTGCTAGATGTCGCTGCTATCTCTTCGAAACATTAATGACTCTAGTTGGATGGTACTCTATAAACAGTTTAACATAAGACTGATTCTGGTCGGATGTTCTAGAAAGAACATATACTTCAAAAAGGGCTTACTGTTTACATAGAGACCTCAATCAACAGAGACTAATTTTTGTGTTTAAATGATATTAATGTTTCTAATAACAGCCGGTTGAAAGTATTTTATTTTAAATATGTTATTATCACTCGAACCATTTGTCACACTTATGTTGCCGCTACATCTGAGCCAACAGTCATGCAAAGGTTATGAGTCATTCGAGAGAAGTACATTAACCAAGTTTAAAAACTTTTTTTTAAAAAGCAAAGACACATTGAACTATCTGTTGTGTCAACCGCGTGTAATCGGACTCCAGGTTTTAGTGTTGTAAGTCTACAGACTTGCTTCTGCCTTATCGATATGAAAACTATGATAAAAAATTAAAACGTTCAAACTATGTAGCCAAACTAGAGTGATCAAGTGATAATATATACGAAGTTAATAATTTACTTTGTATTGTTTTTGCACAATCTACACACAGGTAAATACAAATGCCATGGTAAACATTTATCAACCCTTTTTTATTATCTTTCTGTATAATCCATGATAAAAATTATACAACATGGTAAAGATTACACAACAATATTCTGATTGATATTAGACTAGAACAGTCTAATGTTTCATTATCTCAAACTATCCGGAAAAGTTACAATGATGATGTGATAAAGGAATTTAGTACAGTTAAAACTACTAAGATTCAGATTACATGTTAAATTTTAATTTAATGTGTATAGTTTATCCTTGTTCCTAATTCTGTAATTTTTAAATTATCTAATTTCAATCTAAGGTGAAATAAATATCATAGGACTTCACAAGACAGTATTTTAATATTATACTTAAAACATAAATACAAAACTTACACAGGAAGTGGTTAAGTGATTTTATACACCTGGATTCTTACCAAATGGAGACTAAACCAAATATAAAAGTTTAGTGTGCCTACTTTAAAACTCTAAAAGATTGTTTACAGTATTCTGGTATGTTTGTTTACTGTTAAGCGTAAAGCTATACAGTGGTCCAATACTGGTATTGAAATCCGGATTTTAATGTCATAAATATTCAAATGTATCACTGAGCCAGAGGGAGAGGTAAATTTTCAGATGTATCACTGAGCCACAGGGAGTGGTAAACTTGCAGATGTATCACTAAGCCACAGGGAGTAGAGATTATCTATATAAAAAAATTCAGCTATTCTTAATGATAATATCGTATTTAGAAAATTGAAGTTGAATCCTACAACTTTGAGAGGGATGTCCACAAATGTATATTTTACAAATAAATATTAATATCTGAAACACTTTATATTTAAATCAGACCATTTGGTACGCATTATGAAATATTCTGTGAGTTACATAAAGTACGCAAAGGGAATTGTTTTCGTGATAACCAGTTATTTTAGCTTCAACAAGAAGACGAACTACTTTTTATTCTGTACCACGTGCAGGTAACAAAACAGTTTTCACATTTGTTTCTGAAATAACATGTGATTAGTGTTCTAAACTGCCATGCTATGGGTATGATGCATGTCAGCAGATGTAATTATTGAAGTCAGTAAAACGTTATACAAATCATACTGTTTTATTCTAAAACTACTTTCTTCACCATCGGTCGCATCTAAATCAATGGCCACGATTATGTATTATAGCGTGACATAAAATTTCCGCTGTAAGCAATTTCTGAGCTTAGATAATGTATCTACACGGATTTTCTTCGGTTTTTACATCTCTTTCTAACATTATGTTTAAATAGTGGAAAGACACAAAAGTCCATTGGGGCTGAATCGAAGGACTTGACAAATTGTGGGTCGAATATAATTCTTGTTATTCCAGTTTCTCGCAGTTGATTTTGGGTGTGTAGTGAGAAGTTGTGAGCCTTTATCTGCTTCAAGTCGTTGCTTATTATTATTTTATTTAGTGTACAACCAAAACATGCTCAGCTTCACCGCAATGGCTTTGTGAATCAGAAGGTTCTCTCTCGTAATTATTATGTCTCTCACTTTATATGTGAAAGCATTGCTTCAGGTCGATCTGTTTAATAATTTTGGAACAGTTTGCTTTATGGAACGCGTTTAGCGTTTTTGAGTGAAAAACATCAAAGGCTATTTTCTTTAAAAAAAATAACATCAAATGGGCATGACATGTTGGTTAGGGCGATCGATTCATAATATGTGGTTCGTGGGATCAAAACCTATTTGCGAACACATTTGCTCCTTCAGCCATGGGAATGTTATGATGTGACAGTCACCTTCATTTTTCCTTAGTAAAAAGTAACCCATGAATAGACATAACTGATACTGACTGGCTACCTTCCTTTCAGTATATCATTTTAATATCAGGGACAGCTAGTGTACATATCCATCCAGTGGTTGTGTGAAAAATTCAAAAACAAACAAGCATTCAAATAGTGTTTCCTTTATATCCTTTATTTCGATGTTTCGACACTTCTCTACGGAAAGGCCTGGCACCTTTGACCAGTCGAAAATTCGCAGTGATTGCATAGGTGAGTCAATTTTGATGTAAATTTTTACTAATCTTAACGAAACCTTCTGAATATCACAGACGTTTGTTTCTTATGTTTGTTACCAAGCATCAGGTGTAGAAAACCAATCAGACTTACATTAATCGCAAAATTACGAACAGCCATTTAAAAACGTATATTTTTATGTGAATTGTTTGCTCAATTTTATAAGCAAAATGTTTTAAGTCTTCTTAGAACTCGTGCACATTGCTTTTAAGTACTTTTACAAACAGGGTATGGTTAGAGTGGATAAAGTGTTATGTCAGCATGTTGACATTCACGACATTATCCGCTTATATGCATATCAAAACATGGTATGTTGTCTCAAATTGTTTAAGCCTAATTCTGGTGTATTTGTTGTGTCATTCGTGTAGAAATATACCATTTCATATTTCAGGAATTATCTGAGTCAGTTTGGAAACATGAATCACAAGAAGGTTTTACTCATTCCTGTCCTTGAATAATTACCTCCCAGTAAACATTTTTTATTTGAAAAAATACCAAATGTGTTAGAATAACATATTGCAGTCGTCGCGTTAGTAATGGCGGCTTCGGTCTTATTAAAGGCAAATGCTCAAAGCATTCGTCACTTATGTTTTTCATATTGTGCGATTCATACTCCGTCTTCGCTCTCATTTATCGTGACTGCACGTGACTTACCTTCTCGGACGTTCGGAGAAAGTCCTAATTTCATTGCGCGTGCAAGTTTTTTTTGTTTGTTTTGTTTTATCCCTGTCGCTGGGCAGTCATCTTTGACATTTCAATCGGAAACGTTATGGGAAGTTTTTCTAAGCACCGAATCGTAAGAAATGTTCGAAATAAAAAGCACAAGTTATTGAAAGTTTGTAAAGACGATATGACAATGAAATCACGTAAAATATTTTTAACAACTTCTCAGTGTTTTAATAAAATACCATAAAAAGTGACATTAAGATTAAAGTTTTTCTGTCACTCGATGGAACGACGGTAAGTACAGACTTACAAAGTTAAAATCCAGAGTTCGATTCCCCGCGGTGGAAACAGTAAATGACCAACATGACTTTGCTCTAGAACGAACAGATAAAATGTTCCCATTCCTAAAAACACAGCATAGTGAGAAAAGCATTTTAAAAAGAAACTTCAAAGTTTTCATCAGACCGTTAACACGTTTACTGGGCCCAGCATGGCCAGGTGGTTAAAGCACTCAACTCGTAATCCGAGGGTCACGGGTTCGAATCCCCCGTTACACCGAACATGCTAGCCCTTTTAGCTTTGGGGGCGTTATAATGTGATGATCAATCCCTCTGTTTGTTGGTAAAAAGAGTAGCCCAAGAGTTGGCGGTGTGTGGTGATGGCCAACTGTCTTTCCTCTAATCTTACACTGTAAAATTAGGAACGGCTAGCGTATATAACCCTCGTGTAGCTTTACGCGAAATTAAAAAAATAAACCACAAAAACATCAAGTTTACTTCACTGAATCTACATTTAACGTATAAAACTAAAAGCCAGACTGAAAGTCATTTGTTTCTGAACTCCCCCACAGAGACTTACAACGCTAAAAATCAAGTTTAGATACCCGTGGTTAGCAGAACATAGATAACCTATAGTGTAGTTTTGTACATAGCAATCTAAAAGCAAAACAAAAACTATTCTTGAACCCTCCTCCTAGTAGTTCAGCAACAAAGTCTGTGTTTCTTGAAGAATACGTTGTTTAATGTTTTAATAACATTAAGTGTTAAACATTGGCTATGTAAGAGGTAAACAGAAAAATCAAAGAGATTTTGGCAACATTGTGCTTACTTCAGAGATAGAACCCTAAAAGCATACTTGTAACAAACTACGTACGACCTAACTACCTTAAAATGGAGTAAATATTTGTTTGTTTTTACATAAAAAAGACAAACAACTTGATGATTTGCTACTAAAGTGATGAAATTGGTAATATAAAGCAACATAAACAACAGGAAAATAAGGGTACTTGTCATTATAGTGGTCTATACAATACGTATCTGGATACAAAAGTTTTACCAACAGTTTGTTACAAAGTCCGACAGTCTTGTACTAATTTATTATCTATTTTACTAACATTGTCTTATTTAAGTACTTTACACTTTACAGTGTTTATCAGGTTTGATCGACTAAATAGCGGCTGACAAGAGAAGTAACATAAGTGTGCGTTTTCTTAGAGCAAAGCCACATCCGGGTATCTGATGAGTCCACCGAGAGGAAACAATCATAAATTTAATATTTGTTTCTTTTGTTATTGTTAGTTTGTCATGTTACTTTGATAAAATAAATGAAGACATCGTGTAGTACTCAGTACTCAACTTCCTTAACGAATAATTAATGTTTATCCAAAATACCTTATTAAAAATTCTGATTTTTTTCTGTAAAAAATACTTATAATGTTTACTGAAAGCTTGCCCAGTTTTGTAAAGATATAAATAGTATCGAACTATGTATTGATACAACTGTATTAAGGCTTCATGATATGATATCCGTGTTGCTGTATCGCCACATTTTTATAGGGTATTTTTTAAATTTCGCGGAAAAATACAGGAGAGCTATCTGCATTAGCCGTACTCAATTTAGCAGTGTAAGACTAGAGGGAAGGCAGCAAGTCATTACCACCCACAGCCAGCTCTTGGGTTTTTCTTTTACAAACGGATAGTGGGATTGACCGCACATAATAACTCCCCCACTGAAAAAAGGGCAAGTATATTTTGTGTGAAAGGATTCAAACCCCCGACCCTCAGATTATGAGTTGAAAGTCCTAACCACCTAGCCATGCCTGGCCTAACTCTGGTTTTAATCTATTGATTAACCCAATTCCTTCTATGCTTGAACTCATTTTGTCACGCCCTCCAGTGTCTAAGGTTTATAATACTGAAAATTAGGGTTTGATACCTGCATCACCTGCCGGACTTTTTAGGGATGATACCTCTCTGAAACGTAAAGTTATGTGCGAGAATTGTGAATTAAAAAAATTAAAAGATATTAAATAAAAATAATTATTAAAATATATATATACTAAATAATTGGTAATGATAGTGTATGTAATAACAGTGCTTGCTGCCGGTCTATTATTTTTATGTGATTGGTGGTTCAGAATTACAGACGATTTAATCCGCGACTGCGCATTGACAAACGTGTTGCAGCGGAACTCCAGAAATGTCGGAAGGAAAGCCACTACTTTGTGCTAAATGCTTCTAGTGTGTAGATAAAAATAAATGTTCAACAAATATTAGTTTTTTTATTTAAAATTGATCATAATGACATTCTGCAAATATATTAATAATAGTTTCTAAAACACATACACACACACACACAAATAACAAAAATGATTTGGTTCAATTTCTGATAAGCTCAATGAATTAGCTCGTTAAAATGTTTGACAGCTTTCTAACTAGTGCAGGTATTTACGTACCC
This sequence comes from Carcinoscorpius rotundicauda, assembly GCA_011833715.1. NCBI lineage: Eukaryota > Metazoa > Arthropoda > Merostomata > Xiphosura > Limulidae > Carcinoscorpius > Carcinoscorpius rotundicauda. Next base: position 88,293,117 of record CM022392.1, on the reverse strand, counting down.
TAACATGACGTTTACATTCCTCGTACCCTGTGCAAATATTGTTTTGTTGTAACTAAATATAACTCCTTAATTGTTTCAGCATTCAGCAGTTTAAACTCGTTAAAGCAACTTTCACTTACATAACATTAAATGAATAATTAAAAGTAAGACAAATAGAATCCAACACTCCAACAACTGTGGAACGTGGAATAATAAACTGGAAGAAACAAACGGTTTCAAAATGATATTATTTATATTTTAAACATTAAGATGTAATGTAGTTACAACTTGTACACTAAGTACGTCTATTGCACAAAGACGTGACATGAAGTATCTTGCGAATATTATATTCCTATATATTCTCAGATTATCTTGAAGTGACGTACATAAGTATGTTAACCATTGGAATCTTAAGGTTGTTTCATTGCTTCGTTCTAAAGTGAGCATGTCAACATTTTTAAATTGTTGTTAGACGCGGAAAGCTTACGAAAAAGTAGAAGTCTAATCACAGTTAACATTGAAGATGGCCAGTTTACCCTTGCAAAACTTTAGTTACTCAATAATATGATTGTCGTTAGTATTGCTTATAGACTTGTTTGTTTTTGAATTTCGTGCAAAGTTACTCCAGCGCTACCTGCGTTAGTTGTTCCTAATTTAGAAGTGACAGGCTAGAGAGAAGGTACCAACAAACATCATCAACATCTTGGGTTTCTTTTCTATTAATAAAAAAACGGAATTTACTACCACTGTGAAAGGATAGTATGTTTGATGACGGATTCGAACCTGTGACCGTCAGATTACTAGTCGAGCGCCATAAAAACCAAACCATTTATAAATAAAAGAGAGAATTTCGAGAATTTTGTACAAACGAATAAAATATCTTTGTCATATTTATAACAAGCACCAAAAATAATGAATATACATGCAGTGATGAGCATAGTAGTAAAGAGCGAATAAAACTAATTTACATATCACAGATAGAACACGACTTGTTAGAACTGAGAAAAACCACGTTTCCTGTTTTTTTTTAAATAGTTTGAAAACAAGCAAGACACTTTTTGAGCTACACAATGGGTACTTAATCGGATCTCCAAACCAGTAAAAACATGTCCCAGTTAACACTCACCAGATTGCAAGGTTTTGAAGAACTTGGCTGTAGTCCACATGGTTTGTCTTTTCGACATTGGGTCGGTGTGTCGAAGGACTCGTAGCCAAGAGATGTTCAGTGAAAGGATGTTAAAAATCGGCGAACAACGCCGAGCTTAAACGTGAATAGTAACTCATGTAGCAGTTACTCTTTGATGTTTAAATATAAAAAAAATAAAAGAAATAAGGCGCCTCCTAAAATATCTCGAAATACACGAGTGTAAAACAATACTTCACTATTTCAGTGTAAACTTACTTATAAACAGAAGTTTTATTTGTTTGTTGCAAAGCACAAAGCTGCACAATAGGTTATCTGTGCTTTGCTCATCGCAGTTATCGAAACCCGTGAGCCACAACAGGGTTAATAGAAACGAACATCAGGCTAATCAATACAGAAACTTAAACAATCTCTTAAGTCCAGATACTAGGTAGTTGCCAACATGTTTCTTATTATTTCATTCACTAACTGATGAGTTTGAAAAACAGAAGAAGAAACCCTAAATAGCTACGTAAAATTATATTAGTCACAATTAGAACAAATTAATCTATGAGACCATTCCCCCCCTCTTTTTATTAGTTATATTTTTGTGCACAAGTGATAAAAAGCGTGGGGCGTATTTACATCTAATTTAATGTCATATTCATCAATATCTTTATCAGCTTATCCTGAAATTGAAATTATTTTAGGCAGGATTAGAGTAAATTAATTTATAAGATCTTGGGCATCGCTAGGTTCATCAGTCGAAAGGATTTGACTTCCTTATTCCTGAGTCCAAAAGTGTAGTTAGATCTATAAATCGGTCAAGAGATGACGGAAAAACGAGCTAAATGTTTGTTCTGAAAAAAGCAACAAACAACTCTAAGAGCCATTTTATCAGCAGATATGCCGCGACTAAAAGCATGGTATCAGGTTTGTAATTAGCCTCTTAATCGAGAAAGCAGTAAGTATCCGGTCATAACAAACTTAACCAATTTGAAATATTGAATTACTTCCGGTTTTAACACAGTGTTTCATTTGCACGAACAAATGTGATAATTAGTTTTTGTCAGACTTGTCGTCTTAGATAAATAGAAAAAAATTCGTGATGTATGTGAAAATGTATTCTGGTGTGAGTTTATAGCACTTTAATTAAAATAAAGTACAGAACAACGTTTCGACCTTCTTAGGTCATCTTCAGGTTAACAAAGATAGTTTGGAACTGACCGTTGCCAGGCACGTGTTTTAGGACCATGTCTAAGAGAAAACCAGTAGTTTAATAATCATTAGTCTTCTTTTTTTTTTGTCATCTTGAGAGCCCTTTCCCCCCTGTATCTAAATCACATTTATGCACCAGGTACTAAGACCGTGTTAAAACACTGAATGTAACCTAATCCTCAATTAATTTAGATGAAACCTCGTTCATCACAAAAACTAATCATTATTAATATTTTGTATTTTTTCACGCCCTGAAAAAACCCTGTGTTAGTCTAAAGGAGACACGAGTTGGCGGAGATCTGGATTTCTGAGCTGTGTTTGAGCCAGTACGACACTACAGAATATTAAATACTTCTGCATTTATAGCTATGGGTGTTTTATACAGGGTGGTCGCTAGAAAAGCGGAAAATTTGAGGGTCAGATGAGATCATGAATAAAATGCGTGCTTACTCATTTCTATTTTGATTTCTTTAAATCATGAATAAAATGCACGATTTTAATATCATAAAATGCATTTTGAGCATCTATGAGTGTAATATAACATATGCCTTTAAAAAACTTTGTAAAAATAAATAGCTGTTTGACAAATTTTCCGCTTTTCTTGCGACCACCCTGTAATATTCAACCTCCGGTGTGAATGGTGGGAGGGGTAGCGTGCTATAGACTTGCTGTCTTTTCTCTGGTCAATTGTTAATAATTATGAACACTCGCGAGTAATCTTAGTAGCTTTGCCACACATACAAAAATACAAATCGAAAAAAACCACTAAAATTAAAGGGTGCTAGTTTTGTTGTTAAGCATCTTTTGAAAGACATTTTTATTTACTTACCAATATTACCTTTTCTTTATAATTTATTTATTTATTCAGATCATTATTTGCAATAGAAAACTGTAACAAATTATATATGATACGTTCAAAGACAACCTACACCGCCGTAAACATTTTAGACCAATATTTCGTTAGGCCTAAAATTTAAAGCCATATTTATTCGACTATGAATCAGTTTGTTTTGAATTTCACGCAAAGCTACACGAAGGCTGTCTACGCTAGCCCTCCCTAATTTAGCAGTGTAAGGTTACTATCTTACCAATGCATAGTGGGATTGACCGTCACATCAAAACGCCACCACAATTGAAAGGGCAGCCATGCTTTATGCAACAGGAATTCGAACCCGTGACCCTCAGATTACGAAATGAATGCCTTAACCACCAGGCTATGCCGGGCCTTTAACTACGGAGAATTAACTTCCGGAATGAAGTTCTTCAAGATATTTCTAGTGCTTCTACCTTTATTTTACTTCTTGTGTATTGTGACTCTATTTTTAAAAGTCCTAAAGTTGTATAAAAGATTTTGGTCTAAATACAACTACTTTCGAGAAAATATACTTAAGACTCTGAAATGTCATGATTTAATTCGTTTTTTATAGAAAGCACGCGGTAGCCTATAATGAATTTGAATCTCCTTCACATCAAACATGCTCGCCCTTTCAATCGTGAGGTCGTTCTAAGTTACAGTCAATCCCACTATCCGTTGGTAAAAGAGTAACCGGTGGGTTGTAATGACTAGCAGCCTTTTTTCTAGCCCTACGTTGCTAAATTAGGGACGGATAGCCCAGATAGCCTAGTTGCTTTGCGCCATAAAACACTAACAAACCAACCAACCCTTGTGAAGCTTTGCGCGAAATTCAAAACAAACCAAAATCTAGAATGAGAAATATTGTTTAAAGCGACAAAAAGAAATAAAAAAAAGATTGTGTTGCAGCCTAAATACTTGTTGGAACCGATAGTGTCCAGCAAGTCACTTGACTGTGCATCTTTATACGCCTGAGTTTTCGTGGGCTAAAGCCAAAGATTATTATTGTAACCTCTTACAGTTTTAAAAATAGATCACTCAGACTTGTAAGACTGGCGACATTCAAGTAGGGTGACATTGAAGTGCTGCAGAGAAGCCTACTACCAGTGAATGTTACCAGCTGGAAATTTGAAAAAGAGTTTAACAACAAGCCTGTGAAATATCATAGTGTGTGCATGTGTTAGAAGTACACACCCTCTTTTTCTGTCTAAAATAGGCTTTTAAACAACTAACAATATATTGTTATGTAACATCTTTAAACAATTTTCACCTATGTTTTAAATATTTATTATGCCTGATGTAGAATACTAACAAAATATTCCAACACGTCTTTCTGTACTAGAAAACAAAAATACAGTCCATAGTGAGCCTAGAATAAAATTATCATAAACAGTCCACAGTGAACGTGGAATAAAATTATCTTAAACCAAAATGACATACCGATTGATATACAATCCTAATTAGATACTTAGGAGTAACTGACGGTACTCAGTAACCATTGTACATCAAATATTGCTACAGCTGATACAAAACATTAGCCCTCTTTCGTCATTAATTTATTTGACAAATATTATAATAAATGCATAACAATTATTTCAGTGGCCACATACACATAACTTTTGCTCCGTTCAATAAAACGTGTAGTTTGAAAACACTACGTTACATAACAACAGCGTGGTAAAAAAGGAAAATTACCTTTAACAGTCAGTGTTTTTCGATGTCCTTCACGTATAGACGACAAAAAGAACTGTTAAAGCTTTTATGGTTTCTATTTTGATCTAAAGAAATACCAAGCACGTTTTTTTAGAGCATGTTATTCAAATCATGAGTCGTTTGAACATGTTACAAACTTCTTATTATGTCTTTCTTCGATTTTATTACACACTTACTGGGGAAGACAGTCCATGGTCACTTCCACGTCAAAGCTCATGCGGAGAATGAGGTCTGTTCGTCATCAACTTTTATGAAATATAAAAATAATAATTATTATTTCATCACATTATAGATCCCACCTTTATTTAAGCAGTTACATATGGACGAATGCGGTCTGGTTGTTAACATACGGAACTGTGAATTCCAGGGTCCGGGTGTTTCTTTGCTTCAGAATAAAAATCTTACTCAGTTATTAGGTGTCATGGGTTCGTTATAAGTGTGACAGTCAAACCTCTATTTGAATACAGTAGTCCAAGAGTCGGTGTTGGGTACTGTTGACTAGCTACGTTCTTTCTAGTCTCTCTTGAGAGAGGCTGCTGACACAGATAGTTCTATAGGGCTATTTGTGGAATTAATGTCATGTTTGTCTGTTTTTAACCTTAAAACTTTAATTCATGTAATAGAAGCACGCATATCTGGACAGCAGTTACAACTGGATTATCGTTGGAAACTACGTGTTTTAACTAAACAACAACACAAAAACAACGTTATTAACATTAACTATTCCCTGCTTAAATCCACTTAGACTTTTACAAACATCTCTTGGGTCAGTCCCCCTCACCCACTCAGTGAATCACTGATGATAAGTATGAAGACTTATTTAAGCAAAAATATAAGGTCTCGATACCCAGGCTAGACACAGCATAAATAAATTGTCGAGTATCTTTGTGCTTTAAAACAAACAATATTCTGTGCAATGGAATTTTTTCAAATGTTTTTGTAAATTGGTTGTTTGAAGATCTTAAGTCCTGCGGTTTACATAATTGTTCAAGTAACTTTACTCAAACAGAAGAGACTGGCCTAAAGTTTATTACGGAAAATGCTTAAAACTAGAAGTGATTAATGCTGCTAGTTGTAATGGAAGTTCCAAGTCATGTGTGCAGTAATATTGGCGTTCGAAACACCAATTTTTGATATTCTTCCTCGGGATTCGAACCATGTTTTGAACCAGGCAGAGTAAGGGTTAGCGTTGACTTCTTCCTTCTCAGTTATTGTTACTCTGTCTGCACTGTTACTTAATCCTACAGTACAACGGATTTACAACGCTAAAATCAGGGGTTCGATTCCCCTTGGTGGGCTAGGCAAATAGCCCTTTGTGACTTTGCTATAAGAAAAACTCGAAAACTACCACGGGTATCGAAACCCGGTTCCTTGCATTTTAAGTCCGCACACATATCACTGTGTTACTGGGGGTAAATAATGAGACTGCAATGAACTGCATTCCAGTCGAGGTAAGCAAAGTACGGTGTATTGTAACAGGTGAAAATCCATGGAATTAAAATAATGATAAAGTCCAGTCACGTGCTTCAGGCAGTATACACACACACTCACAAGGAAAAAAAAATATTTCCATCAGAAAAAGAAAAATACGTCACGTGAACACAAGTTTATTCCACGACATATCCGTCAAACTGTTGCATACTTCAATCAGCTGGAGAAAGAGATGGATAGTCATGGTATTCGAAACGAAGACACGCCTGTCAAACTTACGGATTTTTGTTGGTAAGGACTGACAAAACGGACACCAGGAAACTGTCGTCCCTCACACTTGATTAGTGGTGGAAAATTGGTAAGGAGGAGAGGTGTGTTTTCGACTGCAGCCTTACGACAGAACCTTTTTGCAATGAAAATTAATTATAAAGCTATTGTCAAGATGCACGACTGTCAGACGATCGAATTTCGCGATATGCTGCTCAAAAATCATTTTAATGAGAGTATCCAACCGCCTTTAATTTCCAGATTTAAACTTTGGTTTGACAATAATCGTCTTTACAATTATTTATTTGTTTTCATTTCAGTGACTGAGTATGTTTATTCATTTTTACTGGAACACGTTTTCTTTATGAAGACGATTTGAGAGATTTATGACAGACTTGTCAGTTAAATCAAAGTGGTGTATATGTTTTCAATATCCTTCCTCACACATCTGGCCCGAATATTGGCATAGAAACACTGTTTCTTAGTTTCAACACAACGTTTTACTTACTCAGAACTAGTACAGCTTTAACTTGTCTTTCTCTTATAAATATCGTTCCACAACAAAACTTCAAGAGATGTTTAGATGATAGTAGTTACCATATGTAAAATAATTAAAAGAGAAACATGTATACATATATTTTAGTACCTTACTTTAGTTTACATAACCCGCTTGGTGAGTTTTATTATTAGTTAACAAATTTGTACAGTATACCAAATTTAGAATCTTTTATATTTGACATATTTAGTTTTCTGTATATGTGCCCCTACCCAGTGCACAGTGGCATATTTGCAGACATATGATCATATACTTCTAAAAACAGGGTTTCGATACCCATGGTGGGCACAGCAAATAGCCCTTTGTATAACCTTTTGCATAATACCAAAAAAAAACAAATTTGGCCCGGCATGGCCAGCTGTTTAAGGCGCTTTACTCGTAATCTGAAGGTCGCAGGTTCGAATCCCCATCTTACCAAACATGCTCGCCCTTTCAACTGTGATGGCATTATAATGTTACAATCAATCCCACTATTCGTTGGCAAAAGAGTAGCCCAAGAGTTGATAGGTAGTGATGATTAGTTGCCTTCACTCTAGTCTACATTACTAAATTATGGAAGGCTAGCGTGATGCTTTGTGCGAAATTCGAAAATAAAGAAACAAACAAACTGTATAAGCGCCACCTGCAATATTCTCACGAGAGAAAACACACGTCTCGAATTTTTTGTAACGCAAAACTGGATAAAAAAATAATTGTTTGAACCAGTTCCAAGGTCTCACCTATCAGACATGAATGGAAACACACGAATAACAATCTGAAGAAAAACATCAAATTACATTTTGTGATATTCTATGGTCGACTTTTAAATCCTATTTCTCGAGGACTTCAAAGTTCTTTTACCAATCGTTTAGGCCTGGCATAGTCAAATGGTTAAGACACTGGACTCGTAATCTGAGGGTCTCAGGTTCGATTTCCCTTTCACATTAAACATGGTCGCCCTTTCAGCCGTGGGGGCGTTATAATGTAAGGAGCAATTCCACTATTCAGCGATAAAAGATAGCCCAAGAGTTGGTGGTGTGTGATAGTGACTAGCTGCCTTTCCTCTAGTCTTACATTGCAAAATTAGGAACTGCTAGCGCAGATAGCCCTTATGTAGCTTTGCGTGAAATTCTAAACGAACCAAACGAATCGTTTATTTCTTGCACAATTTTTCTTTGTTAGTTTCAGACTTTTGTAAAGGCTATTTATAGTTTTTTTTAATTAAGCACAAAGCTACACAATGGGCTATCTATGCTCTGCCCACCACGGGTATCGAAACCCGGATTTTAGCGTGTAAGTCCGCAGACATACCGCTGAGCCACTGCGGGGCAGCTATATATAAACAGCCGTTTTTAATTTTGAGTTGATTGGTTAGAAGAAAGACAACTTGTCAACAGCGCCCACCGTCAATTCTTGAGTTACTGATCGAAATTATTTATCTGCACTGAAATCACTGCATGGATCGCGCCCCGAATTTCAACACTCCAAATTCTCAAGCTTACTGTTGGGACACTAAGGGAAGGGGCAGTGTAATGTTCAGTCTTCCGAATCTGTGAACTAGACTATTGAAATAAAGATTCAGTCACACCAATGGAACTAATCTGATTAACATATAATAAAGAAGAGATATATATGTTCCTGAAATCAAGCTTAAATAGAACCAAAAGTTACTGGTGAAACTCTCAAAATTCGAACAACTATAACCAATTCTAGTAAAGCATTATTGAGTGAAATTTATTATACCTCAAAGAAAATACTATTTTCACTCCTTTAATGTTGTAAATACAGGACAATAAAAACTCACAAATACAGGGTGGTCGCTAGAAAAGCGGAAAATTTGTCAAACAGCTATTTATTTTTACAAAGAATAACTTTTACAAAGTGTTTTAGAGGCATATGTTATATTACACTCATAGATGCTCAAAATGTCGTCCGTGCACTTCAGAGCAGCGTCTTAACCTAGAAATCCAAGCTCGTGTAGCGTTTTGAAGGGTAACTTGTGAGATATCGTTCCAAGCTCAAATTTTCCGCTTTTCTAGCGACCACCCTGTAGTATGATGTGAATTATTAAATCTGATATCCCTCTTTCTTGTGTGTAATTTTTGTAGCTTTTGTGATTCATATGATGTTATTTTCAACATTTTGGTCCCATAATGTTACGGTCTTATAAAGGTTAAATCTGGGGCTCAATTCTCTCTGGTAAACATATCATATAGACAAATGTGGTTTCGTTCTTAAAAAAGAAACAAACAATTTAATATCTTACCCCGTGTTTGTTTTTAGTATCGCAAATTTAATGCTATTAATTACTTTCTTAGCATGCTATCTATTTCACCACTCATATGTATAAATTAACGTCTCAAATGACATCAAGCCCAGGTAACACTAAAGACATCCAAGTTCTCCACAAAAGAGACACAAAAGATGAGATTCTAATGGAAGGTATCGACACCTTTCGCCTACCATTTATTCGTTAGAAAGACAGAAGTTCAGATTCAGGCCCAGCATGGCCAGGTGGTTAAGGCAATTGACTCGTAATCTGAAGGTCGCGGATTCGAATCTCCGTCACACCAAAATGCCTGCCCTTTCAGCCGTGAGGGCGTTATAATGTGACAGTCAATCCCACTATTCGTTGGTAAAAGAGTAGCCCAAGAGTTGGTGGTGGGTGGTGATGACTAACTGCCTTCCCTCTAGTCTTACACAGCTAAATTAGTGACGGTTAGCGCAGATAGACCTCGATTTACTTTGCGCGAAATTCAAAAACAAAGAAGCAAACAAATTCAGATTCTAACCGGAAGTGTTGTCATCTTTACTCCTACCATTTCCTCGTTAGACACACAGAAATTGAGATTCTAATCGAAGGTGTCGACAAATATCAGACACACGTAAGCTAATAAACCAAGATCATTGTTGTACAGTTTCCTTCTATCAACTCCATACAAGACAAAAGGAAGTAAAGAACTCAAGAAGTGAAGATATATGAAGATTCTAGGAACACATTGACCCCTGACATCAGCATACGCTGTGAAATACACAAGGTTTGTATTTATAGCGGAGAACGTGTATGTACATAACTTGTTCTATGGCTTTTCATACAGGTTCTTTACCACCAGGGGTCACAAATATATATACACGAATTTTTATAAGACTGTTCAGAGAGTTCTTGAACGTCTGATAACGGCTGCGGGTGGTGCAGATAGTGACACATAAAAGTTGTTGTCATCTCTAGACACGTTTGGAGGTGCCATTCTCGCATTCTGTGCACTGGCTATAGTTTCAACAAAGAGCTATAATATTTTCAAGTCAGCGGGGTCAAGGACAGCGGTTTATTAGAAATAGCAAAGAGGTTGACAGGAAGAGAAACGTGTTGAATCGTGAACCCTTACTTTTAACAATTACTGTTCGTTGTATATTATTATACATTTCAGTACTTGTATATATACACACATATATAAAGATGCCTCAGGAAGTTTAGCTCTCTAGGCAGCTTGGGCGTAGTCGTGGAAATACGTCGAAGGATATATATACACACTGTGTGACACTTTAACTTCTAATAAGAGCGGAAATTATGTACAACAACGTTTTACCACATGGCTGTGCAGGTAACAATGTAACATATAATACCCGAATGGAGTATTCACACATAAGAGTTGTTGTGTAGTTGTAACTTTTTAACGTTTATTACCGACGAGTTCTGTGAAAACAAACGATTTTTTCTTAGTGTTTTTCAATGCTTGATGCTGGCATTAAAAGAGCTATAATATTTGTTCAATAACTTACTGTAACAATTCTTGTAAAAAAACTTAAAATCATATAACCAAGTAAGAGATCTCGTTATTAAACACAGAAAAAGACTGAAAGTGTTAAAATTCATAGCGCAATACTCTGAAATATAAGTTTAGGACATGAACAAAAGCTAGTAAATAGATTTGATAGCGATGTACACCTCTTATAGATATGACAGAAGTAAAGAGCTAAAACTTAAAACTGTTAAGACGGGTAATGAGAAAACAGTTATGTCCTTGTAACTACAAATCTATATAAATATAATAGTAGTGTCTGTTGTGTTTCTGTATAACTACTTGTCTATATAAATATAATAGTACTGTTTGTTGCATATTCACGTAACTATTTATTCATATAAATATAATAGTACTGTATGTTGTATGTCCATGTTACAACTTACCTTTATAAATATAATAGTACTGTCTGTTGTATGTTCATGTAACTACTTATCTATATAACTGTAATAGCACTGTCTGTTGTATGTTCATGTAACTACTTCGCAGGATGTGGATGAATCTTTATCAAACTTGGTGTGAAGTGTTTTTGCTCTGTGTACATACAAATAAATATTCAGTTTAATATTTTGCATTTTGTGGTTGTTATGGGCATGTTTTTCTTTTTTTTTACCTCTATTTCGCTCTCTAATGAAAGATCTTTACCAAATTCAGCATGCAGATTTGTTGGGTCCATTTGAAGATACATAAAAAATATTTCATATTTTGTGTTTTGCAGTTTCTATACTCGTTTTTACGTTTCTTACAATTACCTGTAGCTGAACGGGTACGGGTACTCCACTTGGTATACATATGTTTTCGGTTATACAGTACGAGTTTATGACATTCATCTGATCCTAATAGTTAATAATTCAGACATGTAATTCATATTCTGTCATTACATTTGACGAGGAAAGTATGTCATCAAAAGTACCTGATGAAAATTTGAACGAGAAGTACATCATCAAATATCGGAATTCAAAAGAGTTACAACAGAACATTACATTTACTTGTATAACCTTCGGAATCCAAAAGAGTTACAATAGAACATTACGTTTACTTGTATAACCTCCATTCCTTTTACCAGCCCAAGAGGAATATAAGATTCAAGTAGAGTAACAGTACAAAACTATGTGTCCTTGTTACAAGTTCTGTCTATTTGTTCCCCGGATTTACAACGCTAAAATCAAGGGTTCAATTACCCTTGGTAGACACAGCAGATAATCCGATATGACTTTGCCCGAAGAAGATATACACACACACATACATTCTATTTATTTTTTATCTTATAATAGCCAGGTATTGTGACTATGGAAAAGGTAAAGACAATTTATAGGTTCTAATGATAAAATACTACAACAACAAAAATGATCTATTTGGTTTACCAGATTTTCCGGTTCCGTCTTTACCAAAGACCACAATGTGTGCAGTATGTACGTCTTCTTGGGAGTGACCGGTAGACTCAGTGACAGGTACCCCATCATTGGATAGCTCGCCTTGGTTTGAGACCTCTTCGTTCTCCGGTGTTGCTGCTCCGGAAAGAGGTTTACTTTTCTCGGCAGCTTCCATTCACCATGAGCAGTCTCGCACTCGGTTAAAACTGATGACACTGGCCGTGTCTCGCAATACTTCCTTATCTAAATCGTAGGTTGAGATATTAAGTAGCTTAGGTTTGGAAATATGCCAATTTCTGATAGACAAGGCGTTATTTTCCAGCAAAATCCATTATCAATCAAGAACGGACCTGATACTTAAGAAGTGTTTTGTTTAACTGAGGTCGTTTAACAAGCGGCGGTAACCACAACAACGCAGGGGTCGTGCGGAAAAACTGAAGTGCTCCGTGGTGGCAAACCCTTCTTCGAGTTCGACAGTTACATAGATAAATGTGTTCGTTGATGAATGTGGTTGGCATTCGCTTACCAGCTATGTATAGTCTTGGTGGAGTTGGGAGTTTCGCATTTCTCCCCCTTTCCCCTACCCACTCCACCAGGTCTTCCTTACACCAGCATTAAAAAAAAATGGTTGGATCTTACTGGCGATGATATAAAAGAACCGGTTGTTTGCTTTAATTAAAATCATTTCAGGAAGTCTGGTCAGAGGTTATGGTAACAATTGGGAACTATCTAAGTGCACTACTAGAAAATTATAAAATATTTTCAACTATTATGTACAATGCTATCTACTGTATGGTTTCAACTATTATGTACAATGCTATCTACTGTATGGTTTCAACTATTATGTACAATGCTATCTACTGTATGGTTTCAACTATTATGTACAATGTTATCCAGTGACATTTTATTATTTTAATTTTAAGCTCAGGTGTGTTAATCGTTAGCGAGAACCCATAAAAGTCGTTTGTTTTTAAAGACTGGCACACAAATAATAGAATTATTGTCAAGAGGTGTCTTACAGAAGAATATAAACCGTAACACTGAAATACTGACCTTTTAAAAACTATTTATTATTTAGGACTAATAGTTAACGTCATATTGCTGTCTTACTAGTATAGTACTGCACCTCTAATTACAGATATTCACATTAAATATATCCGCTAGAGTGGTTAACGAATGTTTTATGATATTAGTTTATGTTGTTAAATACGTTAGAGTACGAATGTAATTTAAACTGTCTGTGCTCTGTTATCTTCAGCAAAAACACATGTCCAAATAATGTTCATATGGTGATCTGTATATTATAATGAAACGAAAGTGGTTATTTGTGATTCAAAGAATAACTTCAAATATTAGTCGTGTAGTAAGTGGATAATACAGCTGACAGTGTACGGAAACACTAGTTCCAGAGTATATTTTTAACCGATGAGACATACCATGTAGAACAAGTAACTGATAGTCTTCTTAGTAGTTTCATTTGAAATACAACCATAAAACTTCTCATCCTTAGAAATGCAGGTCTAGGTGTTAAACCATACTTTTTATTTTCTAGATCTGTTCTGGAATTTGATTGTCTTTCGAAATCCCAATTTGCTACCATTTTAACGACAGTGGTTGAGCTTCAGTGTGACCTTGACTCTTGAACTCTATTTATCAAAAGTTAATCAACTGATACTTGAAGGAAAAATTAATTTTCTATACCAGATTTTAAGAATATCAAATAAAACATTTCGAATTATAGTGTTCGCACATATACCTAGAGAAGTGAACACAATACTCCAACTTTGGTGCGTGAATAAAACCCATGGGTTAGAAAAACAAACTCCGTGTATCTCCACATCTGCTGGTAAATTATAAACCGATTTCTATGTGAAGAAGATCGTATTAAGTCATGTAAAGAAATAATAACAAGAAACACACAGAAAAATACAAGTTATGTCACTTGCTATCCTAATTTCACAATCTAGTATTTCAAAATATTAGATGTTACGAGTCTTTCTTGGAACGTACATACACAAATAATAAACATTACAGTGATTACTGAAACCACTGATAGCTGAAAACTAAAAATCTTTCCTTTCTCTGTTTAGTTTTTAGTTTATCTAATGTTTACGCAGTGTGGTTTTGATGTACCTCTTATCCAGTTTGTTTCGTGTTTCTTCAGTATTGCCACCTGGTGTTTATACCTCATATCATTAATATTTAGTAACGTATTTCTATTGTGTCTTACTTTTGTTTTAGCTTTACGTGTTTCATACTTTTGGTCGTTTTGAATTTCGCGCAAAGCTACACGAGGGCTATCTGCGCTAGCCGTCCCTAATTTTGCAGTGTAAGACTAGTCATCACCACACACCGCCAACTCTTGGGCTGCTCTTTTACCAGCGAATAGGAGGATTGACCGTAAAATTGTAACGCCATCGAGGCTAAAAACACCAAGCATGTTTGGTGAGACTGGGACTCGAACCCACAACCCTCACATTAGAAGTCTAGTGCCTTAACCACCTAGCCATAACGGGCTGCATAGGGTTGTTATTTTAACTAACTCAGATAATTCATTTTTAAAGTAAAAAAATATTTAAGTAAATTTTTCAGAGAAGGAAACATGTATTAAGTAAATAACGAAATATGAAACAAATAAGTAAACTGAAAATACAGAGATAACCATAGATTTGATCTTATCTATAAATCGTAAAACAGTATCAGTTCCACGGTCACATGTAAAGATCCAGTTGATAATACGGATTGTAAATTATTTAAATAAAACCAGAACAGTTACATGTAACGACAAACATTAAATTAATTTCTTATTGATTTTCTCTTTATGGTCTAACGATTGCCCCTTGTTCACTTAGAGATAAGTCTGAGTGTTTATAACACAATGGACACGGCACAGATATCTTATTGTGTAGCTTTGTGCTTAACACTAAACAAAACAAATCAGTCTAGGCCTGCCTTATGTACACAACTAACTCTAGACACACACCCCAGGTTTACCTTTTTTGTTATATTTCAGAACATTGATGTCCCGCAGATAAATTTAAGAGTATCCGCGAAACGATGGCTTAGATCTGTTGAGTGGAGAATAAACTGAATACTGATAGAGGAAAACAAATGAAAACGATTACGTTTTGAAATGTATAAAAACAATCACTGGTTTCTGTGTCGTCTTGCTGTCGGGGTCGAACAGATAACAGTGAAGAAAAATTCATGAAGAAGAGAAATAATTATTAAAATAACCTGAGATAAACAAAACAAGTTCAGTATCTTAACACACATTATATACTTCAAACAATAGTGTACATGTGGTTTTAAGTCAAGCAAACTCTTCAGGTTTTCGTATCAACTTTTTTTGAACAGGTGTCTTCAGAGAAAACTTTAATAAAATACACAGGCAAGAACAAGGGTTAGAGTAAATAGTTTTATCTCTGTAAAATTATTAACATGCGTTCATGACCTTGTTAAAACTACGCGTATAAATCGCACTGAAATTTAGAGATAAACACCACGTGAACACAGAGGTTAAGGGAGTTACGTTAAAACGATTTTAGAATCTCGACACGTCTTTATAGTCCACGTCTCCACGTCTTTTCGTGATCTGTCTGGTGATCGTGCACCTTAAAAATAGCACTTTATTATAGTTTCTAGTGTAAAGTACTCTGCCGTAAAGCTGTCATGTCCAAGTCCAACTCTTCTTCCCTATGTCTGTCCATAATACATCTAATGTTAGAAGGCGACAATTTTTCATAGCATATTTTAACGGTCTGATCACACAGAAACTTATAAGCGCTGTAAACAGTGACTTAATCAGTGTATTTTAGAACGGAATAGTATGAGTATTCCTTTGATTTTCCAGCTCTTTAAGGTATGCAATGGTTGAAGTGATGTGTCGTAGAATAAACTTGTGTATACGTGACATATGCTGCTTTTACAGATGGATATTTTTTGATAATATTGCATACTGTTGCTTGTGGCAAGTGAACAGCTTATATAATCGACTTCTATGTTCATATATTTTCACATGTTACAAGACGCATTGATGTAAGGTACTCAACCCTCTCTACATTTAAATAACAATATATCCTATAATCAAGGAAGTGTTAAATTCATGAATGTTTCTGTCAATATATTTTTCACAAGAAACTTTAATTATAAGTGTGATGGATGACAATCATATTTTAATCCCCGTAATGGACACAACACAAATAATCCATTGTGTAGCTTTGTGATTAATCACAAACGAAGAAAAGTATATATAACACACAAAATGTATCCTCAGAAACCAAGTGTAGTCTACTTCACAATAATTTATTCTAGTTTTGTTTTTCAATACATTCGGTATTTTAAGTCTCATCTGGTGTACACAATTGCATTAACAGATACCTAACTTTATCAACACGATCTCATCTTGAAAACTTTAACCCTAAAATATGCGTTATTAATGTAATCGGACATAATACGATACTTCCTGCTTACAAGTAATGGTGTATGTTACACCACAAGTAATTGTACTTATTACTTCAACCACTGATTCCATTTCATGTAACTTCTGTGTAAACCATACTAAGTTTTTGAGTTGTATAAAAAAGTGTCATACACTTTAACACTCTTAGATCGGAATTAGAGGAAAGTAGATTTGGTTGTGTTTTTTCTCCACTATTTTTATGTGATAGTTCACACTTTTCTTTTATAAAACTCATGCAGAGAAACGTAGTGAACAAAGAAAAAGTGTGCAATGTACGTTCATATATATATATGTGTGTAAACTTCATACAGTATCATGAACAATCTTGAGGTTCTTGTCAATCCGGTATACAGTACTGCTCTTGAATATTTCCCGCGCTTTTAAGCTGCGAATGCATTATAAAAGTGACAGTCAATTTCTTAACATAAATCAGGACTAGTGGCTGTGTTGTTGCTAAGTGGTCGATTTCCTTGACGTAAGAAGTTCAAAATAAGGAACGACGGCCGATATCTTTACTTTATCAGCTATAAAAACAAATATTTAAGTTAAACCATTGGGAAAGTAAATCAGAATCATCCAGGTCTTCTTTTTAAATTAAATTAATTGGTAAGTAGATCGGTATCACTCAAATCTTGTTTTTTAAGTTAAACTGCTGGGTAATTTGATCAGTATCAATCAAATCTTGTTTTTAAGTTAAACTACTGGGTAATTTGATCAGTATCAATCAAATCTTGTTTTTAAGTTAAACTACTGAGTAATTTGATCAGTATCAATCAAATCTTGTTTTTAAGTTAAACTACTGGGTAATTTGATCAGTATCAATCAAATCTTGTTTTTAAGTTAAACTACTGAGTAATTTGATCAGTATCAATCAAATCTTGTTTTTAAGTTAAACTACTGGGTAAGTAGATCGGTATCACTCAAATCTTGTTTTTTAAGTTAAACTACTGGGTAAGTACATCAGTACCTCCGAAATATTGTTTTTAAGTAAAACTACTGGGTTAGTAGATCAGTATCACACATATCTTGTTTTTAAGTTAAACTACTGAGTAATTTGATCAGTATCAATCAAATCTTGTTTTTAAGTTAAACTACTGGGTAAGTAGATCGGTTGCTTTTGTTTTTTCTTAATCAGTGAAGTCTATATATTTATTATGCATGTTCTTATATACCGTGTTTCTCCGAAAATAAGACAGGGTTTATATTAATTTTCACTCCAAAATATGATACTAGGGCTTATTTTCGAGGGATGTCTTATTTTGATATATTAAAAGAATGAAGTTATAAAGTAAAAAATATATAAAACTATTAAACTAACCATTTAAAATAAACTATTATTAAACTATTAAACCAACTGATTAATACTTAAACAAACTAATTAACTAACTATTAAACTAATTAATAAATTAATTTTTTTTATTTCTTTCCTCTTCCTGCCACTCTTAACTAGGGCTTATATTAAAACTATCCCCAAAAATCACACTAGGTCTTATTTTATGGGTAGGTCTTATTATCGGAGAAACACGGTATACATAAACTTTCGTGCAGGAATTCTGCATGAAGTTACGTTATTAGCTAAATCTAGATTTTCTTCAGACCATTAAAATATAACATGTAAGTAGGTGGGATGTTTCCAGTTAACGTTATGTACGTTTCGTTTTTGTTGTTGTTTAGTGCAAAGATACAACATGGACTATCTGTGATGAGTCCATGATGATTACTGAAAACCTGATTTAACATAAAATTGGAAAGACGTCGTGAAAACTTATTTGTTTGTTTGCTTCAGATTAAAGTCTCATTAGCTATCTGCTGTGTTCGCCGTGAGGAATAGAGCCTCGGATGTAAGCGTAGAAAGTCCCTAAACTTACTACTGTTTTAACGGTGAAATTTCAAACAAAACTACACGAGGGATACCTGCGTTAACAGTCGCTAATTTAACTAGAAGGAAGGTAGCTAGTCATCGCCACCCACCGCCAACTTTTGGATTACTCTTTTACCAAAGAACAGTGGAATTGACTGCCACATATAACGCCCCCACGGCTGAAAAGGTGAGCATGTTTAGTGTGACGAGGACTCAAACCCCTGACCCTCTAATTACGAGTCGAGCGCTCTACTCACTTGGCCATGCCGGGCCTCACCGTTAAAATGTAAATCACCTGATTTATTTGTGTTTTGTTTTCCCTTTACCAGGTGGCTAACGTTCTTAAAAATAAATTATCTGTTAACAGGCTAGATGGAAATAACCTGATTAACAATTTATTCTTAAATTTAGCATTAGCATGCTTCGATTTTTATTAGTGCCGAGTTTATTAGTCGACCATCTTTCAGGATGACCGTACAGCATAAAACATCTCTGCGCATATCCATTTATTGTTTTACTTTTGTCAATAAAATGGAGCGAATAAATTAAAATACGAAGAAACATAACATACGTGCTGAAACAAACGTTTCAAACAATCACGAAGTCAGTGTTACATGAATTTCGCGCATGCGTGTTCACCGTGGTATATCATAGATGGTGAATAACCCGAGAACTCGCTTTATTTACTCAGGTTTTTCAGGTGAACAACGTGACGTACATGTACTGGTACTAAACCGTTTGAATGAGAAAACCTAGAGTTTCTTGTAAACAGGTCCATTAAACTTAATAAGAAATACCCACACTTCGCTGCAAGGTTCAAAGTCGCCGTCATGGTTCAAATGTCCCCATTCTACCGACTAAATTCCTTCCAGTTGCTTTTGGCCCGACATGGTCAGATGATTAAGACACTCGACTCGCAATCTGAAAGTCGAGGGTTCGAATCCACGTCATACCAAACATGTTACCCCTAAATTACGGACGGCTAGCGCAGATAGTTACGTGTAGCCTTGCGCGAAATTCAAAAAACAAACCAATTACTTTTATAGATAACACAAAGAGCGTTTTAACTGAAAACAAAACCCATAAGGTCATCTACCTATGATATTGGAGTACTCGTGCCATGTTTGGTGCTTGTGAGAGAGAGTGTGGTAACAGCTTTAAATAGAGCTCAGATAGTTTATTAAAGGTGAATTTTACAAAAAAGAAAACTTTGCAGCCAAGAGAACTACTCATACTGATTAATTTTGCAGGTTTACATTTTTATAAAAAATATGTGCTAATAAATAAAACATAGAACTGGGTGCAGAAAGAGCCCTTTCCAAGCGGCAATCCGAACGTTTTAGTTTTTACGTTTGCCGCTAGGAAAAGTACTGTGACGTCGGCACGTTGAATGTAAATAAACATGGCCATTTTATATGCAAAAACGGCTCGTTTGGGTTGAGAAAATATTTCAAATAGAAGAGCAAAAAACGTTTCGACCTTCTTCGGTCATCGTCAGGTTCACCGAAGAAGGTCAAAACGTTGTTCGCTCTTCTAGTTGAAATATTTTCTCAACCCAAACGAGCCGTTTTTGCATATAAAATTCTCAACAAGTGGGTTTCTCGACATCACTAAAACATGGCCATTGCATACGGAGAAACAGAGGCGGAGTCTGTTTTCTGAACAGTGTCGAGTAGCGCCATATCAGATAAGGACAGTTCCACGAGCGAGAGTAGCGGAGCTATGAGTGATACTGAAGAAATAAGATTATATATTAAAACAACATGCTTTATGAGGTTTATGAGATTTACATTTAATATGACAATGTCAAAGTACTGTGTTAAGATTAATTTTATTATGATGAGTTATGGAAATACGTAATGGAGTTTATATTTGATTGTTGACAAGTCTACAATGTTGTTTTTTAAATACATAGCATGTGCTTGATTACTTCAACATGTTCAACACATAGTCTTGTTTCAATTTATCTTGAAATGTTAAATGTGAAAAATGGAATTATTCAATTTCTTCCATATTTAAAAATGGAACAAAAACATTTACAGAATGATCTACCAGCTTTTAAACTTGGAATATGCTATATTTGGGATAGATTTTTCTGCTGTCTAGATTAGGAAATCAAGGTTTCACTGACTTTCAGGTGCCACAAATGCAAAACACGCTTAGGAATGTGAAATGTGTATGTCTAGTTACATTCTTGAAAAACTTGTACTTTTTAAATTATTATATTATACTAATTATTGTTTATCGCTTAATACTGCACACATACCTTTAAATTTGTTCTTTTCGTGATGGCAAGGGATGGCTTCAGAGGGGTGGAACCTGTACGCTGAAGGTTGAGATCAGTCCTCAACTCTACACAAGGAAAGATGGTGGGAACGATTTTGTCTACTGCCGATGTTTTTTTCAGTCTTAACCTGCTTGGCTTGAAACCTACGGAATCTAAAACAGTGGGATCTGACACAAAACACGAGCGTTCAAAGTGATCTTGACAAAGCTTTGCATGGTGCGAAAAAACCCAGTTCTTCCTATTGACCATCCGCACCCACTGTCGCCACCTAGCCGGTTTCTTCTCCTTGCACGGAAACGAAAAGAACCTTTTGCCCGATGCCGAACCGTTTTTACAAACATAAGCATCGCAGTAAACCATGTTATCGTCAAACAAACATAAAGCAGCAATATCAAGACAAAAAATAGTCTCACAAAGTATGTAATCCGAAAAAAGCACCGATAGATTTATAAAAAACACCAGCACTGAAAGAAACAAGATGGTCGGCGCAAAACGAAGCGTGTTTGGCAACTATTACGTCATAGTTGTAAAACATCAAGGAAACAGCCGAACGACCGAGAGGAACTTGAGTTCGAGGACCCACATATTTTGTTTAATTTTTTACTTAAAAACTAAAGCATTTAAAAATACGGCAACAACACAGGAATTATACCAAACCAAAATACAGTTTTTAAGGCAATTATTAAATATGTCAAAAATTCACCTTTAAAAGTGGGGCTACAGCAATAGTTTCAAATAAGATTTAGCTAGCTTTGACTGGGGATAACAGTTTGAAATATGGTTCAGCTAATTTTGAGTGGGTGTTAACAGATTCAAATATGGTTCAGCTAGCTTTGAGTGGGGGATAACAGTTTCAAATATGGTTTAGCTAGCTTTGAGTGAGGGATAACAGTTTCAAATATGGGACCTCAGCGGAAAGCCTTGAACAAAAATTCAAAGTTATATCCAAATCAGTAGCATAGAAAGTCCACTCTTAAATCTCTTTCTTAGTAACCCCACCTCAATCCATCTCGAGTTCTCCTACAAAATTTGGTCTTACTAGCTCTTAAACTGTAAAAAGGGCTAACGGACAAACAGATTCACACTTACAGACAAACACACATAGAGCATGAATTATTTTGTCTTTAAAAGTTGACACGATAAAAACAGACAAAACCATTTTGTTTAATTTAAAACAAGATCTGTGTGATACTGATCTACTTACCCATTAGTTTAACTTTGAAACAAGATTTGATTGATACTGATCAAATTACTTAGTAGTTTATCTTAAAAATAGGATCTGTGTGATACTGATCTACTTACCCAGTAGTTCAACTTAAAAACACAATTTCGGTGACACTGATCTACTTACCCAGTAATATAACTTAAAAAATATTTCGGAGGCACTGTTCTACTTACCCAATAGTTTAACTAAAAAACAAGATTTGGTTTATACTGAACAAATTACTCAGTAGTTTAACTTAAAAACAAGATATGTGTGATACTGATCTACTAACCCAGTAGTTTTACTTAAAAACAATATTTCGGAGGTACTGATGTACTTACCCAGTAGTTTAACTTAAAAAACAAGATTTGAGTGATACCGATCTACTTACCCAGTAGTTTAACTTAAAAACAAGATTTGATTGATACTGATCAAATTACTCAGTAGTTTAACTTAAAAACAAGATATGCGTGATACTGATCTACTAACCCAGTAGTTTTACTTAAAAACAATATTTCGGAGGTACTGATGTACTTACCCAGTAGTTTAACTTAAAAAACAAGATTTGAGTGATACCGATCTACTTACCAATTAATTTAATTTAAAAAGAAGACCTGGATGATTCTGATTTACTTTCCCAATGGTTTAACTTAAATATTTGTTTTTATAGCTGATAAAGTAAAGATATCGGCCGTCGTTCCTTATTTTGAACTTCTTACGTCAAGGAAATCGACCACTTAGCAACAACACAGCCACTAGTCCTGATTTATGTTAAGAAATTGACTGTCACTTTTATAATGCATTCGCAGCTTAAAAGCGCGGGAAATATTCAAGAGCAGTACTGTATACCGGATTGACAAGAACCTCAAGATTGTTCATGATACTGTATGAAGTTTACACACATATATATATATGAACGTACATTGCACACTTTTTCTTTGTTCACTACGTTTCTCTGCATGAGTTTTATAAAAGAAAAGTGTGAACTATCACATAAAAATAGTGGAGAAAAAACACAACCAAATCTACTTTCCTCTAATTCCGATCTAAGAGTATTAAAGTGTATGACACTTTTTTATACAACTCAAAAACTTAGTATGGTTTACACAGAAGTTACATGAAATGGAATCAGTGGTTGAAGTAATAAGTACAATTACTTGTGGTGTAACATACACCATTAATTGTAAGCAGGAAGTATCGTATTATGTCCGATTACATTAATAACGCATATTTTATGGTTAAAGTTTTCAAGATGAGATCGTGTTGATAAAGTTATGTATCTGTTAATGCAATTGTGTACACCAGATGAGATTTAAAATATCGAATTTACTGAGGGAATATTTTGAGTGCTATATATATTTCTCTTCGTTTGTGATTAACTTCAAAGCTACAGAATAGACTATCTGTGCTGTGCTCATCACCGGGATCGAAATACGTTTATTATCCGTCACACTTACCTCTGTACTACTGGGGGCGATTTGTATATATTTCTATAACCATGATATATTTAGTAACTTAAAATTCTACCTGTGCTTATGTTTTCCTAACTTATAAAACAGCTCACAATCAACTATAAAAAACTACTGGCAAACTGCTATTATATGCAGTTTTAGTTTAAGTAGTATTTAAAACAGGTTTTATCAAATAAAAAAAATCTTAAGAAACAAAAGTAAAAACACTTAAGTTAGTCAAAGAGTATGTTGACATAACACTAATTGTATCATTGTTTTTCCTGGTATTTCAAGTAAAAACATTTATATACATATATTTAGTAACTACTGATGGTAAAGCAAGAAAAGGCCCGGGATGGTCAGGTGGTTAAGGCACACGACTCGTAATACGAAAGCCACGGGATTGAATCCCCGTCTCATCAAACATGCTCGCTCTTTCAGCCGTGGCGGCGTTATAATGTCACAATCAATCCCATTTTTCGTTGGTAAATGAGTAGCCCAAGAGTTGACGATGGGTGGTGATAACTAGCTGCCTTTCCTCTAGTCTTACACTGCTAAATTAGGGACGGCTAGCGTAGATAGCCCTTGTGTAGCTTTGCGCGAAATTCAGAAACAAACAAACTGATATTTATGGATAGAATGAGTCTGAGAAACATTTTTCACATGGTATACAGTCTTCAAGTGTCTTTTAGTTAATGTTCGTTAATAAGCTTTTGTAGTTCTTTAAAATAAAACCACTGAAATGTATGTGTGTTTTTCTTATAGCAAAGTCACATCAGGCTATCTGCTGAGCCCACCGAGGAGAATCGAACCCTGATTTTAACGTTGTAAATCCGTAGACTTACCAGTGTACCAATGGGGAACACACAGTCTTACTTAGGAATACGAAAAACAATGTCGTAATCGTATATGTCAAAAGGTGTCCCCCAATGGTTCAACGGTATGTCTGTGGACTCATAACGCTAAAAACTGGGTTTCGATATCTGCGATGGCCAGAGCCCAGATAGCCCATTGTGTAGCTGTGTGCTTAATTCAAAACAATAACAGTATGTCAAAAGAGGAAATTGTTACGAGGGCGATTTCCACGAAAAGGGAAAATGTCACAGTCTTATTTAGAAATACGATAAACAATGTCATATTGAGCGTGATTACTATAAAGAGTAACTATATCACGAGTTTGTTTATCAAAATGAAAAACAGTTTCATAAATTGGAAATAAATTATAATTTTAATTGAAAGTAGGGATCGTTGACTAATCGCAGAAATACTATAACAAGTCTTAAAAACAAAATAAATGATTCAATAAAATGTACTAACGATCCCTACTTTTTTAAAGTTTTAATTTTTTCGTGTTTATTTGTTCAGATTCTGTATATTCATGAAATAGATATAATATACATAAACATTCAGTATAGCCGTATCTCCGATGACTATCATTTTTAAAAGAATTAAAACTACAATCAGAATCTTATAAAATGTAATCCTGACTTTGGCATACAGATGAGGACTGGCATGGCCTAGTGAGTTAAGGCGTGCGCTTCGTAATCTGAGGGTCGCGGGTTCGCGCCCGAAACGCGCCGAACATGCTCGCCCTCCCAGCCGTGGGGGCGTTATAATATGATGGTCAATCCCACTTTTCGTTGATAAAAAAGTAGCCCAAGAGTTGGCGGTGGGTGGTGATGACTAGCTGCCTTACACTGCTAAATTAGGAACGGCTAGCAAAGATAGCTCTAGAGTGGCTTTGTGCGAAATTCCAAAACAAACAAGCATACAGATGAGTGTTTCAAGCTTTCAAAGTAAATTTTACAATTTTTTGACTGCGGTTTTAATTCTTATTTTATTAATTTTGTACTGGAATCCACACTTTATTTTAAAAATCATAATTGTTTAATACACTTTACTTTTTATGATATTTGTATAAAGTGTACTCTACCTTCAAAAACTGTCACGTACTTATTATTCAATTAGAAGCGTCATCTGTTGGGTTAAATTGAATTAGAAAGATATTTATGTACTTTAGTAATATATTTATAACTTATATTTTCCCTGTATATGTGAGGATTTTTATCGGAAAATAAAAATCGGATATCCACAGTCAAGTTAAATAAGCTGAAGGAATCTTGTTGTGATAGTCAGATCCGTTTAGGCGCTAGCCCCGCTGAAGTGATCAGGTGGATAAGCGGTAAACGAAAAAGGTGCTATTTCAAAAATTTATTAATTGTTACACAGAAAACGTTAGCGACTATTTTATCGTATAATTAGTGTGTATGCGCATAATATATCGTAACCAATACTTTAAATGGTCATTTCTTGCTTAGAAATTCGATAGGGTGCTTTTTCGGCACGTAAATTATTTGAAATACTTGTTAATCTCTACTGTTAAGCACTATCTTACTTAAAATTACCGCGTGTATCAAAATAATGAACAATGTCATAATTGTATATTTATCATAAATAATGTTCTAATCATTTTAATCAAATAAATAGAACCAAAAAAGGTTGTCACAATCCTTTTCATCAAAAAGAGAAATAATATCAGGGCTGTATTTATCTGAACCAGTGACACGATCACTTTATGAAAGAGAAGAAAAATCACACGCTCATGTTTAATTAATGGTTTAGATGTTTGTTTTAAAGCAAAGCCACATAGAGCTATCTACTGTGTCCAACACAGAGAATCAAACAACGAACTTGAGCGTTCTAAGGCCGTAAATCTACCCTTGTCTCACCGAGGGACTTTAAAAAGAAAGAGAAACAATGTCATTTTGTTTTTATAAAAAAGAGAAACAATGTCATTTTGTTTTTATAAAAATAGAAACAATGTCATATCTGTTTATGAAAAGGAAAACAATATCATGTCCGTTTTCATCGAAAGGAGAAACAATATTGTGTCTGTTTTTATAAAAAAGAGAAACAATATTATGTCTCTTTTTATCATACAATCTACTGAAAATGTTTGGTAAGAATTAAGCTAAATATAATGATTTAAGAATTGTTTAGTCTGAGAATTAATAAAGTTTCTGTTTTTTCATTGTTTTATTTTTCATGACAATACATAATAGCAGTTGAAAGATGTAATTGTTATAATCACATTTGACATGTTTGTATGAACTTTTGTATTGGTATATTCTGCTAGAATAGCTCTTTATGGTTATGTATTTTACAGTTTAGTAATAGTTTTGCACAGACGAAACAGATTCATTTGTTATAAAATGAACAACGATCTAAGAACGTTGATTAGTAGACGTTTATAGGTAAAATAACATCACTCATTACTTCAATCTTTATAATGTCTGTTTTATAAGTAACTGAAATACGAATTGAAAGCTTATTGTTATTATATTTTTCGTTTATTATTTCAAAGTTTGTCCACGTTATCTAATTAGTTACAGTTTCCTGGTTTACATTGGCATTTCTCACTATCGTTTCGACAGTCTGTTTCATCTGACTTGCAACAAGCAGCGCCATCTCTCTCGTCTTTGGTTGACTCAGCAGCTGTCTTGTTTTCTTCTTTACAGCAATTATTCTCAATACAACATTGTTTTCTCGTGTCAGAAGCCACAGCTTAATCGAGTAAATTAAAGTTAATGTAAATACATCTGTATACAACTTAGTACAATGTATATCTAACTATAAAAACAACGTAAAATGAAAATGAGTGTTACGTGTAAAAAAATGATATAGTTGAATACAGAAGAAATATATTGGTATATTTTTTATGAATACTCGATTATATTTAGCAAGACATTAGAGAAGCAACAAAACCTGTTCCTTTTACCAATTCTTATTCGAGTAAAATATCTTCTTGGAAGATTTTTAAATCGTATTTTGAAGACCATTTCGTAACGCTTGAATAATATATTTGTTTAATATAATACGTTTTTCATTATCTAATTTTGAATTTTATTAAGGAATAGTTTTCACGAACAAATATCCTGTTCTAACAGTGTTAATCAGCCCCTACTGTTTCATCATAGGATACTAGTTTCGCTAAATCAGTTTTATTTATTTTATGCAACTAAAAATGAAGTAACTAAACTTACCGAAACAAGGTTTTCTATTAGAATCTGAGTGGTCTGCCATTGTATATAATTGTTTTATATCGAGTCAGATTAATTTTGTAATGGTGATAATATGTCTATTCAGTTGTTTTAATTACTTTCTGAATGAGAATCGTGCTTATCCTATTTCAGTACTGTGTGCAAAATTAGATCTATAAAATACGTTATCTATAAACTACATAATACTGAATACGTAAAAAAATACTGCTTTTGATTTATCGCTTTATTAAACAAAACCAAACACTCATTCAAATTTATCTCATAATAGTGTTAAAAGGTATGGGTATACTAATACTTACGTTCAAGAATCTTACTCAATAAATCACATGCTACTTACGCACAACTTTCATTGATCCTGTCTCAAGAAACGTTATGACAACTTGTTCTCATGTGCCCGCATGTTCTTCAATAACTGTTTTAAACGTTTGCAAATTACCATTTCCCATACATATTTTAAGTAATTTAAGTTCTTTGTATCACACTGGTGGGTTATATTCTTCCATTTTAGGACAAGTCCGTAATTTGTAATCTCGTGAACCAGCATAGACCTGCAGGAATGTTTAAATACTGAGTTTTTTTATCAAATAACTATAAGGGAATTTTGAATTAATAAAAGACAAACAACTGGCTTTGTTAATGAACTGTTCATCCAGTGATTAACTTACAGATTTAACATATTTGAAAAAGTAATCGATATTCTGCAACACGAAAAAAATAACACAATAACACGACAACACTGTAAGATTCAATAAACTATGGTTTGAATTTCAGCTGTGTATATTAGAAGAGAAATGTAGATAATGTTTTAACCAACATTTATATTTTTTGAAATATCTGGGAAAACCTCCTTACATTCATTGGATGTTAAGCTTAGGTGTTTTGTAGATTTGGTTATTTTCTCAATATATGCTGTCCTTATGAACAAACAGGTCGCGACTCTATAGTAAACGACTATATAGAGTTAACGTAAAAATAGACTAATTTTAAAATCTCACACCTGCTCAGTGCTTTCGTGTATGTGTGACTGTGAAACAAACACGATCGTGCCAATCAACGTCGAATAAACAGTTAAAGTTAAAGCAACAACGATAAAAAAACAAAAACAAAAAAGGTCCTTCAGTGGATGAGCAACAAGTTTGTGGACTACAACGGTAAAATCCGGGATTCAGAATGGCTTTGATCTGAAATAAAAACAGAAAAAACAACAACTAAGAAACACTCGAGCAGCAATTTTTCGGACTTATAACTCTAAAATCTGGTGATCTATTTCCCGTAATGGACACAGCAGATAGCTCAAAGTGGCTTTGATCTAAAAACAAAAACATAAAAAGAAATCTACAAAAACGAAGGGACACCCGAGTGATGAATAGCTGCTTTGTAGAGAAACACAGCATGACATGAACACAAACATGAAAAGGATTTAAACATAGGAAACAAGGAAATGTGATAAGAGCTGAAAATAGTTAGTAAATATAAATAAACAAATCAAACGTATTTGACAATAAAGGAAAAGAGTTCATATTACCATAAAGGTGTTCTTGGAAAGGAAACTGTTTATTTTTGAAAATGAGTTATCAAGTCATATTCTAGAATTAATTCTTAGTTGTTTACTGCGGTGTTTTCTTAATAGTTTGGTTAAAATATTTAAAGCCACTTCTGTGTACCTGCGGATTTGCAATGCTAGAAACCTTGGTGGGCAAAGCAAAGATAGCCCATTGTGTAGCTTCGAACTGAACGAAGAAAAGCAATAAACTTCTCAGGTACTTTTGTTGCAACTATAAATCCATCAGGTACAGGTAAAGGGTAATTAATAACTGAGGATGCAAGGTGGCTCCATGGAAGAACTTTGGATTTCGGAGCGTATGACCTGGTGTCAAATCCATACCACAAAGCATTCCTTACATTTTAAACCTCGAGTGTATTATAACAGTGACAGCTAATTTAACGATGCTTATAGAGAATATTAGGGACGACAGAAGATAACCTTAATAGTTTTACCATAAATATGAAATATGAATATTCTTCCAATATGATCTATGCAGGTGAGTACTTCCGTACTTACCGATAAACGTTCAAGTTGGGCTGAGATTAAAAGTTCGCCAGCATTCTGTCTTGTGAGACCACAGACTATCTAACTTTGTTGTGTGAACTTTCAGATAAGTTGGTGTTTTGCTCAGAAGAGATTCTTACCGTTTCGTGATTCCGTTTAAAGGATACAAAGATTTACAGTTGCACGGTGTAAGAAATTTTATCTTGGTGGCTGGTTCTACCTAGTTTACAGTATTGGGATATGAGGCTTACATTTTATACAATGTGGGTGTTTTTCTAATAAGTTGTCTTATCAGTCATATAATAACTTTACGCGCTAGAATTAAGTTAAAGATAAGGCAAGCCACTCTGGTTGTATTATAAAATTTACAGACGGTAGAAAAAAAAACATAGTTGGACACAAATCACACAGTCTTACTTTTACAGAGGGCACTATTTATATCTTTTACTAAATAAGCACACCTTCCACCCGTCTTTCTTCCTCTCTAACATATCATAAGCGGCTATATACACTGCTGGACAAAATCTTAAGACCAATGAACATAAGGACAAAATATGCATTTTGCGTTGTTAGACTCAACCACTTATTTGAGAAGAGCTTCGAAAGATAAAAATAAGAAAAGGAAAAATAAAAATAAACAACTTTTTAGCATTTAATAGGGAAAATGTGAACGCTATGAAATTATTCAAAATACTAGCTGGTTAAAAGTTTAAGACCATACCAAAAAGAAGTCCTAAACAGGGTAGGAAATGCCCAAAAAGAGGTCTCAGTAGTGAGTTGCACGGCCATCATTGCAAATAACTTCAAACATTCACTTTGGCATGGTCGATATAAGCGTTTGCAGAAGGCTGGCTGGAATGTTATTCCAAGTGATGAAGATAGCTTCGCGAAGATCATGCACTGTTTGGAATTGATGTCCATTTTTATAGACTTCCCTTGCCATCCATCCCCAAACATTTTCAATGGGGTTCAATTGAGAGAATTGAGAGAGCCCTTGCTTTTGATGATGATGAAATTTCTCTGAATAGCTCAACAGTGATACAGCAGTATGCTTGTGGACTTGCAACGCTAGAAAATGGGTTTCGATACCCGGGGTGGGCAGAGTACCGATAGCCCATTATTTTGTGTTTAATTATAAACCAGCTCCCTGAAAAACCACTTTCGTTGACATTAGTTTATATATATAATAAAACATAATTCTATCTTCCTTTCAATGTATATTTATGTATATGTACACTCTAAACAAATGCGCTAGTTTTTAATTTTGAATTGAGTTTTGTTAGACCTAATTATGATATTGAGGACCAGGTACAAAAAACCGAACTGATATTATTTGCACACTTGTATTTTTCTAGGGTCTCTCTACTATGTATAGCACTCTGTAATAAAAGTAATGTAATTAATACGTAATTAAAAAAGTTAATTCAAAAGTTTATAGGTCAATTTCTTTACCAATCAAATGAGGAAAAGTTTTTGTAAATAAAATTTAAATTTATAAAGCTTTGTCGTTTTTTTAGTGACTGATAAAATCACAGAAGACAGTTGATGATTTTAAAACGGAAAAGTATTAATTTGCCGTGTTAAAATTGCGGTGTCGGTAATCCATATATTATTTTAAAAAAAAATTAAACTGTGTGTTAACACCGTCAGATGGCAATACTTAATTACAAGAAGTGACAGCATCTTTAAAACATTTTTTTTTAGATTAAGTCAAACAGCATAAAATGAATATAGGTATATTTAATGATTGTTATGCATTTCTGTAAGAATGAAATTATGAAATGTTTAATGATACAAAGTATACGTCTGAAAAGACGTAATACAACGCTTATAGGTTAAAATAAAATAATAATCAGTAATATATACAAATCAAAACGAGTAAATACAGTCGCCGTCATAGTTTTTTAAAGCAGGTAGCAATTTACTCGCTACCTTGTCTTATCTAAGACTACCTGTTGTCAGTATAAAAATAACTAAAGTATTGTTATACATTCTTGTACACTTTCAGTCGGAGTTTCTCATCAATAAATACTTCATAATTATAATATATTCAATCAACTGTGAAAGTTTACATATTGTTGAATTTTATAATTAGTCTTTTACGTATTGTTTAATTTTGTACATAGAGTTTTAAGTATTCTTGAATTTTGTTCCTAGTTTTATATGCATTGTTGAATGTTTTACCTAGTCTTTTACGTATTGTTGCCATTTTGCACATAGTATTTTATGTATTGTCGAATTTTATATCTAGATTTTTAGGTATTTTTGACTTTTGTGCCTAATCTTTTACGTATTGTGGCATTTGGTATCTAATATTTTCATATTGATGGATTTTGTACCAGTCTCTTAAGTATTGTAGGAATCTTATAACTTGTCATTCACGTAATGTTGAACTTTGTTCCTAGTCTTTTGCATATTGTTCAATTTTCTACCTAACTTTTTACGTATTATTGAATTTTTACCTAGTCTTTTTCGTATTGTTAACTTTTGTACCGAGTTTTTCATGTATTGTTGAATTTTGTACCTAGCCTTTTACGTATTCTAACATTTTGTACCTAGTCTTTTTCGTATTGTGAAAATTTTGTACATTGTTTTCACGTATTATTGAATTCTGTACCTAGTCCTTTTCGTATTGTTGCATTTTTTACCTAGTCTTTTACGTATTGTGTAAATTTTTGTACCTTGTTTTCATGTATTCTTAAAATTTGTACCTAGTCATTTAGCATTGTTAAATGTTATACCTAGTGTTTTAATGTTATCGAATTTTGTACCTAGTCTTTGACGTATTGTGTGAATATTTTACTTAGTCTTTTAAGTATTTTTGCATTTTGTACCTTGTCTTTTCATATTGTTGAATTTCACACTAGTCTCTTACGTATTGTGTGAATTTTGTACCTTGTCTTTCATCTTTCACGTATTGCTGAATTTTGCACCTTGTCTTTTACGGTCCGTTACATTTTGTACCCAAACTTTTACGTATTTTGAAATTTGTATTTATTTTTTATGTGTCCACAGCACAAAGGTTGAGAAATATTTTGCGGTATCACAAAATATTGAAGCCGGCTATCCAGCTTTGTGATCCAAAGGCTTTAAATGGAACCAACCGTTTGTCCATATTATACAATCTCCCGAACGTCAGTTAATATAATATAGTTTACGAATCTATTGAGAGATGGCAGTAGTTAACCACTACTCGCGGGTGTAATTCCTTATTCTGCAACTTTTATTTATTAATTTAGCTTTGTTACAATTTATACGGCTGTATGTGCTGTATAGTTTTGTGTTTAACTACATAAAACAAAACTATTTGGATTAAAAGTAATAAAAAGTTATATTTCTCTGAATGTTACCTATTCAAAATTATAATGTTCTTAACTCGGGACAATGCAAGCATCCAACGTACTTTAAACATGTTTCAGTAAATAGAGTCTGTACCACTGGTTTGTTTGTTTTAAATTTCGCGCATAGCTATAAGAGGGCTATCAGCGCTAGCCTTCCCTAATTTTGCAGTGTAAGACTAATGTGAGAGCAGCCATTCACCACCATCCACCGTCAACTCTTGGGCTACTCTTTTACCAACGAATAATGGAAATAACCGTCACATTATAACGTCTCCACGGCTGAAAGGGCGAGCATGTTTTGTGTGACGGGGATTCGAACCCGCGACCCTCAGATTGTTAGCCAATGTTCTTAAGCCCGGCATGGCCAGGTGTTTAAGGTACTCGACTCGTAATCTGAAGGACGAGGTTTCAAATCTCTGTCACATTAAATATGCTCGCCCTTTCAGCCCTGTGGGCGTTATAATGTAACGGTCATTTCCACTTCGGGCGTATGATTCCATCAATGAATCTATCTATGTTTTGTATGAATACTAACAGGACAAGTATTTAATTTATTTCAAGCAAGCTTTAGAACCAATTAAAATATAGTTTGAATTATTATCTCGCTGGGTGTATATCCCAGAATTCCTTTCATGTGTTCCACAGATAAGCCACTGATATGAGTTTGGGTTGTTTTATCTTCATTTTTTTGAACACTCGTGCTTGTATCCCTATCTTCTTTATCATATCAATATGATTGTGTAGTTAAAGTTGTGTCCACAAGTGTTCATTTTGTTAAGATAAGTCCTAGTTCATCATGTTTGTTCAGTATGTCTTTTTTAACTTTATTAACTTACATTTCATGACAGTTTTCTCTGAGAACAGAATATCAAGTGTTTTCTCATCACACAAGTGCCTTTTCTATACAGAGTGCCTAATTTAACCAATATATAAATACATTGCTGGCCAAAATCTTGAGGCACAATGAACACAAAGATAAAATACGTATGCATTTTGCGTTGTTAGACTCAACTACTTATTTGAGCAGAGCTTCGAAAGATGACAATAACAAAAGGAAAAATAAAAATAAACAAATTTTTAGCATTTAACAGGGAAAATGTGAACACTATGAAATTAGCCTAAATACTAGTTGGTCAAAAGTTTAAAACCA
Organism: Carcinoscorpius rotundicauda; assembly: GCA_011833715.1. Classification (NCBI taxonomy): domain Eukaryota; kingdom Metazoa; phylum Arthropoda; class Merostomata; order Xiphosura; family Limulidae; genus Carcinoscorpius; species Carcinoscorpius rotundicauda. The sequence goes on along the minus strand of CM022392.1, from coordinate 88,258,958 downwards.
TACCAAAAAGAAGTCCTAAACAGGGTAGGAAATGCCCAATAAGAGGTCTCAGTAGTTAGTTTCACGGCCCTCATTGCAAATAACTTCAAAAATTCACTGTCATGGTCGATATAAGCGTTCGCAGAAGACTGGCTGGAATGTTATTCCAAGTGGTGAAGATGGCTTCACGAAAATCATGCACTGTTTTGAAATTACGTCTATTTCTACAGACTTCCCTTGCCATCCACCCCTAAACATTTTCAACGCGGTTCACTTCAGGCGAACACGCTGTATAGTTCAAAAGAATCACGTTATTCGCCATGAGAAAGTCCTTTGTCTTGTGGGCATTGTGGATTGCAGCGCTGTCCTGCTGGAAGATCCAATCATTTCCACACAAGCGAGGACCTTCAGTCAATAAGGATGCTCTCTCCAACATGCTTGAATAGCCAGCTGCTGTTTGACGCCCCTGTATAACCTGAAGCTCCATTGTTCCATGGAAGGAGAAAGCAGCCCAGATCATGATGGAACCTCCTCCTCTGTGTCGTGTAGAAATTGTCTCCGTTGACATATCCTTATCGTGCCAGTAACGTTGAAAGCCATCTGGACCATACAGGTTAAGTTTTTTCTCATCGTAAAACAAAACCTTCGTCCTCTTTTTTACGTCACATGTTTGGTGCTTCTCAGCAAAGTTTAGCCGAGCTGTTTCGTGGTGTAGAAAGAAACGTAGCCTTTAAAGACATTTATGGTTTTTAAAGCCTTTTTCTCGTAGATGCCGTCTTATTGTTTTTGAGCTGCATTCTGCGTCCGTAAGGGCCTTAATCTGGTTCGACGATCGGCTAGTGTCTTGCCGGACAACCCGTCGAATCCTCCTGCTCAACGTCGGCGAATTTTCTTGGGCCAACTACTTGAAATTCTCGTTCCATATCTCTCAGGGTTTTTTAAGAAATTTGTAACAGCAGTTTTACTATGCCCAATCTCACCAGCGATGGCACGTTGAGAGAGATCTTGCTTTTGCAGCTCGAAAATTCCGCCACTTTCGAACTCTATCAACTTTTTAGCCTTTGCTATTCTCCAATGTAATACAGGAAATGTCAGTGGGAGATGGTGACAACGCTAATGCTTGAACACAAATGACTAAATTTCATTATGTGTTTACCAATTAACCGTTCGTTTCAGTATGGTCTTAAACATTTGCCCAGCTAGTATTTAGGCTAATTTCATAGTGTTCACATTTGCCCTATTAAACGTTATAAAAGATTTTTTATTTTCATTTTCCCTTTTCTTATTTTCATCTTTCGAAGCTCTACTCAAACAAGTGCTTGAGTCTAACAACGCAAAATGCATATTTTTTCTTTATGTTCATTGGCCTTAAGGTTTTGGCCAGCAGTGTATATACCTGTATATTTAAAACAGCATAAATGAAGTCCAGAAAAGTGATAATAAAAACTTTTACCACTCATTAAACTATTATTCACGAGTGACACCGGTAGGAAAGAAGATAAAATGAGAACATCTGAGATTCCGTGCTCAAACGTGTTCCACATTTTACTTAAATATTTCATGCTTAACTGCTCCAGAAGAGAGCGCATGGATCACAATTTAACTCATTATATAACGCACAGTATTCTATTATGGGTCAACTTTACGGTGACTTCTACTTAAACGTCATATAATGTTTCTGTTGCTTATTTTTAACAGTATGTATCCAAAGTTTGGACTTTGCTGTTCTTGATTTAAGTTGTAGTAATATTGAGATTGGTCTATACGGATGAAACATCTCGTGCTCTTGAAGATTCAGAAAAACCAAGTCCAAACGTTTTCTCAAATGGCAGTCAAGAATAAATATGTGCTAAGCCACTGAACCAATTACATCAGAAATTAAAGGAAACTAACTACCGGTATATTGTTAGAAGTACCTCCGCAAGCCCTCTTCCCCCGATAGGGTTTAGTTTTAAGAATAATTAAAACCAAAATTAAAAGTAACAAATATTTTTATTTATTGCCTCTGATGTTCGCATATCATGCTGTGTTGTAGCCTACAAAATACACAATTTTTCTCATGATTCATAACATGCGCACGTTTCAACGATGCCGAGATAGTACAAATTGCATTGTTCAGCGTACTTTATGTGACGTCAATTTAGTGTTTACTGACGTACTGACAGACAACACACTATTGTATTATGGTGTAAATGATTAAAACGGCTGACCTCTCCAGGCGGCCTTTGGCCCCTTTCAGGGAAATGAAATTCGTAAATGTGTTGAATATAAAGGGTTGCAGAAAATATAATAATTTTATATTTTTCATTTGTAAAGTACATAGCTCGCTCTGATCTGAAGTTAAATATTATTTCAAGGTTTGTGGCATAAAAAAAAAAGATATTCAGCGTTGTATAAAACCATAAATCATCACTTAGCTTATTAGATAAACAATAATGAATTTTATCATACTACAACGATTGTATGCATAATTATATAAAACCAGCCCTTACAGCGGCACTTACAACGCTAGAATCCGGGTTTTGATACCTGTGGTGGGCAAAGCAGAGAGAGTCTATTGTGTTGCTTTGTGCTTAGCTTTCAAACAAACTATAAAACTATAACTTTTGTTTGTCAATCTCAAACTAAATGTTGTGACAATTTCAACACGAAAATGTAAATATACTTATTTCTTGAAATCCAAGTAAGGGGTAGTTTTGTCTGATAATTTCCGTTTCTGAACCAATACAATATTTTAATGTGAATAATTGTAGTCTGATTAAAACAAAAACACACGTGTAGAACGAAATGCGAAACGTATTGCAAATGTTCCCGTTTGAAGCATGATTTGTGCATTTTTAACATGTGAATTAAGGAAAGATCCAGATATTGTTGTTGTTGTTTTGAATTAAGCACAAAGCTACACAATGGGCTATCTGTGCTCTGCCCACCACGGGTATCGAAACCCGGATTTTAGCGTATAAGTCCGCAGACATACCGCTGAGCCACTGGGGGCAGATCCAGATATAGTAACAATTTGTTGTCTGTTTATTTGTTTGTTTTATTCAAGTACATCGCTGCACAATGTCTTACCTGTGTTCATTACCATGTACCAATCCAATCCCAACTTTTAGCCTTGTGAGCTCTAAGTCTTATAGTTGACTCACCAGGTGGCAGTTCACTTTGTTTGTTTGTTTTGATTTTCGTGGAAAGTTACAAGAGGGCTATTTGCGTTACCCGCCCCTAATTTAGTAGTGTGAGACTACAAAGAAGGCAGCTAGTCATCACCATCCCCCTCTAACTCTTAGGTTACTCTTTAACCAACGAATAGTGGGACTGACCGTCACATTACATGTAACGTCCCCATAGCTGAAAGGGCGAACATGTTTGGTTCGACAGGGATTCGATCCCGCGATCCTCAGATTACGAGTCGAACGCCTTAACTACCTGACCATGTCGGGCCGTTCAGTTAGTACATGTGTGGAAGTGATATATTTACGAAGTGCCAGACAGGATCTTTCGAAACGGCTACCCTTTGAATTTCAGTTAGCAACATGTAAATTGGATTACGCATTCACGTGAGAACAAAACGTTACTTTAAAATGACTTTAAAAAAATCGTTATTTGTAAGTAAAGATTCCCGTAAAAGCGACGAAAATACTCATACGTTTAATATTATGGCTGTGAAAAAACAAAATCCTTTGAGAGCTTATTTTACTTGTAAGCTGTAGCGCTTTTATCGTTTCGTGTTTGTAGCTTTAGTTAGGCTAAATAACCTGATCCACTAGAGCTGTGAGATCCACGTCGGTTACTTAGTTACGGGCAATGACCAAAGGTAACTTAACGACCACTATCAAATGTAATTAAATTGAAATTGGTCCTCATTATGTAGATAAAGACGGTAGCTATTAAACAATCAATACATGTATTCATATGTCATATGACAAAGAACAATAATCACAGATAAATAATTATCATTTAATCAATGCATATGAAGAGAAACAAATTATGCCTAACATTAGAAGATATTACTCCAAATAAATGTTTAACTCGTGCCGTTAGAGAAAACAGTTATTGCGTTGGTATTCAAAAACTGGGGTCTCCCGCTAGGACAGCGTTAATGTTTGGTTTGTTAAGAATTTCGCGCAAAGCTACACGAGGGCTATCTGCGCTAGCCATCCCTAAAGACGGAAGGCAGCTAATCATCACCACCCACCGCCAACTCTTTAGGTACTCTTTTACCAACGAATAGTGAGATTGATCGTAACATTATATCGTCCTCACGGTTGAAAGGGCGAGTATGTTTGGTGCGACGGGGATTCGAGCCTGCGACCTTCAGATTACGAGTCGAGTAATTTAACCACCTGGCCATGTCGGGCCATAAACGGTAAGTCTATGGATTTACAACGCTAAAATCAGCGATTCCATTCCCCTGTGTAAACATAACAAATAGCCCGCTGCGGGTTTGCTTCAACAATAAAACACACATACATAAACCGAACGATGGGAGTTGAAAAATATAGACTCAAAACACTTTTAAAACATATTGTACAAATTCGTAACTTACAGTTTAGGTAAATATACAATTATTAAATATTATTGTAATTATTACCTTCAATATTAAAGCTGTAATATCTATTAGATTTGGACAAAAAAGAATTAGAATGTTAACCACTTTTGGTTCGAAATGCAGTGACCTTCTGTATAGATACACACAATACAAGCTATTTTCATGGCAATTACAAAATTCAACAACAATAAAAGCATTAGGAAAGCGAGTGAAACTTGGGACGTTGATTTTTGAACAGTGATATAAAAAAAACAACAAATTGTCTACACAGTTTTTGACGTTTTAAGTTCCTGTGCTCCAGCGACTAGGTCTTCTTACATTCGTTTAACACTGCTATTGCGTTTACGACAGATACCAAGTGTTTTGGCATTCTCAGTAATAAATTTTATAAGTTTACTTTTATATAAAAAAAAAGGACTTGGTAGAGATTTAACTTTGGAAACAAGACAGGCTGACTGTCATTGCCCTCTGATTCTCGTGTCGGGCTGTTTGTTGATCTGGGGTTCGAAACGTGACGTCGTTGAACATGCTTTACATTTTTATCTTTAAGCACATTATAAAAAGGAAATTGAAGTCCATTATTCGGCGGTGCGTGCTACTGGCTAATGTTTGTTCACTATTTCAAAGTTAAAGTTGAATGCAAATAAACAGAACTAAGAGAGAAAAAGCCCAGTGAGATTCTCGCATATAGTTAGTAATGTTGTCTTACTTTAGCAACAGGAGTGACTGGAGTAGCAAGTAGAGTTTGAACATCGTACTATTTTTGGAACCAAGTGAGACTTGGTTTAACACAGACACCGAAACGCCATTTTTTTTAGAACCAACTCAGTAACAACACATAAATAAAAGTGTTTTAACATTGACACCGAAACGTCATTATATTTTAGAACCAGCTCAGTAACAACAGATAGATCAAAGTGCTTTTAAGAAAGAAATCGAAACGTCATCCTATCATAGAACCAACTCAGTAGCAACAGATAAACAAAGTGTTTTAACAAAGACACTGAAACACTATGCTTTTCGAGAATCATGTAAAACATACACATATAAAATGTTTCGACATGGCAATAATCATGTCATTCTTCTTTAGAATTACAGTAGAAAGAGCCTGAAAAGTTTATTTATTACAGTTCGTCTACTTTAAAAGATTGATATAAGAGGACAGAAGGTTTTCTGATAGTTTCAGGTGAAAACAGAAATAAAAGGGTATGATACTTTCAAGTAAGTTTAGAGATAAAAGGGTATGATAGTTTCAGGTAAGTTTAGAAATAAAAGGGTATGAGAGTTTCAGGTAGGTATAGAGATAAAAGGGTATGATAGTTTCAGGTAAATATAGAGATAAAAGGGTATGATACTTTCAGGTGAAAACAGAAATAAAAGGGTATGATAGTTTCAGGTAAATATACAGATAAAAGGGTATGATAGTTTCAGGTAAAAACAGAGATAAAAGGGTGTGATAGTTTCAGGTAAATATAGAGAGAAAAGGGAAAGAAAATAATCAGCACGCGAGTTGAAAAGAAAAAATTAAAACACCCACGCACAAAATAAAATTGAATTATTATTTATCTTACTTAAGTCTTACTTGTAAAGCTGCATCACCCTTTACTTGGGTATGTTTCACACCATATAAAGGGACAATACAGGAGCTTGACGGAGTGATAAGAAGTTATCTTGCATAACCACAATGTAAGGCTTTAACCTGAACCAATCATCGAAGCATATTTACGGTCAGTCACATCCTCTTTACAGGAGTGTTAAGTAAGAGCAGAACACACACAAACATATCTTAAAGAACATTTCTGAATATACTCGAATAATAAAATATTTTTTTCTAGTGCACAAGAGTAAAATGTAGCAGTTTTTAAGTGTGTTACTGCTGTAGAATATCATACGTTGTCATTGTGGTGTTCTGTAACCAAGACAACATTTACTTGGAGACTGTTTCAGGTTGACGTTTGTTCTGTAATCAAAACAACATTTCACCGAAGACTATTTCAGGTCATCGTCGTGTTTTGTGACCAAGACTAAATCTTTCTGAAGACTGTGTCAGGTCGTCTTTGTGTTCTGTAATCAAGACAAGATTTACCATGAGAATGTTTCAACCAATAGTTCGACATCCAATCTAACTCTAGAACCAGGACAAAATGAATCTTAGTAAAGTTTCAACATAAACATTACTTATTTTAAAATTACAGCAAAAGATCCTAGAAGATGATTTTATCATAAAGCTCAAAATGTTTTTGTTTCCTAGAATCAACGCAAAAGTAGCTCCAAGAAGTTCCTTTCACAAAGTGCGACACGTCCTTAGAACAAGAAGTCTGTAAGAGCCTGAACAAGATATCAACATAGGGCATGTGACGTCATACAGTCTGAGGAACAAAAAGTAATCATTGGATACTTGTACGTAAGTAAAGTAATTGTAGGATATTTGTAGGTAAGTAAAGTAATCATAGGATATTTGTACATAAGTAAAGTATTCATAGGATATTTGAACGTAAGTAATGTAATCATAGGATATTTGCAGGTAAGTAAAGTAATCGTAGGATATTTGTACATAAGTAAAGGAATCATTGGATATCAGTTCATGAGTATAGTAATAATAGGATATCTGTACATAAGACTAGTAATAGAATCTAGTTACATCAGTAAAGTAACATTGGAACATAGAAGTTTTAAACATTTCCCATAATGGGAAACAGACCCTTCATGGCTCAGCAATAAGTTTGAAAGCTTATAAATCTAAAATCTGAGCTTCGATACGAGTGGTGGATACAGCAAAGATAGTGCATTGTGTAGATCTGGAAATTATATACGTTAATCAAGGAGTTTATAAATGTCTGGATACACTGCATATGTTACAACTATGTGACTAAATACAGACAAACAAGTAATAATGAATATATTAAAAACTGTTGTTTTTAAAATCAGATCCATGTCAAGTATATGGGTGGTTTCATCATATAAAACATTGAGTGTTTGTTTGTTTGTTTCGCGCAAAGCTACATGAGGGCTATCTGCACTAGCTGTCCCTAATTTAGCAGTATAACACTAGAGGGAAGGCAGCTATTCATCACCACCCACCACTAACTCTTGGGCTACTCTTTACCAACGAATAGTGGGATTCACCGTCACATTATAACGCCCTCACGGCTGAAAGGGCGAGCATGTTTGGTGCGACGTGGATTCGATCCCGTGACCCTCAGATTACGAGTGGAATGCCATGCCGGGCCACAAAACATTGAAATTTAAGCAACAAACGTAAAACGTTTTTTACATGTTAATTAAAAATAATCTTTCCAAGATCAGTAAAAAACGAATTTCAAAAGAATACCAAAGAGCAAAGAAAATAAAAAATGAAATGTGATAAAAAATTGAAGGCAAAAATTAAAAGATTAAAGAAAGTTAAATAAACTAAGAACTAAAATAGAGAAAGTCAGTGGGAGAAACCGGAAGAGAAAAAACAGAAACCGAGAGACTTAACAGAAATATAAAGAACTTGATAAAAAAGGACAAATAGCAAAAGGAAAGTAAAAGGAAAAACGACAGAAAAGAAAAAAAGTATATGATGAACGCTAAACGACGGAAACTAAAAAAAAACATTATTAAAAAAGATAAAAAATAAAAAAGAATTAAATTAAATTAATTAAATAAATTAATAAAAAGATAAAAATGAAAAATAATTAAATTAAATAAATTAATAAAAAAAGATACAACGAAGAGAAAAATTAGAAATTACGCAAACGTTAAGATAACCACAGAAACAACCAGTGAAAAGACAAGTGTGGAACGGGAAGCCACAAATAACAAATATATGTATGAGAAAACTAAATAAGGAAAGTATAACTGAAGAGACCGTAAACAGAAATGGAAAATTCACAAACAAACACACTGGAAAGAGAAACAGGAAAACATATGATTGAACGTGCAATTACATAGAAACAATATAAGGAAAATCTAGTATAATGAAAAAGATACTAAAAACACGAGAAAAACTTAATCAAAAAGTCTAATAACATACAACTGTTGTAACACGGTTAGTACAGTTGTTACAATACGATTGGTACAGTTTGTTTAGGAAATATTAGACATTTGACATTAAAGAAAATATTGTGATGAGAGCCAGTTCAACTGTTGCTTGTTTCAAAGCAAAATTAAGAAACTCAACTGTAATCAAAATGAAACAGCTTTATAAGCAATTTTGCTCCACCCAGTAGAGCACAAAAATAAAAACAAAGAGAAAATATAAGAAAATAAACCAATAAAACAATCGATTGAAAAAAATTGTTTGCTTGTATGTTTTGCATTTCGCTACACGAAAGTTATACGAGGACTATCTGCGACCGCCATCTTTAATTTAGTAGTGTAAGATTGGAAGGAAGGCAGCTAGTCATCACGACCCACCGCCAACTCTTGAGCTACTCTTCTACCAACGAATACTGGGATTGACCGTCACGGCTGAAAGGGTGAGTATGTTTGGTGTGACGGGGATTCGAACTCGTGACCTTCGGATTATGAGTCGATTGCCTTAACCACCTGGTTATGCTGAGCCTAATTGAAAAAATAATAATTGGAAACGGTACCAACACATATATAAAAAAACAAAAACCACAGAAAAGTGCAAATAAAGAGACTACAGAATAAAAAAATTCTTCCGCTAGTATAATGGTAAGTCTACGGACTTGCAACGCTAAAATTAGAGGCTTGATTCCCCTCTGACAAACTCAGTAGATAGCCCGATGTGGTTTTGCTATAAGAAAAACACATATAATAAATAAGAAAGTTAAAATATGGAACGGACTAAAAACGGTAAATAAATGGACCAACGTACACTTTTGTGTGCGTGTGTTAAAAAACTAGAAACTTTGTGTAAAGTTTTCAACAAGACGAACTTTTATTTAGGTATAATAATTTTCGCAATTTCTTAAACTGTAGAGAAGTTCTTGGAAAATTGTTTGTTTGTTTTTGAATTTCGCTCAAAGCTACACTAGGGTTATCTGCGTTAACCGTCCCTAATTTAACAGCGTAAGACTAAAGGAAAGGGAGTTATTCATCACCACCCACCGCCAACTTTTGGGTTATTTTTGACAACGAATGGTGAGATTGACCGTCACATTATGACGCTCCCACGGCTGACAGGGCGAGCATATTTGGTATGAAGCGGATTCGAACCCGCGACCTTCGGATTAAAAGTCAAGTGCCTTAACCACCTGGCCATGCCAGGGCTCTTAGAAAAATAAAAACTTATAAAACACAGCGTACAGAATTATAATACTTCGATGGATTATTGTTCGTAGCATCCAAAAGAAATAATAAATAAGATATACAGTTCATCTTGCTGTATTATTACAGTTATTTACATTAAGTAACACTTACACAGAACATCTTTCATCAGTGACTTGTTCGAATAATTCGTCCCAACAATTGGCATGCCAAATTTCCACGGTTTTGATTGGTCTGCAAAGGGTGGTAACCTGTAGATTGCCCACAAGTAATTCTATTGTTTATACCTCTCAAGAAAGTAAGTAATATTTTTTTCAAATCTCTGGAGTTCAAGGGGTCGTCAAGCCAGGGTGAGTGAGAAGACAAGGAATTCTGTCTTCTCCCCCTTTATTACTATGCATACATGATATAATTACGTTATATGGGTTTGTTTCTCACTTTGTGTTAGGTACTCCAGTACAACAAATATACGCAAAGCAATTTAAAATGAACACAATTGCTTTTCTTTTTTCTAAGAGAAAACTCACAGAAGCGTAAGAGTCATTACCTCTCTCTGCTGTCTTATTATAATCGAAATCTTGAAAAATGTGTGACAAGCGTGTTTTTCTATTAACTGTTTCGTTTCAATGATAATTATAATTATTGTATATAATTTGGTGCACTCATTAGATTCGGCGGCGCCATCAGGATAAGTGATGAAAGTATCAGCATTACACGCATGCGCATTGAAGCTCCCCATTACACTTTCAATCCATGGTCCAAGTGCTGGATATGTTACGTCAGGATTACCAACATTGTACAGATGACAGAGAATTAATTGCACGAGCCAGAAGTTATAAAACAAAACAAAAACATTGTATTTCAAGCTATACTTTTCACGATGAGTCTAGCTGGTCGAGAATTCGAGAAACAAATTACAATTTAAAGTGCACGTGTTTGTTTGATTCGTATAGTTGCTTTTTTACTTCAAAACATAAATTTTCAAACATCTTTTTTTTACGTGCGGACGAGCATAAATGCACAATGTACTCTATCGGGTAAATGTATGAAGATTTCTTAACAACGGGTTATTACTTTAGTGTACCATGCAGCCGGAGACCGGTAATCCGTCTAATATTCGATTATTGCCGTAGGAGCTTTAAGAGACAGTCGTGACGCCAGTAGCTAGATTCGTTAATGAGGCTAGAAGACAAACGAGTGCATGCAGGTTGGATTGTACGAAGCAAGTTTTTATGCGTGTCGTAATAACGTCGGACTTACTAAACGCCGTCAGGGTATTACGAGTTCCACCTGTCTCCTACACAATGCACGCGGAGCGTGCACATGATGTAGTAAGTTGCGTGTCCTAGGAGGAACCGCTTTATTGTGTAGCTTGCCCCCCTTGTGTTCCAGTAATATAAAGAACTCGTGAGCTTACTGTCGGTCTGAATGGACGCCAGAATTGTCGTCTACGTGCCTCATGCGAGAGAACACCCGAATTCTTTGTCGACGCTGTTGCGTGCTTTTCTAGCTCATTTATAATTGAGTGGAGTATTCGTTGCTCCGTGATATGACTGCATGGTTGCTAATATCGAACCTTCTAGACATTCCTTACATTCTTTCTGACTGACAATCCCTTTGTCGAGGGATTGAATATTCCAGGAATTTGGCGTCCAAGCAATAACCTTAATATTTTCTATGGCTTACTTTTACGTCCACTACGAGCCCGTGTGAAACATCTGGGCATGCAAGCTCATTAGAAAGTCCTTGGCTCTATTTCTCAACCCCGACCCTCCACTACACCCTACCTCCCTTGCTGACAAGGTTTTAGTTGAGGTCAGAAAGTTAGGTTGTGGAGTGAGTTTTTAGACCGAAAAAAATGTAACTTGCATTCATAGTATTTCTTCGTTTTCCGAATAATTTCTTTCTGGTGGAAGATTATTCAATTTAGAGCTATCTGAGTGAGCTTCCAACAGTTTGAAGTGTAACATATGTTTAGTTATATTTTGTAGCGTGTGCCAAACAAGCAGATTCAAAAGAAAATTCGCAATAAGAAGAGATCTACAGAATGTGTTCACACAAAGAAGAACCCCATGGGACAGCAGTTTGACAAACAAAATACAATTTAGTACAAATGGGATCAAATTGAAATGAAACCAAGAAAATGAAAACTAACATAAAAATGAAACACAACAGTCAAGTAGAAATAAAACTAAATATATTGAGAAATTAACTTACATATAAATTTTGAGATGCAAGCCAGGAATTTGGAACAACTGAATAAACTGAAATATTTGGTTCACCATACCACCAATAGCGTTACTGATCTTACTTGTCACGTTGCTAGCTGAGCCAATCATAATTAAAAAAGTCCGTTTGGCAACAGTTCTGTTTTGTATGATTGTAAGATCAGCAGTGTTACAAGGTCGACATGGTGAGTATGAAAGCCCGATATACCAATGAGAAGACAGAGACAGCTCAGACTGGCAACGAGGTAACACATCTCAGGTCAGATTTATAGTCAGCTAAAATCAAAATTTTAGACACACGACATAATACACGAAAAACAGAATAATGTTGAAAAGTTTTGTTTACACAAGGATATTTACAATAGTTCCAAAGTTAATCTTCTAAATATCTGTTTTCAAAGCTACGTTTTCCTGAAGACAAGGAGGTGTCATTAAGCCAAACATGTAATGGTAGAAATTCCAGAGATATGTTTTATCTTATTAATTTGATGTTATATCTTCAAGTATGGAAATGAAAACTGAAAGTAATGGAGTCCTGGTTCTAAAGGTGCATCATGGATAAACCACACCTCAGATGAATATGATTTGTTAAGAGCAGGTTCCTGGAGGAAGCTGCTGACCAATGTCCAAAGAAGAAAGTTGGAGTTCTTTTGGACACCTTATGAGGAAGGAAGAAACTGAAAGTGTAATGATCGTAACTGAGTAAACTGAAGAAAGGAAGAACCGTGTAAGACAGAAGTTCACAAGAGTCTGTTTAAATGGATGAATGTAATGGCATTGAAAATTATTTGTGTCTTAAGGAGAACAGAGTTGTGGAAGACCATGGTCACCAAAGTCCTATTTGGATATGGTACATAAAATATTGTGCAAAAGTGTGAGAACAAAGTCAAAAAGTAAAATTTTAGGCTACTTTAATCCATATTTTCTTTTTATAATTTTCTTATTTAGTACATTGTAAACTTAGTGAAAGTGACTGAGTTCAGAAAATAGTTAATACTTTTTGTGGTCCTCTTTTACATTAAATTAAACTACAGACAGTATTTCAGGCATTATTGGAACATATTGAATAAATGTCTTTTTTACCTTTCTTTCACCAGATGTACAACCTACCTTTTGAACCAAATATTTCAAAATTCTACTCATTCGTCAATAACACCCTTTTTTGATCATCAACAGTCCAGTTTTGTACTTGTTTAGGAAATTTATACTAAAAGGTTTTAGTATAAACGTGAGACTTTTTAAAATTTAGAAACAGTAAAGATTATGAACGAAGAGATGGATGAATTAGAATTACATTTACTGGTGAAATTAGAAGACATTCTTTCTTTCTTACTTCCTCTTTGTTCTTACTATGTTCAATTTTTCTTTGTAACTTACATGGTACGCGCTTTTGAATCCGTGTGTGTGGTCTCGAATACATAACAATTATACATGGGCTTACTACGTCAGCCGTCCATAGTTTTAAACTGATAGACTAGAGGGAAGGTAATCAGTACACAGTTACTCCGTTTGGACCATAACAATTGAATAGCGGGATTTGTTTAATCTTCAATTTTATAAATTATTTAAGGCTCCAGCCTACGGCGTCCAATTTTGCAGTAAAAGAACTGTAAACTTGGATGTATAGTTTCACAATTTTTCACGCTATCTGCAAGACTTCGTCTGACCTTATTTTAAAGTGATATTAGTAAAAGCTGGGGATACGAAAAAATTAGACAGAAGAGATATAAAAACATTGTACCCAAATTCCAAGTTCATATCTAAATTCGAGAAAAAAATTATCTTTAAGATAATAAGATGTGTCGTTTGGCGACACATTTCTGCATTCTCCTTGCTTAGAAGTTGTTTAGGGTGTTTATAAATAATATACAAGCTGTACGAGCTATAATACCACTCTTTCATTTATAAAATACACAAAATTAAGTTTATATTATTTTATTCACCAAAAACAAGCATTTTTGTGTTACACAACGAAAGTAATCAATTATCACATGTGCCATTTTGAAAGATTGACAAATAGCAAAAAGATGAAATAATTCCAGAAGAAAATAGAAAAATAATAGAGTGCGTGACAGTCAATAACAGAACAACAACACATACGTGAAAAAAAAACACGGATAGAAAGGAAGGCTAGAATTGAAATGTATGTTCAGACTGGTCAATAACTCTTTATAACCAGGAGGTATCATAGATATAACGGTTGCTTTCAACATTAAGAAAAATCGAAAGTTAATAATTATGTAAAACACATTGTTAAGAACGCCCTTTCAGTCGTGAGTGCGTTATACTGTGACGGTCAATCGCTCTATTCGTTGGTAAAATAGTAGCACAAGAGCTGACGGTGGGTGGTGATGACCAGCTGCCTTCCCTCTGGTCTTACACTGCGAAATTAGGGACGGATAGCGCAGATAGCTCTCGTGTAGCTTTGGGTGAAATTCAAAAAACATAACAAACAAACTGACAAAAATTTTCCTTCGAGCAACTTTTATCACGTGATTTATTTAATTTACGTAATTAACCAGTATAGTTTTTCTTTATTTTTACTGAAAGCTATGGTTGTTCTGGTTAATCATATTAACGACCTGTGTTACTCTCGTCCTCATGTTCTCTCTTCCCCTCCTTCCTTTTTCTTCTTGACCATAGTGGTCTCGTTGTTGTGAGTACTTGAATAACTTTTGGAGCAAAATAACATTATGAGTAGTAGATCGTAATTTGACACGTTTGGAGCACATAAGTCATTTATGGATCGTATTTATTTCTACATCTTGTGTCACGCCTACGTAAGAGAGAACAAGTGAGTCATCAAAATTCCGGTTCATACATACAATCTATAAAGATTTAGCTACAGGATACTGTCATTAGTTTTCCAACCGTTTTCAAATTCAAAGAATCTCTATCCTTGCTTAAAATGACTTTTCTTACATACAAACCTCTCCTGCCCCTGAAAGCGTGAACAATGTGACCATTTATAAGAACAGCATAGCAAAAACGAAAAAAAAATCTGAGATACATTATTCTTGCGGTAAACATTAGGGTTACAGTAACTTTCTTTTATCATACCGGTGCTATGGTTAACTAGTATAGTATGTAGCAGATGCTCTTTTGTAACAGTGATAACACACTAACAGACAACGACTGATAAACTGATTCCTTTCATTCTGGTAAGTTAGCCTTATATTTGACCATTGTGTGATTTGCTGAACTGTCGTATTTTACGTCTGCTTATGCATAATTAGTTTACATTTATGTGAACACAAAACTCTTGATTCGTCTCAGAATTGAGCCTTGATTTCGCAACTTCAACTCTTCTAATAAACTGTGTAGTTGTCTGATCAATTCATCAGAATCAGATGAAGACAATCTCAATCACTTCAGAGAACCTTCAGTAAAATAACTCTTATCTTTGTGATGGCTACGAAACTTAGTCTGATGTGATTTTGTGTGTTATTTTGATCATTAATAGCAAGGTCGAGCGTGGCTCTGGAGCTAATGTTACAAACTGTGAATCTAAAAAACATGGTTCGCGTCCCTTGCCCTCCCACTACAAAACAAACAAACAAACTATTCATATATTTTGTCTGCAGGGGTTTTATAATAGTGACGGTCAAATCACTTAATCCGGTCTCACAAGAGTAACTCCATAGTTGTTGGTGGGTGGTGATGACTAGCTGCCTTCCCTATAGTCTTACACTGCAAAATTAGGGACGAATAGCGCAGATAGCCCTCGAGTAGCTTTATAAGAATAAAAAACAAACTTCTTTTCCACTCGTGTTCTTTTGCAATAGCATGAATCACAATTCAGAATGTAAAGACCAGAACGGTAAAAAAAATGAAAATGACGTATACAGATTTCATCAAAGTTTTGTTTAAAAGTAAGAACAAAGCTACAAAATGGACTTTCTGGTATTTTCTCACCACGGTATCGAAACGCGGTTACGAGGGTTGTAAGTCCACAGACATACCACTGTGCTACAAGGATGTTTTATCAAGAAGAAAAATTGATTGTTTTAAGTTTCGCGCAAAGCTACTCGCGGGCTATTTGCGTTAACCGTCCTAATTTAGTAGTGTAAGACTAGAAATAAGGCAGCTAGTCAACACCACCACCGCCAATTTTGGGCTACTCTTTTACCAACGAATAATGGAATTGACCGTAACATTATAACGCCCCCACGGCTGAAAGGGCAAGCATGTTTGTTGCGACCGAGATTCGAACCAGCAACCCACTTGGCCATGGCGGGCGAAAAAAATTGAAAGTTTATTTGAAGTAAAAGTGTTTGATGATACACCCGTATTAACTAGCCATCAGCACACTTATTAATTTAGAAAAAAACAATGTAAAGAAAATGAAAAAAAAAACCGGTGAGAATACAGTTGTGGAATGAAGATGATCTTTACCTATCATCTGATAAAATGGTTGCTGAAGGAAAACGTATATATAAAAAGTGTATTGAGCTAAATGGGTAATACCACCATGAATATTCTCTAAGCACTCAATGGTCCTAATTAGTAAACTAAATACAAAAAACACTCAGTAACTTGAAATTACTACGGCAAAACATACAGCAAAGCCACGTCGTGCTATCTGCTCCTTCCACCCATAAGCATTTTAAATCCGAAGACTTATTGCTGTCCCATAAGGGGACTTAGTGCCGTCTACTGATATATTCTCTTACAAAGGTTGTAAATGATTCTTTTAACAAACGCGACACCTTTCCGTAACGATCAGTTTCGATCCGCGTGTTTCCTTCTCTCCTGGTGATCTAATTAATAACAACGTACTGTTTTTGTTTTTTTTACAACATAGACGATTGATTAGTTTTCCTCAAGCTGCCACATGCGAGCTCATGACTAAGCTTCGTGAATGATTAAAACGTAAACATAACGAAGCTTCGTGAATGATTAAAACGTAAACAGTCACCAAAAGCAACAAAGTACCGACCAAAGTGCTCTCTAGTGATTGAGCATTGAGACCGAAGGCTTTTAACTATAAAAAACGGGTTTCGATACCTGTAGCGCATATAACACATATTATAGATAATGCAACTTTGTTCTTAATAACAAACAAACAAATAAACTGACCAATGTACAAGTAATGTATCTGTATTGGCCCGATAAAGCATAATTGTAATATTATAATATTATATACAGTTCAATAGTGTAATTTGATGTTTTTCTCGAAAAGTTTTTTTTCGGTGCTGTTGTCACAGTCTGACAAACAATATTTGGCGCACAATCTTTCAGATAGGGGGTGAAACGTTATTCCATATATTAAGCACAGTTTACAATAATTACCGAAACTTTGACTCTGTGAGATTCTTTTATTGTTTAATAGATACTAGTAAAACCTTTTAAATTTATAATAAGAGCAATTATATAACATATTGTACCACCAGTGGCACTGGCTTACAGTTAAAATAAGAAATTTTCTTTTATACAGATATACACATTGTCAGTCTGGCAAGTTTCAGAAAACTGTGGGTAGGGGATGTATAAGGCTTAATTATTATATATTTTTAAAAATAAACTCTTATGAAAAATAACAGGTGCAAATCAACTTACAAAGTCATGGGCCGAGTGTGGCCTTAGAGCTAGTTCGCACGAACCGTGAATCTGAGAGCACATTAGTTGGTGCAAGTTACATGCTGCACTTTGGGGCTATACAAGTAAATGTCAAATACAACTGTTTTGCCAGTCAAGAATAGCACATAAATTGGCAGTAAATGCTGTTGACTTCCTGCCAAGCCTGGCATGACCAGGTTAGTGTGCACGACTTGCAACCAGGTGGTTAACGCACTCCACTCGTAATCCGAGGATTACAGATTCGAATCCTCGTCACACCAAACATACTCGCCCTTTCAGCCGTGTGGGCGTTATAATGTACAATCATTCCTACTATTCATTAGCAAAAGAGTAGCCCAAGACATGGCTGTAGGTAGTGATGACTAGCTGTTTTCCCTCTAGTCTTACACTGATAAATTAAGTACGGCTAGCGCAGATAGCCCTTGTGTAGCTTTGTCCGAAATTCAAAAACAAACAATCAAAGAACCACCTGCTTTTCCTCTAACGTGTTACTTCAGAATGAAGGATGGTTGTGCGTAGACACTCTGTGAAGCCTTGAAGAAACAGAAAACAATCAATAGTCATTGAAATATACAACCTGAATATTAAAACATTTACTTAGACTATCAGAAATAAGTCTATTTTTTATACCCAGTTGTCTATGGTTGTCTACGAAGCTCTATAGAGGAGTGCACGTTTTGCCTACCGTCTATAATTTGGAATTGCAGATCAAAGGGAAGTTAATCTGTTGGCATCGCCGACTTTTAATAACGAATAATGAGACTGAGTGCCACGACTGAAAGGGCGAGCATGTTTGAAGTTGTGTTTCGATCCCGCAAATTGAACATTGCGAGTCTAGCGCTCAACTTATAATGTTGTCCCCCACTAGTACAGTGATAAGTCTCCGGATTTACAGCCCTAAAATCAGGGGTTCGCTTCCCCTCGGTGTACTCAGCAGATATCCCGAAGTGGTTTTGCTATAAGAAAACGCACACAAAACTCATCATGTTAAATGAATACCTATGCATTTCTAAATCACGGTTCATAAGAACCACAACTCGTTCAGAAAATTATCCGACATGATAGCCACCTCAATAAGTAAGCTAACATTCACTGCCAGATTCAAAAGATAACCCGTTTAATAATGACTTATTTTCAACCAGTTTCACAGAAAACCACATAAAGTGGTAACCTAATACCTGTTTCTAGCTTCAAATGTAACGGCAGAAAAGACTTATTTAGTAACTTCTCTCCTTAAGTGAAGGAGATGTCTCGTATATTTTGTTATATTTTTCAAGATCGACTCATGTCTGTTACCTGCTTCATATATAAACTCATGAAAGAAGGTATTACATTTTAAGATTTTATATACATTTGTGAAGCACGCAGTACTTACTGCTAGCTACTGTTTCAAACATAGCCCCATGAAAGATCATCTTACTTTTGTCGATTCAATCTTCAAACGTAAAGCATGCCTTATCTCATGTCTGTTACTCGCTCCAGACGTAGTCCAGAAAAGAGTAACTGCCTTCATTGCCTTCTAGATAAACCTACCAATTATCTGCATCCTTCTTAAGAGGTCACCCATGATAAAAGTAGTCTATAATTTGTTTTTAGCGTCAATAAAAGAAAAGACTTGTATGATAATTGTTTAACGCTGTTGAGCTCACTTTAATTTTTAAAAAAATCTTACTCTGGTTTTAAGTGTATTTTCCTTTGATTGGGTCGGTAAAGTTATTTTGCAGAAAACGAGCTCGAGATAAAAGGGTTGACTTTTAGTTGAACGCCATCTGTGTAGACATAACTAACAAATTTATGACTCTACCTGTTGTGGGCTAATCATTATCGTCTGGAAACCATTAACCTGTCTGTTATTTCGTAGTCAAGTTTTTTTCAGCCTAATAACACACAACCTGATGTACAAGTCTCCAATACAAAAAATTATCTACGTCATCACTAAATAGAATTGTTGGCTGGAATACTGAAATAACCGTAGCGATTTTTATAATGCTTACAAGACCTTATTTAGCCCCCCACCCCGCTGGTACAGCGATAAGTCTTCGGATTTACAACGCTAAAATCAGGGGTTTATTTCTCCTCGGTAACTTTGCTATAAGAAACACACACATACCTTATTTACAGGGTATTTGATCCTAATGACTGATTACCCAGGAATGAATAAATGGAATTTTGTAATCGTTGATTTTAGAGATTTTGACATTTTTCGTGGCAACTAAACGAACATAAAGAGAAAAATCTGTTTTTGACGACGTAAATTGTTAGTTTTACCTTGAAAGAGAATAAATGGCAAATAAATTACTGCCAGAGTAAATGTCAATAGACCAGAGTTCAAGGAACTGTTAGTGGAAATCTTGATAGTTAAAAGACAAAAATAAAATAGTCATGCTAAGAAAAACAAATTATTATTTATTTATAAAGTTTACAAAACAACAACAAGGAATGTAAAAAAAACAAAAACTATAGCACTCAGTAAACAATAGGATAAGATAAAGATTATGTTATTCACAAACTCCAACAGGTCAGTGGTCAGTGTTAGAATACATTGAATTGTTGGAAATGGTTCAGAGGAGGGTTGTTAGAATGGTACCTGGGATGGAGGGGTTGTTATATGAGGAGACGCTAAGATCCGTAAAATAATTTTTCCCTTGGAAAAAGAAGTGTTAGAGGAGATCTAACTGAAAATGAGTTGATAATGTTAATGTATCATCATTTTTCATACTTAACATTGAGAAACAAATATAGATTTATGCAAGGTAGAAACTGTCTTTTATTTTTCAGCTTGGGTGGTTGACCTAGGGAATTAATTGCATTCAGATGTAGTTGAGACAGAGAATTTAAGTGAGTTTAAAAGAAAGTTTGATACATGTATTGACGATAAGGTATAACTTTATATTTCTTTTTAATAGTTTTAGTTTGGCTTAGAGAACAGGTCAGCCGAGTTGGGTCAATAGGCCCCTGGTTGTCCCTAAACATTATATTATGTTATAATATTTTTTTTTTATTTCACACCAGTTGGCACAGAGAGAATAAGTACTATACTGCTGTAATCTCAGATATTATATTTGTACACTGTAACCAAATTAATGATAAGAGAAAATTTTATAATAACCTTGTCTCCCGGTATTTCAAGAAAAGAATCAACTAGCATGAACGCGTTGTGGTCGCGTATAAGAATATTGACTATCCAAATTAAACCAAGTCTCACACACAAACATAATGTGTTAGTTACGATCAAGTTTAAGGCCAAAGATGTGTATATAGTTTATCATTAAACACTTTTATGACTCAGTCGACGATGTGGAGGAAGACTTGGAGTTTATTTTTTGTTTTATGGATTTCGCGCAAAGCTACACGAGGGCTAGCTGCGCTAGCCGTCCCTAATTTAGCAGTGTATGACTAGAGGGAAGGCAGCTAATCATAACCACCCACCGCCAACTCTTAGGCTACTCTTTTATAAATGAATGGTGGGATTGACCGTACCATTATAACGCCTTCACGGCTGAAAACCCTAGCATGTTTGGTGCGACGGGATTCGAACCCGCGACCCTCAGATTAGGAGTCGATTGCCTTAACCATCTAACCATGCCGGGCCGAAACCTTGGAGGTGAGACATTATTTTCTGTTGAGCTATCTACTGGCGTAGCTCCGCTGACAATATCTTTACCGAAACTAGAATCTAATTTTCTTCTGTTCCGTGGGTGATGTAATGAGGATATTGAAAGTTAATTGTTTAGACTATCGATTCCTCCTCTTTTGCTAATTAGAATATCATCGTTTCATTATTTTATTAATAACTATGTGTACTGTTGAATAACGTATGTATACTAACTGTTGATTTGTTTGTTTTGAATTTCGCACAAAGCTACTCGAGGGCTATCTGTACTAGCTGTCCCTAATTTAGCAGTGTAAGACTAGAGGAAAGGCAGCTACTCATCACCACCCACCGCCAACTCTTGGGCTCCTTTTTTACCAACGAATAGTGGGATTGACCGTAACATTATAACGCCCCCACGGCTGGGAGGGCGAGCATGTTTAGCGCGACCCGGATGTGAACCCGCGACCCTCAGATTACGAGCGCATGGCCATGCCGGGCTACTGACTGTTCAATAACATATGTATACTGTTGAATAACATATGTATACTGTTGAATAACGTGTCTATGCTGTTGAATAACGTGTCTATACTGTTGAATCTTTATTTTGAGTCATTAAGAGTTTCTGAAGTTTTGTTTTTAAAGCTCATTTGTAAGTTAACTTTTGGTCTATTTGTTACTAGAATTACCCCTAGCTTTTGTTCTTAATGGGGGCAGCACCCACTGTAATATTTAAGACAAGCTCATGCTACCAATTGTGAAACAGAAGTTTCTCATTGACGTTCTTTTCTTCGCTGGATATTTCAAGTCTAAAAAGAATTAATTTATTGAGTTACTTTATCCTTAAAAACCCTGTCCTTCTGCTATTGACATTATACCGCACCGCCCGGTATTTCTGACCTATGTAGTCTTCACGAACTGAATTCACGCGTGTTCAGAGACTTAGTTGAGAGAGACTAGTTTTTATTTTCATATATATTTTATACAAATTACACACATTTATTTTTAATATGGAACAACCCTGTCAAGCATTATAACAGGATTTGTTGGTGTCGGAGGCAATTACAACACGCCACGTTACTGTTGTTATGTATTCTGAATGTTTTTGTATTTTTTTGTTGTTGTAAGTCAATATTGCTTTAATTATTGGTTTCTGAAAATTTGCCCAAAACTACAAAAGAACTATTTGCTTTTTCCGTCCTTAATCTTCAATAATAAACACGAAGAAAATCACTTACCAGCTCTTGGGCTACTCTAATCGAATCGTTTGATTTTTACAGTATTCTTATAGCGCACCTAAAGTTTTCTCTTGTCTGTTTGTTTAGAATTAAGCACAAACCTACACAATAGACTGTCTGTGCTTTTCTCACCACTGGTATCGAAACCAGGTGTTTAGCGGTGTGAGTTTACGAACATTTCGCTGTACCATTGGAGGGCGCGCATGAAGTGCTTGACGTCTTGTTTCTATGGCAACGGAACGAAAAATGGTTCATATCCCACCTCGTTAGCTGTTAACCCACACTTAACCTTCGATATTGCTACTTTTTCCAGAAATGTTATATGTTAAAATATCTTGCCTATTATGTATTTAGCAGTTTCTTTAAAACAAATATCATGATTTGACTGAAAAAAAAAGTCTGGTTCAGCCTAAATAACAATAAAAACACCTGTATATCCCTGATTTTGGTCTAAAGAGATAATTAGTTCAGCGTAGTAATTTAAGAATTACTGTAACGCCTACAGTAAGGTTTCACAGAAAATAGAAGGTGTGTGATTAGTAATGTAACCAAAGAGAGTTTTCTTTAAAAGGTATTATGACTGGGATTGAACTGAATAAGTTCACATGATAATTAATATGTATTTATCTTATGCACCCTACTTTTCTAATATATGTGCTGTTACCTTTGCAAACTTCAAGTATGATAATAAAACAATCGTGAATGATGAAGCCTAAAACGTAATATTCTACATCACAACAGAATTTAAAGACGCTTTTCTATGACTTTCACGTTACCATGCCTGCTGGTATAGTTCACTTATAAAGAAACATACTTTAAGATCACCAAACAGGCTAAGCTCTCGTTGTATAGGGTCAAAGGTCGAGAAAGTACTTATTTATTCTGATAGAAATCAGACAATACAGCTTCAGTATTTGTGTATGAGATATTGTTCTAATAGATAGGGAAGAAGATTAATGATTTGTAATGTAATGAAAACAGAGTAAATCTTTATTATACGATTTGTAATGTAATGAAGACAGAGTAAATCTTTATTATACGATTTGTAATGTAATAAAGATAGAGTATATATTTATTATATTTGTGAATAAGATTATAGTAATTCTTGTAAAATGAGGTTTTCGGAAAAGAGAAAATGGCTAACATTAAATTATCTTTGAAACTGTCATGGTTGGCCACATAGCACTAGATATTCCAGTCATAGCGAGTGACTCAAACACTTAGCTACGTATTCTGTTTTAGTACCGAACCTAATGTATGAATTACCCGTTTTAGTGTAAAACATAGTCGAGCACATACTTTCAAGGGAACTGAATAGTAGTAAGAACTGCTACAACCTTGACCTATATTTAAATAGCAATTTATTTAAGTTCGGAGAACATTAGGTTGAAAGAAATCCTTGTTAGAATGACCGAAAGAACGTAATCGTTAGATCAGAACAAACAAGTGTCGCGGAGCTGTGTTTAGTGTGTTAAGGTTAACAATTAGCTTTAGAGTATATCGATGGTTAATGACTTATGACTCACTTCATTACTGCACAGGTTTGAGCTGTTGTACACAGACTACCTTTTGTTTTTCCGTGTTAGCTTGTTTGAGCTGATTGCAATCAAACAGACCCAGAAAACCTCGACGCATTACAGCATCAGAACAATTTCCTTCATAGCCTTGTCATTACCATTACGTTCTACTGCTTAATTGCATTAACTTGAATCGAACAGTAACAAACTGAGCAGAAAACCTCACCGACCGACATACTTGTAAACAATAGTGAACAGTGAAACTTACACAGTGGAGGTAAAACTTATAATGCATTTTACTAATTTTGCGCCGTTCTCTTCTCAGGCATTTTAAAATGATAATAAGTTTAAGCAGCTCTAACAACCCAAGAATCTCATTTTTTGTTTACCTAAGTAACGTCTAAATATTAGATTGGTATACCATACTGTGTAAATAGTAGAGTGGTGTACCATATTGTGTAAATAGTAGAGTGGTATACCATACTGTGTAAATAGTAGAGTGGTGTACCATATTGTGTAAATAGTAGAGTGGTATACCATACTGTGTAAATAGTAGAGTGGTGTACCATACTGCAGTGAAGAATAAATAGATATTCATAAATTGGTGACTTAGTCATTTCTCAGAATTAACGAGGTCGAATACAAAGGAAATTCTCAATGTAAGATTGATAAATTAAAAGCAAAATGAATTAAATGTTTACAGTCTGTTAAAACGCAGTGAGAAATATGATATTTTAAAAGCGTGGTTGGTTACCAACTAAACAGAATTAGTTATAGTTTACATACTTCCCTAGAACATAATATTCGTTTTATGTTAAGAGACCATCAAATTACAAACCAAGTATGTATAGGAGAGAGGTGCATATATAACACCTTGTTTGTTTTATTATAGCAAAACTACACCGAGAGGACTCGAACCCCTAATTGTAGCGTTGCAAATCCGTTGCTGTCTCACTGGGGCGCCTCGTCTCTCAGACCGTAATCAGTAGTGGGCACAGTAGCAAATTTATATAAACAGTATTTAATTAAATACAGGTTTTGCAATTTAATTTCCTTGCATGTTCTTATGAGGTTCGAGTAATTTTTTTATCCGAAATGACACGTTAGTAAGTTTGCCTCAAAACTAACGCCTCAGAACACTTTAGTTTGTTTCTACCGAGTCAAAGCATTTCTTTTCTCAGTACAGAGATCTGAAAAAAAAATCAAGGGACAAACCGTGTTATCGTTTACACCTTCTGAAATGGATTAGGTCCGATATAGCCAGGTTTTTAAAGCACTAGACTCGTAATCCGAGGGTCGTGGGTTCGAATCCCCGTCATACCAAACATGCTTTCCCTTTCAGCCGTGGGGTCGTTATAACGTGACGGTAAATTCCACTATTCGTTGGTAAAAGAGTAGCCCAAGAGTTGGCTGTTGGTGGCGATGACTAACTGTCTTCCCTCTAGTATTACACTGCATAATTAGGGGCGAGTAGCGCAGATAGCCCTGAAATGGATTAGAGAAAAAAATGAATTGTGTCAAAGTAAAATATATGGGCACTGACCCCTTTGGTAAAATAAAATGAACTTTACTTCTGAAATTGGACTTTTTGGTTTTCCGTTATGGTGTGTCAATAATTAAAACCAACTAGTGTTTATACAGAAATATTTTGTGATGCCTCAGGATTAGTATGATGAAACGTATGAAATGTTGTTTGAAATCTGAGATTGACTGAAAACAAGTTGTTGGTTTTGGTATTTCTATACTATTCTATAAACGAATAATGGTGTAAGTTTATTTTAACTGGTTTCTTGTGTGTGATTGGTCTGGACTTGGAGAAAACGGAGTAGTACTCATGGAATTTTTGTGTACTTCAAATGATGAGAAACGGTTTGAATTAATTGCAACTGGTTTTATCTTGATGGATGAATTTCGATTTGATGGAAACCAAGAAATCCTTCTTACTATTCCTGAGTTTAACTTACTTGATCTTTAGTAACAGTTAAAGTGGCCAAGAACGAACAACCTGTCGTATTATAAAAATCTGAATAATGTTGTACTGCCTATATAGTCGATATTTTATATCACAGATTTTCAGTAAGATTAAACAGTCCACTGTACTGTACAGAATGTTAGTTATTCATTGTATCAAAAGAAACTCGTAAGTACAATATATATATTGATACAAAGTGATAAAACTGCCATAACCTGAGCGCTTTAGATGGTCGGATGCTCAGATTATATAGTTATTATCACTATGGTATAGTGTTTTTAATAATATAACAAAGAGCAGCAAGCTGCCTTGGCCTGACTACGGTTTCACATTAAATCTAACTGAATTGTTCTAGGCCTTTTGGAATTTAAGGGGCAAACCATAAAATCTAACTACTCTTAGAGATTCTCCTCAGATATTTTATCACTGATTGTTGGCAAGTCCATGTAAAGAAGATCGTATGATAATATATCGAACTCATTATATCTATTATATCCAATACTGAAGAGGTCTTTCGTCCAATATCTTCGAACAGGTTGGAATACAGCATAACAATGATTGAGACGTTTTTATATTAGTAAATTTGGTTAAAGAGAATTATGAGATAGTTTGAACTTTTTATCTTTAAATAAAACGTTTTAAAATAAAAAATGACAATTAGACTGAAAATTAATAATCTTTGACAACCTTTATAAACAGTAGAAGAATGGCAGCAAGTCAATGAGAAGCTTAAGCCAAGGTATATTAAAAACCATATTAAACTGATTTAACTTAATGTAATGTATTATCGAACCAGGAAGCTATTGTTCCATCAATGGAGGATCTGCTTCTTGTAAAAATTGAGTTCAGTTGTGAAGCCAAATATTTCCTTTTTGAAGATGAACCAGTTAAGTACCAAAAATAGTTTAATGTATTGTTTGTGAGCAGTATTGGAAATAATAATGGAAATGGTGAGGAAAAAAATGTATTAAAGGCAAATACCATGTATGAAGTGCCATCATTTTATCATGTAAACCTGTACTACACCAGAATAAAATGAAGTAGTGACAGTTTTATATTGTGTATGTTTGATATATCCCACAGAATCAATCAAAAATGATACTTAAGTATAAATCTTATAAATTTAGAGGCAGTCATACTTTGACAACGAATAGTAGTTTGATTCCAGTTATTCCAAGACAGAAATAACCAATTTTAACCAGTATAAGTCAAAGTTTTAGTTCGTCAAGGATATACCGAACTGTGAAAAATTACGCCATGACTCCAAATTTCGGTAAGAGCTGGAGACAAGACACTAAATAGGTTACGCGAATGTATCACGTGGCCAGTGTATAAAAGTGAAATTCTCCAAAAATAATATTGATTATCTCAGAGTACGATCTTTAGGAACACAACAGTAGTTAAATACAGACCACACAAAGTTTATTTTGTTGTTGTGTAAATGAAGGTACAAATCTTACCTCGAGAACAGTAAGATTCACATTAACACAAAATTGTCTTAACTACTCCCAAAGTCATACTGAGAAGAATGACCAATTCAAAATGTTGATATTACATTGAAACTACAAGCAATACAACGAACAAATCAGGAAACAAATCTTTGAAGATAAATCCAATTGCGAATTGATGGACAACTGCTAACGATAGTTTGTTTGACAACGGAGAGGAAAATTGTGTCATAGTTAATTTAAAACGTTTGCAGTGAAGTACAGCGAAGGTTGGTACTGTATCACAGTCAATGTTTTAATGATCCAAATTCGACTGATGAGATAACACACTGACTGTTTTCAAGTGCAACCGTTCCTCAGAAATACGACGCATCAGGTGAGGATATTTTTCTAGATGTTTTTGTTTCAACCTATTCGTTTTACTCGTGTGTTATTGCTTGTGATATTCTTTTTTATTATACATGTAGTCGCCATCTTGTCATTGACTCTTGTTTGAGTCAATGTGTCGTTTTTAAGTTTCCAACATTCATTACATTACATGAGAGTCTCTTATACATATGTATCGTTTTTAAGTTTCCAACATTCATTACATTACAGTGTTTGTAAATAAAGTATAAGAAATGATTCAAAACGTGAAATTTGATGATGAAACAGAATATTAGTTATTATCAAGGAGAAAATAATTAAATTCAGAGGTTTTGTAGATTGTATTAAAATGACGTTGGAGCCTCACCATATAGTTAAAGTATAAGTCACATGCTCTGTTTGACGACAGTGCTACTTCTAACAGCCAAGTAAGTTGTGCAATTTCTATGGTCAAAGAATACATCATAAGGTTTTTGCTCCCGAAGTGGTATATAGGAGAAACAAGTAGAAAAATGGAAACCAGATTCAAAGAACATAAAAAGTCACCTTCACACGTTTTCGAACACTGCAAGTCAAATGGACACAACATAACCATAGAAAACACTAAAATACTAAATAAAGAAACAAACATAAACAAACGAAAAATTAAAGAAGCCTTACTTATACAACAACTTAAACCCAAAATAAACCAATATAAAGGAATGCCATTATACCTATATTAATATTATAGATTATTATATATTCAAACATCTAACCGCGCCCTCTACATTGCGACACTCAGTTATACAACCCCTTCCAAACATATGGTCAGCTTCCGGTCAGTTACCTCTTTCTTTGTGAACCTGACGATGACCGAAGAAGGTCGAAACGTTGTTCGCTCTTCTATTTAAAATATTTTCTGAACCCAAAACGAGCCGTTTTTGCATATAAAAGTTTACCTTTTGTTCACTCACCTTAGCCCCTTGTTCACTCAACTTAACCTCTTGTTTACTTAAATTTACCCCTTGTCCACTCAATTGTACATCTTGTACATAGTAGTAGTAGCATTCTTTCTTTAAAAAAATACATAAAAAGAAAAAACAAACCACAAGAGAGAATTAAAAAAAAATTTCTTGTTCGTCCATGCATGGTCTGAGCCCTGAAATGGGCCTGAGCATCAAGTTATACTTTTACTCTGGTCCAAAGCTATGAAAAAAATAAAAATAATAATAATAATAAGAATGAATAAATAAATAATAATAATAATAATAATAAATCAAAAAAAAATTTGTTTTGATGCTATAAATGTTCGGGAAGGAGGAAGAGGTCAAATGTACCTGACCCTCCTGGGTATTTAACAACAACACTCAAATACCGACACATCGGAACTTTACACCTTTAACATACAAACAGTTAGGGAAAATAAGTTCAGGAAGGAGGAAGAGGTCAAAGAGAACCTGACCCTCCAAGGCAAAATACCCAGATACCATTGACCAAGATTAGAAACGTTTACAAAGTTTTTCTTTATTAGAACGTTTTTATACACAGCTATACAAATATGCTTGATTCATCGCAACTTTACACCTTGTTCAATAGTTTTCATTACTAGTTGTTTATTTTCGTTTCAAATATAACTGTAGAAAGATGGATATCAAACTAGGTATCTTTCTGATACTATATTCTTTATAGTGTTTTAGGGATATCATAGTATCGTATAGTATCTTTCTGATACTATATTCTTTACAGTGTTCTGAAGTGAATAAAATTTGTCTTGCTTATGGTAAACTGTGCGAGTTTAGCAATATAATAAATACACGTATATCTGATTTTTTTACGTGTACAGAGTCATTCAATTAACATTCCAAAACATTGTGCTAACTAACAACTATAACCAAATAAAGCTCACATAATACAGTACATCTTTCTAATATCGCTGTTTCGAAACTGTATTCATTTACATAGGTATTCGAACTAAGTGTTTGTACTATCATATATGTATTAAAAATTTCAGAATAATTCTGCCATAAATACGAACTTACTAGGGCTATAAATAATTAATTAAATAAACGGACTTACTCTAACGATACAAAACCATGATTAATAAATACACCTAGGTTTAGATAAATGAACAAATATTACTGTAAAGTTTTGAATAACCCGTTTTGAAATGTATTAAAATAACATTCTCTCTGGATGGTTCATCTACTGTAAAACATTCTAAAATAATATTATGTCTTGAATCATCTAATACGAAACATTTAACGCAACTTTTGAATCATGTAGTTTGAAACATTTAAAAATAATATTGTTTTTTGACTCATCTAGTATAAAACATTTTAAAACAACGTTTCAGAAGATAATTTACCATGGTATACGGTAAGATAATGTTCGAATGCCTTCAGCACGAGCTATTTCATTTCTTTGTGTTTTTAAGTAGTATTTTTTGTTACAACACCTCCATAAAAGGTACA
This sequence comes from Carcinoscorpius rotundicauda, assembly GCA_011833715.1. NCBI lineage: Eukaryota > Metazoa > Arthropoda > Merostomata > Xiphosura > Limulidae > Carcinoscorpius > Carcinoscorpius rotundicauda. The sequence goes on along the minus strand of CM022392.1, from coordinate 88,228,819 downwards.
GAATTTAGTGGTGGGTGGCCTTTTTCATGTCGGTGATAACTTATCCTAGTTCAGGGTCGTTTAGAGCAGTGTATAATTCTTACATTCTTACCCGAAACATAGAATGACAAGTTAGCAACATGACAAGAAACTAAACTCTTACATCCACTCACTCTCTCGATATTTATAAAGAGAAACGTTTCCTCTTTGGTACGTTTTTTAATGGGTGGAACACATAAGTAAAACGAATGTCCGGATTAAATGTTTATGAGAATGCACACATTCACGAAAGCGTTCAAAAAAGTTCTCCATTAAAACTATATTAGACATTACGTATCAGTCAGTTTCGGTTGAAACCAGTAATCTGTAATTTATGTAGGTTTGTAGTGATTAACTTTGGCTTTATACTGCTGTGTAACAAATGAGCACGAAAATGAAACGATCCGACTTCGTTAGAAAAATAAAAATAAAAGCTACTTTAAACTAACCACATAACACTATTTACTGCTTTTATAACACTCGTCACATGTTAATAGTCAGTGCTTCTCACAAAACTGACCACAGTGTTTTCGTTCCTTTTGATAACATTGACCATATAATATCATTGAATTTTTCTCAAAACTCTGACCACATAATATCATTGCGTTTCTCGTAATACTGACCACATAATATCATTGCGTTTCTCATAACGCTGACCGCAAATTAATATTCAGAGTTTCTTATAAAACTGATCATAATGTTATTCCTTGCTTCTGATAACACTGACCACATAATTTTAATCAAAGCTATTCTTAGAAACGATCAGGTATTTGTTTTATTATGACCACACAAAGTTAATTAATGTCCTTCTTGGAAATGATTAGATATTTCATTATCACGATGTGTAAAACTCTAAGACCCTCTCCAACCCTTACGTTCAAACTTCTCCAGTTCAAATTTAAAACTACTTAGGAGATGGTATGCAACGTATTTCTTGTTTTATTTTATAAACGTTCTTTATTAATCAAACTACGATGTTTTGATTCTTCAAATACGGTTTGAATCCATTCATCAGCATTCCTTTAGTCACAGTTCTTGTTCATTCTTTATCTTAGACGGGATTTTAAATCGTCCTCTACTTACAGTTTCATTACGTATATTTACTGTATGGTTTTTAATTCTTGTAAATGACAGAAATCTGAAATTATCTTGCTCTCCTATACAAACAGTTAACCCTCATGCAATGAAAGCAATAAAAGCTAAAGATAATTTAGAAGGTCTATATTCATATACTGTAATAGAAGTTTGAAAGGTAGACATAGGATCTTTATATCTTAAAAAAAAAACACCTAATGTATATGCAGGCTTAAAAATACATCTCAGTTCCGCCTTGAAGACAGGACCAGCATGGCCAGGTGATTAAGGCACTCGATTCATATCATGATTATCTGGGTTCGAATTCCCGTTGCACCAAACATGCTCGCCCTTTCAGGCGTGGGGACGTCATAATGTTACAGTCAATCCCAATATTCGTTGGTAAAAGAGTAGCCCAAGAGTTGGCGGTGTGTGATGATGACTAGCTGCCTTCTCTTTAGTCTTATACTGCAAAATTAGGGAAGACTAGCGTCAAACACTTGAATGCAAGCTCGAAAATAATGTGGTTTGTTTTTTATTTGTTTTAAATTTAGCGCTAAGCTACTCGAGGATTATCTGCTCTAGCTGTCCCTAATTTAGCAGTGTAGACAAGAGGGAAGACAGGTAGTCATCACTACCAACCGCCAACTCTTGGGCTACTCTTTTACCAACGAATAGTGGGATTGACCGTACGTTATAACGCCCCCCACGGCTGAAAGGGTGAGCATATTTGGTGTGACGAGGATTCAAACCCGTGACCCTCAGATTACGAGTTGAGTTCCTTAACCCCCTGGCGATGCCAGGCCGCGCGGTTTGTTTAAAACTAAAAGTTTGAGAGTTAACAACATGTTAACTGGATGTACTCTATATCTTTCAATGCTTTTTATCATTGTACGTGAGCATTTCTGCTTCTATATATATATGTAGATATCTACTTTGTGAATAGCTCTTAACTAAATTTTCACTTGTAGCACTTTCATTTATTGCGTGCTTAAAAATATAAAACCTTGACAAGTCACAAAAATATAAAGAAATAAAGTTTATTTATCCAATACACATACATGTGTATAGAAAGAGTTTTGTCTTCGTGTAAGACATAGAAATCATATTTATGAATGACGAGTACAGAGATAAATAAATAATCAGTTCAATTCATAAACAGAAAAGTATTAGTTATTGCGCCACCTTTGGGAATATTCAGGAAATTATAATTATAATATTTTTATGAATTGTCTGTTTCAGTTGTGTGTATGTAAAGGGTTTGGATAGAATATATGTATTTTTCTGATTCAGCTTTTGGTTCTGGATAAAGCTGTCCTTGTTTGGAAAATGATAGGTATTAGCTATGTCGCGTGTATTTTTTGTAGCCAATGTACTAAAAAATTGTTTCAAAAAATAAGTCCGTGCACTCAAGTATTTACGTTACTTTGAATACAGTTGGAAGAACAATTAACCGTCTCTTATATACGTGTAGTTTAGTGAAACTTCTTTAGGTATGGAACAAAGACACCTCACGGTACCATTATTTCTGTTATTGTCATAGTAACTAGCTATTATACGTGTGTCTCGGAAAAGGAAAAACAAACAAACTCGGATTGACCCCTGTGGTTGCACAGAGGATAGTTTTGATGAATTTTGTATTTAAAATTTGGGGGTTTTCCTTAAAGTTTTTTATCGCCGAAAATTAAGTGGACATTGAATTTTCTTTAGAACACAATAGTCTCGGTTTTGAGGGCAGTCTAACCGAAAAATAATTTGGAACCGCTGATGAGAAATATTTTGATGGACTCTGAAGCCATTTGGCTGTTCTATTAACATATTCATTAACCCTCAAGTCATTTGGTAATGACATCAAAGAAATGATAGACGCTCAAGTCGTTTGGTTATCATATCAACATGATGAACTCTCAAGTCCTTATTGTGTCAACATAATGATTGACTCTCAAGCCATTTGGTTATTTTATCAATATCTTTTCTTATATTTTTAAGTACACAGAAACAAAGAAATCAAAACACTAAATAACGATGTATCAGAGAGTCAGTCCCAGAAATTTCTCACTTCTTGGCACTGATATTGTATTCTTCCTTGAAGATCAGATTTGTATGTTATTATTTATTATTAAACGTTTCGCCAAGCTGTAACGAACATTAAATTAAAGTTCCTAGAACGAAAACTCACCAACTCGCTGTTCGTGTTCTGTTACGAAATAAAAAATATCAAGATACAAAAAAGTTTCAGAATAATCTAATCTAAAATAATCATAACAAAGATATTGCAGATATTATTACATTTGGTTACCTTAATCTCGTCTTCCAAAACTGTTAAAATATTGACTATGAAAAAAGACATATATTTGCATAATTTTACCAGTCTCTCAATTATTGACACGACATGGTCAGGTTGTTAAGGCACTTGACACGTTATCTGAGAGTTGCGAGTTTGAATCTCCGTTATACCAAATATGCTAGTCCTTTCAGCTGAGGGGGCGTTATAATATAACAGTCAATTCCGTTATTCGTTGGTAAAAGAGTATCCCAAAAATTGGCGCTAGGTAGTGATGACTAGCTGCCGCCTTCTAGTCTTACACTGCTAAATTATGGACAGCTAGCGCAGATAGCCTTCGTGTAGCTTTTCGCGATTTTCAAAACAAACCATACTTTTAATAATTACAAGAAATAACATTTTTTTAAAAATCAAGTGAAAATTTATCTGCGTATCGTCAAAAGAGTGGAGTTGCATCATGAGAGTGGGTAAGAGCCAAGTAAAAAAACTTCTGTAAGTGTTGTCAAGGTCTTGAAATGAGTAAGAGTCAGTAAAAGTTTCTCTATGTGCTGTAAATAACGCAGATAGTATTTGAATCCATCAAAGGGTATTCAAATAGCATTCAAATCAAACGTATTTTTATTCAACGCTGCACACAGATAACACAGTTTTTGTGTCAGTTTATCAGACTACGATAATTAGGTAGAAACAATTTACATTAATCTCTCTAAACTTTATCATAGTTTCAGCTCACTCAGTACCTCCATTACTTTGGGTAAAATTGTATTTTATTACCTGTTAATCGCATTGTTAAAAAACAACAACCCTCATTCTAAGCGTTAATAAAAAGCGGGAATTTGAACAATCATATATATTATTTGTAATAACTCATGTGAAATTCATATTATGTACTGCTAAGTCTCTCTAGAAACAACAGCTCAGAGTATCTATCTTAATTGTTAGTAGATTGGCAGTATCAATAGAGTTTAATATTAATTTATTTCATTCACTCTCTATGTTCATAATTATTTAGTTCTGTTAACATTTGAGACAGATCATTGACTTTAGCCCTGATATTTTGACAAATAAATATTGTAAATGTTTAGCTGTTCAAGTGATATACGTAGTATTAAACTTTATCAGTACAATGTTTCTAAAGATGGTTAAAGTTTATCAAAACAATAGTTTTATATATCATTAAGGTTTTATAGATCACTAGTTCTATATATATCGTTACAGTTTAACAATAGTTGTATGTTTTATTGTGCTTTTTAGTGTTTTGTTACTGTGATAAATTGTTATTTCTTTCAACAAGTAAGGTGTATGAATATTTTACAAACAACCTTGCCTAACCTCATCCATATAATAGGGAATGTAGATAAATGATGAAACCGAAAACAGTAGTAAGAGCATTTCTATATAAGTATCTCACAGATTGTAAGTGTAGTGCTTATTTAAGAGGTTAGTTATATCTATAGGCAGAGCAAGGATCCTGCAATAAACCCTGGACCGTTGAATCATAGATACCACGGTATTTCCAAATATTTCTAATCTGTTGAAGCTATGGAGTTGAAACATTGTACCAAAGAGCCTTAGAATTTCGTGAAACATAGAGCAATATATTGCTTTGTTATAGCGTAACAAATCTTTGACTTGAAATAAAACAAACATTATTTAATTGTCGACCACGTGTTCTTATTTATGAAGGTTCAAAGCAATTAAAGAAAACAAATACCGAAGTTAAACAGTTTTCGTTCATTAAGAATATCGAATATTACAGTAACACCTGAAACCATAGGTGATTAATAGCTTCTCCTAGTTTCCGATACGTGACTTTGGCGTGTCAAAGCGTGAGAAGGAACAGTTTATTTTCCAGTTAACCCAAGCTTGTTTCGAATTACGAGGACAGCATGTGGAACACATTCTGTAAAATTTGTGGAAGTCTCTTGGTTCTGTATTTTTCCGACACTTTGTATAGTCACACAGTGTGGACATGGTAAATATATAATGAACTGAGACTCTTAATACCAGCATTCAATCAATACATAAGTATAGATTAACCGCAAAAAGTGCAACGTGTAAACGTTTTGGTAATTTAAACTATAGCATAATCCAACAGTAACAAAGGGCTGGTATAACAATGCTGATAGCATAATAACTTTACACGATATCTAAGTAAACTGAATGAAATGATTATTGGCTTATGAACTCCTATTTCTCTATGTATGTTTCTAAGTCATAAAAGTACAAATTAAGCTGAAAGTAAAATCTGGCTAGAAGAAGGTTAATCAACTTTCCATTCAGCATATCTTTAGTGAACGTATACTTATTCGCGGGTAAATAAACAGTCACCTAACGTATAGTTAGTTACGATCAATCTTTCATCACAACCAATAGTAAACAAAGATGTAGTCACTAACCACCAATAACTGAGGGATATGCTATCATCTAATGTTATCATTTTGCGTACTTTTATCTAATATTATCATGTCGTGTAATGTTATCTAATGCTATCATGTTGTGGACTGTTATCTAATGTTATCATGTTATGTAATGTTATCTAATGTTATCATGTCGTGTTATGCTATCTAATGTTATCATGTCGTGTAATGTTATCTGATAATATCATGTTGTGTAATGTTATCTGATGTTATCATGTTGTGTAATGTTATCTAATGTTATCATGTTGTGTAATATTATCTAATGTTATCATGTCGTGTACGGTTATCTAATGTTATCCTATTGTGTACTGTTAACTAATGTTATCATGCTGTGTAATGTTATCATGTGTTATCATGTCATGTAATGACATCTAATGTTATCATTTTGTGTACTGTTATCTATTATTACCATTTCGTGTAATGTTATCTAATGTTTCATATTGTGTACTGTTATCTAATGTTTCATATTGTGTACTGTTATCTAATGTTATCATGTCGTGTAATGTTATCTAATGTTATCATGTCGTGTAATATTATCTAATGATATCATGTTGTGTACTGTTATCTAATGTTATCATGTCGTGTAATGTTATCTAATGTTATCATACTGTCTAATGTTATCATGTCGTGTAATGTTATCTAATGTTATCATACTGTCTAATGTTATCATGTCGTGTAATATTATCTAATGATATCATGTTGTGTAATGTTATCTGATGTTATCATGTTGTGTAATGTTATCTAGTGCATATTCATCTCGATGATATTTTGTTGTTTTGTTTCACAAAATTCAACACATGTCATGTATGGAAGGCAGTGCTCTTAACCTTCGTATTAACCTCCCAGATTATTCCAAACATTACCTCTGGGGTTAAATTCTAGTCTTGGGGAGGATCATTTGAGATTTTTATATTTTTCTTAATAAAGTGTTCGATTCATAGCAATGGAAACAGCAGATAAACTCAATATGATTTTGTGCTGAAACAAACAGCTTCTCTGTCCTTTTATAGACCACAGTAGCTTAGCAGTAACTCTGAATTTTAAAACTCTAAAACCTTGATTTCAATACCCGTAGAAAGCACAGCATAGAGAGACCTTAACAGTAACAGTTAAAGCTAATTATTGACAAGAAGTTTTAGTTTGCTGGTTTTGTTTATTGTTGATTAGAAAGATGAACAATGGGTTATCTGTGTTACTGCAACCATAGGTGTCGAAAGCCAGTTGTTATTATTATCAGCTCATCACTGATTTACGAGAAAACTAATCTTGGTAAAAATACTCCTTGATCAAATATCCAAAAGAAAATGAAAACTTTTGCTAATAAAACAATCTAATTTAAAATATATCTGTTTTTAATTTAACATTGAGATGTTTGAATGTTTCCTGACTAGTTTCGAGAACATATTATTCCACGGACATGCGATCGGTTATTAAGAAGTTAATTTTCATGGCTGGGCAGGCCCGGCGTAGCCAGGTGGTTAAGGCACTCGACTCGTAATCCAAGAGTCACGGGTTCGAATTCCTGTCATACTAAACATGCTCGTCCTTTCAGCCGTGGAGGCGTTATTATGTAACGGTCAATCCCAGTATTCCTTGGTAAAATAGTCGCCCAAGAGTTGGCGGTGGGTGGTGATGACTAGCTGTCTTCTCTCTAGTCTCACAGTGCTAAATTAGGGACGGCTACCACAAATAGCCCTCGTGTAAGTTTGCGCGAAATTCAAATCAAATTAAACTCTGATGGGATTCGCTACTAAATGAACAGTTGCGAATATCGTGTAAAGTTTTCATATCCCACTCTCTCCAAAACACCTAATTAATAAAGGACATTTTCTATTGACTGAGTCACAAATTCTTGGAATGTTTGTAATTATCATAGCGTAAAGTTTGATTTTGTTGTTCATTTTTTCTGCGTCTTTGGTTTTTTTACATGATAACATAAAAACAAAACATTGGTATCAACCAACTTGACTGAGGTAACAAAGTTACAAAAAGAATATCCCCTCTTTAAAGTAAACGATGTCATTATTGCCCCTTTATGTTAGCTTTCCTTCAGACAGGTACAGGGTGAAATAGGAGCTGCCAGTTAATAATAGATAAACAATAAATATTACAGTTGAAACCTCATAGTATTTAGAACTTGGTCATAATAACAATCTTCTCTTGTCTACCGAAATATTGCATTAACAAAACAAGTGAAGAAAAACTTTTTAAAAAAAGTAAATGTATGGATGACTGATATCAGTCCTTCAAAAACAGTGTAAATAATATGGTAAGGATGTCATCTACAAATGGTATCAATCCTTCAAAAACAGTGTAAATGCCATCTTTACTATTTTATTTACACTGTTTTTAAAGGAGTTATGCTAGCTAACCTTACATTTACTTTCTTTTTTTAACAATTTTTACTCTTTTACTGTGGAATAAAACGATAATTAAATACGTCTGAGGGTTTAATTACTCTACATTTCACCCATTAATTTAAAATGCTATCATCGCGCTGTGTCGCCAGGTGCCAACCAATAATTTGCTTCGGTTAGCAAAAATAAACATAAGCTGCTTTACGACTTCAGATGTTTAAATTAGCTACTTTTCGATCTAGCTTTACTAGCTAACAGTGTGATGATTGGAGTTGAGGTATTACGAAAATATATATATATGTGTACTGCAACTGTTTGAGATAATCTAATTTAAGAGATTTTTCCATCATTTATTTTTACAACATCTCTAATGTCGACCAATAACGGTTCCAAGAAGTGCATCCATAACATCCAATTACAAACTCAGGAGCGTACTGGTGAGTCATGAAGGCTTGGCAACCTGCCAGAAAACGTGTAGAGGAAGGTTAAAGGTCTGTAACCAGAACTTCTGTGTTCCAGGTTTTGTCTGTCATGCTCCTCTTGTGACGTTAACTGCTTCAATAAGAGCGTGAATCGCTTATGTCCAGCATTGAACAATTGGTGGGTACTAGGTTATAATGTATTTGTTTTTGTTTTGAAGCTTGTATGGTAATTTCATGGGTACAATTGTACGAACTAGGCTGTAAATCAGTGAAGATAATTTGACATACACACATGTATACATATAAATGTATTTAAAAATAAAGCCTCCTTTCTTCTGTTCGTTTTCGTTTAATCGTCTAAAAGAGAGATTAATTTGGGACGATAAAGACAAAAGAAAACGGCACTGGCATGGGGTAACGAAGCAGTATGTAAACTGTTGACTCGTTCAAGACAATGTCCTTTCACTGGTCCAACTGTACTTGAAAGTTGCTTCAGTTCCTTGTGTCCTTTTTGTCATTAAATGCTGTAAAAAATGGGACTTTTTTATAGTTTTACGATCGGTGAACATAATAATAATATTGTATAACAATTTTGATACACGAAACCTGTTACTATATGCATGCATTTATAAAAACTCGTATCAAGTAAACCCACAGGTAATTAATTATCTATAGATTTGTTACTCTTTATAATTACAAAACACACGTTTCAACTCAAACGTCATGTTACATGACCCTAGCCTAAGCCGACAATTTAGAGGCTCTAAAGGTTTAGGGATGGACGCCTTGAATTTAAAACCGTTGACCATAAGAATACATGTATAATGTAATATGCTGTTGAAATATCTCTTCTTACGTTTTCTACAAACGAAAAAAAAACCCAAAAAACTCTATACAATCATAGACGAACCAGAATAAAGAAGGGTTAAAATGGTCAAAAGCAATATTTTTAATGCATGTAGGTTTAACACCCAAACATGTGCATGCATTATTCACTGAAAATTGATTTCTAACATCGATAAACACGTGTTACTGGCCCGTTCTACCGAAAAGTTCAAAGATCAAAACTCTAACTTATTATAGCACCACGTGGTTATTTATCCATCAGTTTCAGCGGCCAAGAAGTTGTTATTGGAGCAAACGTTTTGTTCTGTCTTATTTACAACGAACGTTATTTTGTGACTTGTTAAAGGTATAAAAAAAAATTAACCAGTTCAGATTTAAACTTGATACGAAAGCCGACTACACGTCCCTTTTAAATCCTATTTGACATTAAACAAGAGCAAATTGACAATACGAACTGAAGTTTTGTCTGACAGGGTAAAGATACCAGAAGTAAGTAAACGTAACCTTTTTTGTGTGTAAGTAATAATTAGGGCATAAAAAGTAGGCACACACAGTAATTAAAGGTGTTTATTAGGGTTGATACGTCAAACAACCCCGAAATAAAATACGTAAATACCTATCTGATTATTTCTCACGAGATATGAGAACGAGATTGTGAGAATAGTAGGACAAGGGGGCACAACTATAAATTTTGACAGAACAAGAGTCGTCTTCAGATAAGACAGTTTTTTTTTTAACAGGGTGATTGGCCTTTGGAATGGGTTCCCTTCGAATGTTGTGAAGTTTAGGTGAGTTCAAGAGAAAGCTTTATAAGGATACGAATGATAAAAGGTGGCTTTAAGATTTAAGTATATATATATTAATAGATTTAGTTAAATTTAGAGGATGGAACAGTTGAATCTGCAATTAAGCTTTTATCCAGAATTTACACGTGTAAATGAATATTTTTTTTATATTAAGTGGGTAAATTCCTTATCAATAGCCCTCATGTAGTTTCGCACGAAATTCAAAAAACAAACTAACTAACTAACTAATGTAAGGACGTTGTTTGTGATCCTCAAACAGATTGAAACCCAGAAAGTGAACACTTTAACCGAGAAATTTATTTCTCTAAAATCAATCTTAAGCAATCGAAATAAAAGTGGTGTGGTGAAAGGTGACATCCCTGATAGAAAAGAGGTGTGAAAGTCATGTTTAGAATGCATAGTTTGTTAGAGGTCAGTAACTAAGTTGTATTCATTACCAAAATATTGTTGCTGTCTCTTTTTGATGACGTTGAACTGTTGAATTGGTTGAATTAAGCTTCTATACTAGGTCTTCAACTGTTACAGCACAATCTTCATCAAGTGCAGCCAGCAGTAAGTCATCATTAAACAAGACAACCTGAACGTGGCGCATCACTTAAGCTATAGTTACCTGATCTGAACTTCTGAAACAACCTTCAATATTTCATTTCACTGAAAGACTCCGCACCATAAACACCTTGAATATTTTGTGTAGTTTCTGCTGCACTATTGCCTCTTTTAAACTCATAAAGCATTATATGTTTAATGTGCTCCTCAGACACATCCATCTTCATAATAATCTGAAAAAGTGAGGTTAGATAAGTTTCTTTTATTTGTCTGAACATTTTTATATACGTCCTACTACATGTTTTAGTTATTAAAGCCTTTTACAAAGACAGAAATGATGATGCACCTTCTGTATTCAATTTTCAAATAGTACTTATGGGATTGTTTGTTTATTTGTTTTTGAATTTCACGCAAAGTTACACGAGGACTATCTGCGCTAGCCATCTTTAATTTAGTAGTGTAAGACTAGAGGGAAGGCAACTAGTCATCACCACTCACCGCCAACTCTTGTGCTGCTCTTTTACCAACCAATAGTGGAGTTGACCGTAGCAATATAACGTCCTCACAGCTGAAAGAGCGAGCATGTGTAAAAGTCAAATAAATATTGTTTATAAAGTGAACTGATTCGTACCCACATGACCTACTGCCCTTTCTTCTGGTGCCTAATTGGTAACTGTTGACAACACAAGTAATGTGTCGTACATTTTATTTATATGATGTCATATCGTTGAAGTTAGTTTTCGTTTCTTGGTCATTTAGTATTCGTTGAATATTCATGTATTCAATATATTCATTTATTGTGTATGCATTCAATGCTTTTCTTTTGTTTCAGTGTCAGTAGTATCTAAACAGAGGTTATTTGAAATGAATGGGTCAAATCTTATTGAAGATTTGTGACATGTTTGGAGTTTTCAAGATGTAGGTCTCGCATATACGTAAGCTATTAAAAAGATGACATTCTTCAATTAAATTATGTGTGTGAACATCATACAAATTAAACGCAGACTGTGTATTTGAAGAGACTGTAAAGTGAATTATTTGAGTCTCTCTATATATATCACAGACAAAAACACAAATGGAAGTTTCGTAAAAACTGTCACGGTTTCGTTGATTTATAAAAGGCATTAAGACTCAGTAAGTGATAATTTGATATATTCAGATGATAAGGAGTTGGATTACATAGCTGGTCCAAGTCATGCCGAACAGAAATAGTTCAGGCTGAGAAAAGTAAAAGAGAGAGAGAAGAAATCAGGGGTTAGATAGAATATTACAATAAATGTTTGTATAGAGTACGTGTGTATATAGTACGTGAAATGTTGTCTATCCATGTTATTTGTCAACTGATAGTATTTATTTGTTATTTAAGAATGTACTATTATTTAGTAGAGACATACCTTATTTGACTGCAGTTATCATGGTTTATGAAGGAAATTCTTGAAATTCGAATATTGTTCCCTGTTTTATAACGAAATCTCTTTTTTAAAAAATATTTATAGATATGCCTCATCTTTTATATAACACATTATCTTTTTATCTTGTGGAAACATTGTGTGATTAGAATTTGCTTTCACCCTGACAAATAACAATCTTACCGACAGACTAACTTACCTCTTCCAAAGTGTTTTAACGCTTTTTTGTGAGTAATAGTTTCACCATGATCATTAATTTAAAGCTATGTTTGGTCAGTGATTAACTTTAATAATGGTGCACGCTAAGAAAGAAATTATCTCTTTTGTACAGTACTGTGCAAAGGTTTCAGGACAAAAATATTTTGTCATTCTCTCCATTGTATGGGGCTAATTCCTCCATGGTAATACATCACTGAACCCTGGTAACAACTGAATAAGTCATGATGAGAAAGAATATTGATCATTACCATTCTTTAGAGTTTCCATGTGTTTGTACCAAGTATATGCCATAAGGATTCTATTTGAATGAACACATTGATCAAATTTAAGATATCAGATAACTGTCATGGCACCTCATGCAGTGTCTCAATTATATAGGAAGACGATAACAAGGAGCTAACATATGGTACTGGTGCATGCTAGAATGAATCAATCTAATAGCACTCCGCAAATAATACTTGATAAAAACAGTGTTTAACGCTATTCATATTAAGTTTCGTTGTCATGTCATGGTCTCAAAAAGCGTAGAGAATTGTCAGTAGAACGGCGAGTTTGCATTAAAGCTTTACATGAGTGTGATTGAACTCATTGACAAATTGCTGTAGACTCGAAATATTACCCCTAAACTGTCAAGTTTAGATCACGAGACCGAGACAAGTAAATTTGAAAATAGAAAAGGAAGAGGCCTAACACCTAAGCACAATGATACTGATGAGTATCTTTGTTTATGCAGCTTTCAAGACAGAAGAAAGACTGTCACTTATCTCAAGCATGAAGTAAACAACCATGTACCAAATGACAGAAAAGTTTCCCGATATACAGTATCACGAAGACTTGACAATAATATAATATTTGGTCGTGTAGCAGCTCAAAAACCTTTACTTTGATCTTGAAATGTTGTCAAGAAACTGAAAATTGGTTAAAAGAACAAAACTGGACTGTTGATGATTGGAAAAAGGGTTTTATGGATGGACGAGATCATGTTTGAAATATTTGATGCAAAGTGAAGGTTCTTCGTCCGGTGGAAGAAAGTAAAAGATTTTTACCTCAGTACATAGCACCTACCATGAAGTGTGTGATGGTTTGGGGTGTTTTTCTACTAAGGTGACATGAGATATTTGAAAAATAGATTAAGTAATGGGCCAGTGCAAGTACCATCAGATACTGATCTGTCATGATATAACCAGTGATTTGTGTGTTATTGGTAAAGGATTCTACTGCCAAGAAAATAATGATCCTAAACACTCATCCAACCTGTGCAGAAATTATTTAACTAAGAAAAAAGCTGCTGGAGTAATTCAAATGATGTAATGGTCCCCACAGAGTCCTGATCTTAACCAAACTGATCAGATCTGGGACTTGATAGATCAAAAACTTGAAAAATCAAAAGTTACTTCCAAAGAAACTTTATGAGAGGGTATTAGAGATTTTTGGAGTTAAATATTTGCAACAATGCCTGAAAAACTGTCTGTAGTTATTAAAGCAAAAGAAGGACCCAAAATATTAATTGTTTGTTGAACTCAATCACTTCCACTGAATCTCTGTTGTACTAAATATGAAGATTAGTAAAAGTTTGATGTTTCATCTCTGATTTACCTTACATTGTTCTTTAAAAGCAGCCTGAAATCCAGTTTTTGACTTTGTTCTTACACTTTTGTACAGTATCGTATGTTTTTCTTTTCCTATATTAGAAAGTCAATTAATAAGGACGAACATTTCTTGTTTCAACATGTTAGAATGATGATTGATGGACTGAGTACTTGTGTGTGTTTTCTTATATCAAAGCTAAATCGGGCTATCTGGTGCGTCCACCGACGGGAATCGAAACCCTGATTTTAGCGTTTTAGATCCCTAGACTTACCGTTGTTCCAGCAGGTAATGACTGATGGCCTGAATGAGTACACAACGACACTTTTCAGTTTAGTAAATGCACTTTGTTCTCATGAACTGATGTCAACGTCTATTCTTTCTGACCAAAGATTAAGGTGAGAATTTAATAACCGTTTTTGCTTAATGAAACAAAAGCGAATCCTCAATAGCCGCGGCTTAAGTAGATTTCAAATCAATCAAGAGGTGTAGCTATGAAGCGAAAAGATTGTACTTACGAAAAAACAAAAATCTATCTTGGAGCCATTCTAGTAACTGCTATGTCAAGGCTAGAAAGGGATTTGTTGAGACCGCTGGTTATTAACATATTTATACATGTCCAATAATAGCAGTTTTATATGTGTAAGAATGAAGTTTTGAGTCTGTATGATGAATAGACTGAACTGATGTTTTACAATACTATTTCAGAAACTCTTGAAGTGTGCTCTAAATCAAGATTGTATATTCTTCTTTGTTCTTATATCTATATGTAATTTTTTTCAATTGTAATGAGTTACTTTAGAGTATCTTAAACTGGCGTATTGGTGTTCTTTCGTCCTAAAGCATGTGTATTAAATATGTAACATTATAGAAGTAACTGATCTCTGTAAAAACGCTTCCATTTATAGCACCTTCTGTTACAATTCATTACCTATTCCCCATGGCTGAGCGATAGGTATACGGACATAGAACACGAAGAATGGAATTTAGATACAAGTTACATTATACATTGTGCAGCTTCGTGGTTAAGAACAAACCAAAATTCAATAATTTAGTGAACAATAATAACCTTTAAGATTTGTCAAGTTGTAGCATGTGGTCATAAAGTCAATTCCACTTTATTTTCTGGTGTTAAGCACTTTAAACTTACATCCTGAGAGAAGCACAAGTTAGATTAGTAATGGTACAAGACTACAAATACATCCGTACAAGGCTCAGAACGTTCCTTAATTGGTTCTTAATTGATTAAAATTTGTTTCGCTAGTGTAAAGAAACTTATTAAGTTACATTTGCGATGTTTCATTTAAGGCAATACATAATTGAGCCAAGTTTTAACTTTTATTATGTGGTGCTTCGAACAGTCAGTTTGAAAATAAATATTGTGCCTAGAAATCTTGGTGTTGATAGTTCTGTCTCAGGTTTATTGGATGGTTAACTCTTTCGAAGAGTCACAGGATATTCACATTGTGGAAGGGTGATAAGATGTCCACACTGCGGTCAGTTTACTGGGTAGCCGGTCTACCAAACATTCGCACTATGGAAGATTTACTGAGTGGCAACATTGTGGACAGTTTGCTAGATGACCACACTGTCAATTATTCAAAAGTTAGCTCACAGTGGTGGGTCAAAGGATGGATATCGTGTGCTATAATGTGATTTATTCGCACTTTTAGACACACTATTAACACACAGCGAACGTTCCAAGTTATCGTGTGTTTCACATTGTAAAAAAATGTGGTAATAATAAATTTCACATTATATTTGTCCTGTGTGAGCTCCGTACAGAATTTTCGTAAAGGTAGAGGAGTTACCAGATCTAAGTTTAGCTAATTAAAACAAGTAGGATATGATAATCTGTTTCAAGAGAGTTAGGACTACCAGTTGAGTAATTTGTTTTAAGAACACGGTCGTTAAATTCCAACACTTCCTCTCCAAATCTCTGATTGACACCAGGTGTTGCAACACCCAAAGTAGCATATGTTGAGAAACAAATGACTGATTAGATAATATCAAAAACGAACAATATATCGTCAGTCTTGCTTCGAAAGATAGCTGTGTTGTACTTGAATTAATATTGACTGTTTTATTTCGACCTCTACAACACAAATTAAAAGCTCTAGTTATATAAAACATCACAAATTATTATGAGATTAATCAACTAATAAATACTGACAATCGCAAAAGTTATGAGCGTTTGACCTTTAACTTAATTGGTATTAGTAAAAGTTGTGAGTTTGACAAGTAACTTAACTGACAATATTAAAAGTGAAAGTTTAACGGGTAACTTCACTGACAATAGCGAAAATCTGGAAGTGTTTGATGCTCACAAGTGTCTGGATCATTTTCAGTCAAAAATACGACCTTGATAATTTATATTCATCATTCAAGAAAACAATCACTCCGTCATTACGATGAATACTTTCAGCGTATTAGAGTTAAGTATAAATATTAGTTTTGAAGTCGTGAAGTTTCTTTAGCTGTAGTGATCGAACTGTGAACTCTTAATGTCTCAACAACTCTCATAATGTTACTGATCCTTCTAGTTATATCAAGTAGCAAATAAAACTGACATCAGGTAATAATTATAGGTTACTCATACATTGTATTTGAGTAAAGGAACCATGTAAAATGTGACAAGTGTACTTGATACTTGAGTAAAGGAACAATGTAAAATGTGTCAAGTGTACTTGATACTTGATTAAAGAAACCATGTAAAATGTATCAAGTGTACTTGATACTTGAGTAAAGAAACCATGTAAAATTAATTGAGGGTAAATAGAAAGATTTCACTGATAATATAAGTTTACAGCAAAAAAGTTGTTATAGAATTTCTAACAGTGACTAATTATTGGGGATAAAGCACACGTTATAACTTTTTATGTCATAAAACAATCACCTTTAAATTATATTGCAAGAAACAAATACAAGAATAAATGTTTAATCATGTCTTTATTTAATACTACAAGAAAATGTGATATCAGGACTTTTTATTTCTCATAATTGTTTAAAAACTGTTGCATTTTTTTGTTTTTAGTTGTTCCAAGAAGCGAAACGCATTTAAAGCTACCTTCAACAGATAACATCTGAGGGTAATATCTCAGGATAATAACACTCTTGTAAGGGTAAAAACAAATCAAGCTCATGTCCTCATTACGAAGCTTGTTTGTCCACTGCTCTAAAAATGTTACACACTCGAGTAGACAGGAACTCCTTCAGAGTGTGACACTTCGTGGTACAGCGTGAGATAACAGCAAGCTTTACACGAAATGCTCGTAGTTTGAATGTTGCACTGAGTCCTACCTCAAGAACTGTACTGTTGTTTCGGTGTGCATAGAAAGACCGATAGCTCACTTTTGTCCATAAACTTTCGCGATGAGAAGTGATATGCGTCCTTATATTTTTCCTCATGGTTACCAAGCACCCTCAGGTAAGTTTATTCCTCGTGTTAGAACAAAACTACAAGCTTGGAAACATCTATGTGTAAATAATAAGCTAGATGAAAAACAACACAACCATGGTGATATAGTGGTATGAATTTTAAGTCTAAAACAAAACAAAAATAATATTTGTCTGATCATGTAGTAGATCACATTACTAACCGTGCAACTGGAAGAACTGTATTAAACATTAGGTTTCGTATTATGAGAACTAACCTGTATTTCATTTAGGTTTACCTAGGCCTACCGATGTTCTGAATCTGTGTTCTGGATTCACTGATTTTATAATTGTGAAAATATAAATGGCAAATGTTAAGTCCTCAGACGAACTTATAATTTCAACTAATTTATTTTCTGTGCTCAAGGTATGTGTAAACTGTACTGTGTAGATAATTAAAATAATATATTCTCACAAGTTAGACTCAGTAGAAAGTAGGGAAGGTTGCTTGAAATATCCTTGCGGTGTATATCAACGAAGTTAATTGTAAAGTATTTATTAGGAAAATGATATTCCATTATTACTACAATCTGATAGTGTTTCTATTTTCAATGGTACTCTTGTCATTTTTGTATAAATTGTCAGATTTTTCATTGTAAAACGTCTAATATTACACTTAATAATGAAAATATATCATTATGACAAGGAGAATAAATGTTGAAAAGTGTTTTGTTTGTTTATTGTCGAACGTTTACTACACTATGTGCTCTTTGTGCTGTGTTTTAAGGTTATAAACCATCACACTTCTTACGGCCCGGCATGGCCAGGTGGTTAACACACTCCACTCGTAATCCGAGGGTCACGGATTCGAATCCCCGTCACATGCTCGCCCTTTCAGCCGTGGGGGCGTTATACTGTGACGGTCAATCCCACTATTCGTTGATAAAAGAGTAACCCAAGAGTTGGCGGTGGGTGGTGATGACTAGCTGCCTTCCCTCCAGTCTTACGCTGCTAAAATAGGGACGGCTAGCACAGACAGCCCTCGAGTAGCTTTGTGCGAAATTCAAGAACAAACAAACAAACATATAGTTTTACACTCCTAAATCAGAGATGACTAGCGCAGATAACCTTCGTGTAACTTTGCGCGAAATTCAAACCCCAGTTCTTACTCTGAAACACCAAAGTGAACGCGATATTTAGGAAAGCAAAATTAGAAGTTTTCTCGATTTTTTACACATACGAGATGGGTAATAAATACGAGATATATATATATGGAATTCTGTTTTGAGCTATTTTTATCTTATTATGTGAGTGCATTTTCGGCAAATAAAACTATAAACTAATATAATTATTACCTGACGAGAAAATATAAATAGAACTAAACAGGTTAAGTGATAAGACAAAATTTGAGATATCTGATAACATTATCGCTTCAGTTCTCTTATATGGTTCTGAAATTTAAGAATGCTGTGGTAACTGAACTGTGAAATTGGTTAAGACATTTTGGCTGTTACTTGGAGCTGGCGTGAAACCCGTCACAAACAGAGAGAAATAAAGGCTACCAATTTGAATTCTCCAATAGGTATTTGAAACTTTATACGTCCCTGAACAGAAATATAAAAAGTCTTCTAACTTTGGAGAACCAAAGCCTATCATAACAATATCTCTACTTAGTGTCTCTTCTCAGCATCCATTAATCACAGTTATTTTATATTCACATCAATTAGATTGTTGTGATAGTTCTCGTAAAACTACATTTCTTATGAAATACTGGATCATTGTTTAAAAAACTACTTCATAACAAACAACAAATTAATTCCGCTAAATAAATCCTAGTATTAAAACTCTCTCCTTCACAGACTCTTATACAGGAGAAAAAGTGACAAAAGTTAGGAGCTATTTACTTCTACGTTAGCGATTGAATTAAACTAAAATGGGAACAGGTGGTGAATTGTTTGTTTTTTGGAATTTCGCACAAAGCTATTCTTGGGCTATCTTTTACCAACGAAAAGTGGAATTGACCGTCACATTGTAACGCCCCCTCAGCTGGGAGGGCGAGCATGTTTGGCGCGACTCGGGCGCGAACCCGCGACCCGAGGGTTACGAAGCGCACTCCTTAACGAGCTTGGCCATGCCGGGCCCAGGTGGTGAAATGGGGGAAATATTACAGGATAAAAAGAAGAACTGGTCTCATGTAGCTCATGAAATTCTGAGAAGTCGAATGTGATCGAGCAACACGTGGCTTTTATGATTATGATGCTATAATTTGGGTGAGTCATCAGCAGTCATTAAGGGTTGTGTATAAAATATATACTGTGTTTGTCTTCTTAGTTCAAAATCACACAATTAGCTAGCTGCATTGTGTCAATCGGAATTGAAGCTCGGATTTTAGTAGGTGAATTAAATTATATGTCTTGACTACTGGGTGAAGATGATTCATCTTCCTCGAAATAGACATCCTAGGATGTGAAATGATGTAATTAAGTTATAAATATATACGAGTATTTAAAGTTGGACAAATACTGGATAGCTATGATTTGATATTGTGTGGTTATAACATCAGAGCAAGCAAGACACAGTATTTCTAGTAGAATTTAAGCTGATACTTGAAGGTATATATGCACATTTACATTGTTATAAGGAATTCGCTACACATACGAATTTTACGGTATGTTTGGAATCTGAAAAAAAAAATGTTTGTTTTGTATATTCAAGCAGAGCAATATAAGAACTACCTGCTAAAACTACTTTTAACATTAAACTAATAGACTAGATGTAGGGCAACTCGCTTACCCAAAATACGGAGTAACACATTTATTTTCAAGCACCAAACCATGGATCCTCCGGTTCACTACTTGGCACTGGAAACCACTATGTCACGATAAGTGTAATAAAAATAATGAAAATGTTACCCTCTTTATTATGAATCGCCAAATCGTGATTCGATACAGGTTTTAATTTTCATATTTTATAATTTAATTTGTTTAATATTATGAACTATCTGGAGCACCAGTCAGTTAAACGGATAAAATAGTACTTCCTTTGTAACAAAGAATCGAAAATTGTTTTTCTATTAGTTTTTCTTAGCATAATAACTGGCATAGCCAAGTGGGTTAAGGTGTTCGACTCGTAATCTCTAGGTCGCGAGTTTGAATCTCCGTCGCACCAAACTTGCTCGCCCTTTCAGCAGTGAGAGTGTTATAATGTGACGGTCAATCTCACTATTCGTTGGTAAAAGAGTAGCCCAAGAGTTGGCGGTGTGTGGTGATGACTAGATGCCTTTCCTCTAGTCTTAAACTGCTAAATTAGGGACGACTAGTGTAGATAGCCCTCGAGTAGCTTTGCGCGAAATTCAAAACAAACGTAATAAGTACTAAAGAGTGCAATAAACATAAAGACGTCAGTACTGTAAAGAAAGATATGATTTTTTCAAAAATTCTATCAATATGTCCTTAAATCATTCTATATTAATGTCAAGTTTGGTACTGACTGGTCAAGAAATGTGGAGACGTGTAAGGAACAGATAAACACACACACGTTGACATTTATTGACAGAGATTATTTATATTCATTCAAAATACGTAAGAAGGCACAATATTTTCTGACAACGTCATAATATTTTTAATAATATACGTAAGCATCCACAAATGTGATAGTATTTTTGTTAAATATAAATTACCTATCTGTGTTCTGGACACCAGAAGGTATTTAAACCTGGTTTTTAGTGGTGCTGGTCCGCATGCATGCTGCTGTGCCATGAAGGAGCGTAACTGTGCGAGAAGTCACGGGTAAGTGACTAACAGTCATACTATAAGAAAGGAAAATTTAATTCTGAGTTCTTACGTTGAGGTCCTTTAAGACCAAACACGGTTATTATTTAACACCAAATGATTCTACGAAGTGGAAAACGTCTCCTCTCTAGGTGTTTTTCATTCTATAGATAGAATACAAACTTTAAAAAAAAATAGCATTTATCATATCCATTCTTGCTAACATCGCATATAACATTCGTAAATTATAATTTCTCACTATATATTATATTTCGTGACTCATAAGCCAGTCTGATGGCTTATAATGCTAAACATTGGATTTCGTTACCTACAGTAAGTAAAGCCCTGCATTTAAGCCTAATGAGTCACTTTGTACTTAACAAAGACAAAACATTTAATAGACATGTGATTAGTTCGTTTGTTTTGCGGCATTAAATATTAGATAGCTGCCATTTGAAACTTCAGTTCATCACGCATGATTTGGTGTGTTCTCACAAGACGGACGACAGACTAGTTCTGTATGTCTGCTATTCATTCTAAGTTATTAAATTTTATTGACCATGTATCGGACACTGAGAAGTGGAATGTAAGCTCGCCTGGTAGATTATTGCGGAACAAGTCACTGTGAAAATGAAATTTTATTTTCAGGACTTAAGTACCGGAGGGTATTTTCTTTTCGAAGTGTTCTGCTTTTGTTAAATAAAATAAGTCACAATAATACAACCAATTATTTTGCCACCGAGGTGTAAAATTACACTATATTTATTTATAGCTATATAATTATATACACATTAACTAATTACCTTATATTTCACTGTATTCAATATAGGTAGGGATAACAACAACATTTGAGTTCGGATGATCGATTTCCTTTACTATTTTACTTTCATATTTTTGTGTACCTACGCTTGCAAGGAAACTACAACACGTGTAGGATTTATTGAGTAATTTTATGGACTATTTATAAGTGAAAGTTTATTCAAAGTGATAAATATGGTAAACAAAAATATGCACGAACGGGAGATTTTAAGTTCCGAGAAAAATTTCTGTTCTAAGAAAAGGCCTAAGGAAACGCTTATTCGTGTTTAAACAAAACTTTATGTAGCTCATATGTTCATATGTTCTAGGTTGTGATTATATCTAAGTGAACGTCCTACTATGAGTATTCATACTGTTAGCAGTGGTCATAAGTAATGGCAGGGTGCACCAAACGTTTCAAGAGATAAACCGAAGTGTAAAATTACACTATAATTATATATATATTAACTAATTACTCTATATTCAAAATATAGACTTTTTTTGCTAATATGGCGTTATGTAAGTTTGCTTCCTTGCTTCTTCTATGTAGTTGGGTTTGTTAATTTTTGAATACGCAATTGGGTGAGGTGCACGAGACCTCTTCCTATCTGTACGTATCTGTAACGTTAAGCTTAAGATTTATTTTGGTAAAGTAAATGTCGTTGCTGTGACCAGGATTCCAACCTGGGTTATTGCGGCCTAACCACTAGACTATCACGGCACGTGTTGTATGAGTGTACAGTGGTAAAGTCTACGGATTTACATCGGTGGACTCGGCGGATATCCCGAAGTGGCTTTACTATAAGGAAACAAATAAACAAACACAAAGCCACGCAGTAGGCACCTCTGTGCTCTTCCCACCACAGGTGTCGAAACCCAAATTCTAGCGTTGTGGGTCTACAGGTAGGTTGGTTGGCGTTTTATGGCGCAAATCAACTTGTCTATCTGCACCATGAGTCTACAAACATACCGCTCTGTCACTGGGTAGCACGTACAGTTTATGATAAACTGGGTAAACACTCCCCTTCAGCAAACCAGAAAACACTTCTTTTTAATATCGATAAGCAAACCAAATAATGTCTCATTTCTTAAAAGAATGTTACTTAACAACTTTTTACCATTGACAACTGCTGACTTTGGTAGAAAATATTGCTATCTCATAAATCAACTAATTTTTATCATTAAAGTAAGAACACAGTACCTAGTTACGTTAGCTATATTCATTCCTGGGTTCATGTTATACTCAAACTAATAAACATTTATCTATTAAAAGGTGATTTCGCTTCTTCTTTGTGGGTATTTGGGTATGTTGAATTTTTAAATACCCAGGGGGGTCAGGTGCACAAGACCTCTTCCTCCATCCCTAGGTTTCATGTCGGCTACTACCACTATGCTGTTCTTGTAGTGCTTTTGGGCCAGATTAACCCTGAGTACTCTGGCCCTTTTCAGGGCATTTACACACTCATAAATTAATCAGTTCAATTTAATCTCAAATTATGATTAGTTATCAGGTTTACAATTAATTTTAATGAATGCACATTAATCAGTTATATGTTTCCTTTCGTGATAATTTTGTTTCGCGTATAGAAACACAAAGAGATATCTGAGTAAATTGTTCTTCATTTTAAACTAACAAATTTAATGAAAAACAGCTAGTCAACAGCTCATTGAGAGTCATTGTT
Source organism: Carcinoscorpius rotundicauda (assembly GCA_011833715.1). Taxonomy (NCBI): domain Eukaryota; kingdom Metazoa; phylum Arthropoda; class Merostomata; order Xiphosura; family Limulidae; genus Carcinoscorpius; species Carcinoscorpius rotundicauda. The sequence continues at coordinate 88,205,206 of CM022392.1, read as the reverse complement.
CATCTCTTGCCTGGGCGTGGCACAACGGTTAGTGTGCTCAGGCTGCGAATTCTGATGGTTAGGAGACTCGACTCGTAATCTTCGGGTCGCGTGATCGAATCTCTTCACTAAACATGTTGTGTTGGACTTTTCATCTGTGAAGACGTTATAATGTGAGAATGAATACCATTCTTCGTTAGTAGAAGAATAACCCAACAGTTGGCAGCATGTGGTTGACTAAGCTGACTTCGCGAAATTCAACAAACAAAACATTGTTGCAATACGTTACCCCGAATAAGAATTACATTTAATAAACTAAATTTAAACCAGGTATTCTGTACGACCACAAAACAGAAAACAAAATTAAGAAAGATGACGAAATATCAAAAAATTTAGATTTACTTGAAGAACAGTTAATTCAAACTTTTATATGCAAAAACGGCTCGTTTGGGTTGAGAAAATATTTTACAAAGAAGAGCGAACCTGACAATGACCGAAGAAGGTCGAAACGTTGTTCGCTCTTCTTTGTAAAATATTTTCTCAACCCAATCGAGCCGTTTTTGTATATAAAATTCTCAACAAGTGGGTTTCTCGACATCACTGGTAGATAATTCAAACGACATACATCCTGTTTCATTATGACAAAAACAAGCCTTCTCAAAGTAGACCAATAAGACCCCTGGAAATAGAAATGTTGGCCTTGCATAGTATGCCCTTATCATGAGAATCGAACTAATGTGTAGCTTTGTGATACAAAAAAAGATGACTGATTCTCTACTGTTATTTAATTAGGAAGTATAATGTACATAAAGTTATTATTTTAAACCCACGTTTTGAAATAGGGCAAGCTTTTTTTGGGAGGGGTAAAAAACTTGCGGTGTTGACTTATATTTTGAATGAATATTAGTCACACTGTTTTCATAACTAACAAAATATAACAAACGTAAGACATGATTATTTTTTATTTATTAAGTTATTTTCATACAGTCAACGAAACCCATCACTGAATTTTAACACTCGTTAAAGACAATTTAATTGACATGTCGTTCAGCTATTCGTTGAAATCTCACATGATGCTAATTAAGTTATAACAGTTTGAATTAACATGCCCAGAAAAGCCATTACATGTGTTAGAACAGTCCGAACATGTGTGTAAAAGCTTAATAAAATTATTAAATAGTATAGAACATTAATTGCAAGACACGTACAAATTAGAATAGAAATAGATTAGTACATGACCGGAATAACACGAGAATAGTTAATTTGATGCACAGTATCTACTCTGAGTATGGTGGTTTCAACCTGAACAACACATTGTAGCATTTTCCATTTGTGTATTGATGTTTACAGGGACCGGCATGGCCAAGCGTGTTAAAGTGTGCGACTCGTAATCTGAGGGTCGCGGGTTCGCATCCCCGTCGCGCCAAACATGCTTGCCCTTTAAGCCGTGGGGACGTTATAATGTGACAGTCAGTCCCACTATTCGTTGGTAAAAGGGTATCCCAAGGGTTGGCGGTGGGTGGTGATGACTAGCTGGCTTCTCTCTAGTCTTACATTGCTAAATTAGGGATGGCTAGCGCAGATATACCTCGTATAGCTTTGGGCGAAATTAAAAAACAAACAAACTGTTCACAGAAAGAGTAACTATTAGCAACACCCACCGTCTGCTTGATTACTTTTAACTGAATAGAGTGAATAACTGTCGCTTTTATAGCACACCTACATCTGAAAGCGCGAAGCAAGTTCATCGATACATTACGGGCTTGAACCTAGGACCTTCCGCTCCATAACTCATATGTTAACCTCTTGGCCCAATCATGTATTCAGTATATGAGTCAGGCAAGTGGAATCCATAACGTTAATAAGAATAAAGTTTTCTCTTCTCATTAATATTATAGTGGCAGAGACATGAGTTTTTAATAGTGCTGGCCCTTCAGCGGCACGGTGGTGTGTCTGCGGACTCTAGCCGCTAAAAACCGGGTTTCGATACCCGTGGTGGACAGAGCACAGATAGTCCATTGTGCTCAATTGTAAAGAAACAAACAATTCAATGGTACTGCGGAGACAGAAGTTTTCGACAGCACTGCCAATTAGATCTAGCTACTTCTAAAACATTATTCAGTTTTTGGAACTGATTATTCGAACTAATTAGTTATTCTTTATAAGCCACCACCCGACGACGTCTAGGAAGGATCAATTAAAGTTTCTCTGGATAGTAAAAGTTTAATTCTGCAATATATTAATTAGATGAATAAAAGAACACAAAAAAACTATGCTTGGAAAGTATTTCAACGTTGTCTCTTGATCCACTAATACATTTTACTTCGCACGTTCAACGTTGGCTCTTTATCAATTAGCCCCCCAGTGGCTCAGCGGTATGTCTGCGGACTTTCACGCTAAAATCCGGGTTTCGATACCCGTGGTGGGCAGAGCACAGATAGCCCTTTGTGTAGCTTTGTGCTTAATTCAAAACAACAACTTTATCAATTAATACAGTTTACGTCTCACGTTCAACGTTGGCTCTTTATCCACTAATACATTTTACTTTGCACGTTCAACGTAGACTCTTAATCAATTAATAAATTTTACGTCTCACGCATGTCCGTAAATCCTCAGCGTTAATCACAGAGAGAGACGTCTAAAAATACGTCGCCTCACTTTTAGGTTTATCATTTGACTTTTATCTGCTGCGTTTAATCTTACCAGTAAGTGAAACGTGTCAAGAGAATGGAAATGCGTCACGACATTTCGTGTCTGTAAAAGAATCACAAATAAGGGCAGTAAATACGTTTTCTTCTAATAGACTTCAAAAAAGGCTGTCGCTTGAAAAACCCGCGCTAAAGAACGTATTGTCATATAGAACACCTTCAACAAAATATCGTGATTACTGAAATAGATTATTGTTTCATTAAAAAATAGAACTCAAAATTCTCTGTTGCATAATAAACGACTGTAATATGCGTGGTAAATAGATGTGATAAAACATTGTGAATACCAACAAAGTCGTTTGTTTGTTTTTGAATATCACGCAAAGCTACTCGAAGGCTATCTGCGCGAGCACTCCCTAACTTAGCAGTGTAAGTATAGAGGGAAGGCAGCAAGTCATCACCACCCGCCGCCAACTCTTGGGTTGCTCTTTTACCAACAAATAGTGGGATTGACCATTACATTATAACGTCCCACGGCTGAAAGGACGACAATGTTTGGTGTGACGGGGATTCGAACCCGCCACCCTCAAATTACGAGTCGAAAGCCTTAACCCACCTGGTCATGCCTTAACAAGTCGTAAAGTATCATTAATTTATCAAATTAATCAGAAGAAATAATGTTATGTTTTATTCTTTCTCTTGAAAAACCAAAGAGATTGGATAGAGAATGCAGTGTCGAAAATATGACTACTGTAAATACCTACGACCGTACTTTGCCAGTTTATAAAAGACGTTCTTGCGTCCATGCCATAACAACTGCTGTACCGTTAACCCTTTCACTGATACATTTATAGATAAACAATTGTATTAATGTCGCGTTTAATTACATATTCATAAAGAAGAAGACACATATTTTAAGGTTTCAATATTAAAAAAAAATTCGAAACTGGTAATCTCTGGAAAAGTTTGAGATGGATAGCTTTTCTTCTAAGTGACAACAAAATCCAAACTCTCATGGCAGAAGTAGGAGGGCACATACATGGTGTCGAAAGAGCTTACATATTTTTAAAGCACATATTATTGTATAGAACCTCATGAAATGTAATTGTAAAACATATAATTTTAGAAGTACTGTTGATATTAATATCATTTGAAGATGTACAGCAAATATAAAAGCTTTTTATTTAAACCAGGATTATTTTTAAATCAGTCACACCTCAAGTATTTCCAATTTAAATACTGGTAAACTCGTTATTTAATCTTTAATTATGTCCAATTTCAAATCTGTTAAAGTCATGATTCACTTCTTTAATTTATCCAATTTCAATACCGTTCGAGTCATGATCAGTGATGACGTTCAAGTCATGATTCACTTCTTTAATTGTGTCCAATTTTTGTATGTTAAGTTCATGATTCACTTCTTTAGTTTTGTCCAATTTCAATGTTGTTAAAGTAATTATTCACTTCTTTAATTGTGTCCAATTTTAATTTTGTTAAAGTCATGACTCACTTCTTTAATTATGTCCAATTTCAATACTATTAAAGTCATGATTCTTAGTCAGATATTGAAACACAAACAGTCTATATTTTTGCCGGTTTTTATCTTATCTTCCCAACATTAGAAAATGTCCAGTGTCTCAAGAGTAAGTCTGCATGCTTACGACGCTAAAAATCAAGTTTCGATACCCATTGTAGGCAGAGTAGAAATAACTTGCAAGTAAAAATTTCTCAGGTTTTTCAATACTAAATTACAGATTGTATTTCACATTTTAGTTAATTATTATGGGTAATTTCCTTGTTTTTAGCTTTTAACTAATATTTAGTATGTACAACTGCAACCAATCTGTGGAGGATTCTTTCACACTTTCATTCTTCTATGGTTAATAGTTTTTACAGAACTCTTTTGAATCAAAGTTTGAGCTAAAATATGTCTTTTTGTACTTAAAATGCTGTTTCTATATTTATAACGATACAACTAAAAAGTGCTACCCAGAATACCTCGAGCCTGTTTGTTACATTCTGGTTCAGGGATGATACCTCTGAAAGTTAATTATACGTTATAAAAACAAGCGGTCAGACCCTTTGTTACCCTAAGAACTCCCACCATTCTCGATTTTGGTTATTTTGATGTCAGTGGTAACGTAACAGTAATTTGTAAAACGACTGCGAACCAATCTCAGACCACATATCTTGATATATCTTCCACAAATCTTCTACAGCAGGAAGACATTGTTTTTCAAAGTCACATTTAAGTAGACCGAAAGTATAAAAATCTATTAGAATTGTATTAAAAGCCTTGATATGTAGGTCTTCGAATGGAATGACCATGTCATCAAAACAGTCACTGATTTTGAGGTGTAGATGGAAGTCTGTGAACTTGTGGCTTTTTAAGTTTCAAATAGTTGTTTATTGTTTATTACCTTATTAATGGTGCCAAGATATTTGCTTAGTTTCGGTGTAATAATCTTTTGGGTCAGAAGACTCTTTTAGTAAACATAGTTTTCAGTTTGTGAGTGACAGAGATAGTTTCAGATTGGTTTGGGGCGTAGTTTTGGAGACTAATGTTGTCCTAAGTGTATCTGGATCAAAGATAAACAATAAAGAATTCCTCCTCCAGAATCTCGTCCTCTTCTGATCTTTACCATATTTAATCTCTTCAGACAAATGTCATTTCACTTAAAAATTTAGAGAAAATTTATTCAGACAGAAGTCTATTTGTGATAAAATTGCTCTGTAGATTGGTTTAGTGTTCATCGTGGTTTTTATTTTAGATATTTTTACAATTCTACAAAAGGTCTTTCTGCAATATTTATCCTTACTTTTGAAGTAACAGACTCCAAGGAAGGCGTCTTTCAACAATACTAACGGTCAATATTTTGACTATTCAAGTCGAAGAGCTGGCTTTATTTGTCTTTTCTATAACACGCTTACGGTTTTAGAGTACACAGAGCGATTTTACCGCAACGGGACTCGAGTCGTGAACATTTAGATTCACGTTTCTGCATGTTAACAATTAAACTGTTTAGCTTAAATTTATCACAAATCAAAAACATATAGGTACTAAATATCAAGTATTTGGCGCAAATGCTCACTTGTACAGCAACGCACCACTGCACTAGCATATAAAACTTGTTTTTATATAGTGTATTAACCTCTTTCATTGCAGATAATCTTTTGCAATAATAAATGGTGGCTATCAGATAAGCTATCATTTTTTATTATTATTTCGCGTAGCTCCGTGCATGTCAACTGATACAATTTGCATTTTATCAGTTAAAATTATCTCCCTAGGCTTAGTCATGAAATTATGTCCTATCTTTCTCTTCAGCTCTTCCTGGAGTTCCAATTAAAATGCTAACAAACGTGGATAATTTAAACTGAACTGTAATTATCAAAACTCGTGAGTGAGAGTGAAAGAGAATATTTTACAATATGTAAACCACATTACATCTACTACATCCAGTGATGAACAAGCCTTCGTTCAAATATCAAGTCTCATCAGGCCAGCTGGGATACGGCAGACATCGTAATAGTTATGGAGTTATGAATACATAGGATGAACAGAAAAGTGACCTACTCGAAAATGCTATTAATTTGTTATATAGCTTATTAGATAACAGAAAGATAAGTAAAACAATGTGTTTGGAACACATTCGACAGGATCTGTTTAAATATCATCTCAAATACTAATTTTAACTTGGGATTTCATAAATATCTGAACGTTTCATTGTTTTAGTTACATATTATCATAACAAGTGTTGTGTGCCTACTGTAGTTTCTTAGATCTTTCTATTCCAATTAGTCTACAAAACGATCAAACAAGTATGTTTAAAATAATCGAACGTAAAAATGAAACTCAAAATTATACACACCAGTTTCACAAGTTAATATCTAGTCGGTATTTATTTAGATTTCAGTTCTGCCTCACATCAATGTAACATGATTTCATTAAGTTCGTACAGATGTTCCTGAGTAATTGACGGCCATCCTTCTTTAAGTATTTCAAAAAGTTCATCTTCTCTGTCTGACTTGTGAGCTTTCGTTAGTCGGTTCAACTCAGCCAATAAATTTTCAATTAGATTGATATCTGGTGATTGGCCTGGCCGTTCTATAACATCAAACCTCTTATTTCTAAGATATTTTTAACGACTATACAGTCTCTATATAGAGAAACTTGTTTAATCATTTTGTGGGTTAATTGGAATAGGAAAATATAAGAACCTACAACAGGCACACGACACCTGTTATGAGGAAATGTAACTAAAGTTATGAAAAGTTCATGTATTTTCTAAATTCACTGTTAAAGTTAGGATTTAAGGTCATGCTTGAATAAAGCTTGTCGAATGTGTTCTAAACACGTATTGCTTTACTTATCTATCTGTTATCTAATAAAAGATGTAACAAATTAACAACATTTTCAAGGAGGCCATTTCATTGTCTACATCCAGTATGTGCTAACCTTTCATAAACATGTATTGTGGTATGAACCAGATTAAGCAAGTGAAGGGGAAGTGTTCACAGTTTTATTCAAGTAATAAATAAACCAGTTTTAGGGAGAAAAGAATTAATAACACAACTTTATCTATTTTTAATATTAACACCAATTGTTTTTAAGTTAGTATTGTTTATAAATATTGACATTACAAAGAGAAGTTAATAAAATTATTTTTGTAATATACTGTTTGTTATTGAGTATAAAGATACACAGAGGAATATCTGTGTTCTGCCTACTACGAGTGTCGAAACTCGGATTTTAGAGGTGTGAACCTCTAGACTCAACGCTGAACCCATGTGGAGTGTTCGAATCGTAACAAAATTAAAGTGTTTTCATAACACCTCATTGACATTAAACACACTTTAGGTTCCAGTATAAACCATGAGTCGTAATAGTCATACGACTTGTAAAATTCGTACTCTAATAATTATTCACAGAAAGTACTACACACGTATTTTGTCACTTATCTTTATACTCTTGGCTGACTTAGTTAGTCAGGTGTGTACATTTATAAGTATTTTATTCTTACATACGATAAAGGAATAGTTTATATTTGTTATACGGGATAAAGAACAGTGTTCTAGATAGTGTTAAATGTCTTCGATGTTACAATTGTTGTAACTTGTACGGAAGGAAGTGCAGAGTTTATAAGTGATATTTGGAAACATATTTGAACATGTTTGAACACAGCATGTAATTTTTAATTAAATTATTCTAACTTACAATAATAAATTATATATGTTTTTTTTAATATTCTTGGTTTGTTTTGAATTTCGTGCAAAGCTACTCGAGGGCTATCTGCGCTAGTCATCCCTAATTTAGCAGTTTAAGACGAGAGGGATGGCAGCTAGTCATCATCACTCACTGCCAACTCTTGGACTACTCTTTTACCAACGATTAGTGGGATTGACCGTAACATTAGAACATTCCCACGGTTGAAAAGGCGAGCATGTTTGGTGTGACGGGGATTCGAACCTGTGCAGGGCCATATTCCTGATTGTGATTGAGGAAAGTGTAGTGTCCTGAATAATCTTAAAGGTGATAGAGAATGAAAATGTAATGTTTTAAATCATATTAAGCGTGAGTGAAGACACAGTTAAGTTAAACTGTATGTAAGGAGATGTAGTATTTTAAAATGATTTCTACTCGTTAATAAATATACTACAATTCTGATTCATATAGGTTTCATAACTTGTTCTAGTTTAAATGGCAGTTGTGTTACCTAATTTAGAAGGCAATGCAGTTTACTTCACAAACACTTCTACATTCGAAATAGAGAAACTGGTCTAGGTCACGTGACAAGTGCCTTGTTTCTGGCTGAAACCCTCTTCATTCTACTGTGGACTACTTCACATATCATACGTATTTTAATCACCAGTTAAATACACAGTTGAAAACATTAGAATCAAGTGTAATAACTGAAATGGTATAATATGTATGCAAAAACGGCTCGTTTGGGTTGAGAAACTTTTTTTTACATAGAAGAGCGAACAACGTTTCGACCTTCTTCAATTATCGTCAAGTTCACAAAGAAAGAAGTAACTGACCGGAAGCTGACCCCATGTTTGGAAGGGGTTGTGTAACTGAGTGTCGGAATGTAGAGGGCGGTGTTAGATGTTTGAATATATAATTTTATTTATTTTATTATATTAATATAGGTATAAAGACTTATTTATAAAATACAATATGGTAACTGCCACGACTTCTATATTGGAGAAACAAGTAGAAAAAGGGAAACCAGATTCAACGAACATAAAAAGTCACTTTCACACTAACTAACCGAAGAACTTAAAACTACCCTACTGATCCAATACATTCTAATCTTCACATTACCTGTTTTTCACTATCGCCACTCGCTATAAAGGAGGCCACACCTTGCACCTTATTAAGTATTTCTTATTAGAGTTTTTCTTTCTAATACCACTGACTATTAATGAGGCCACAAGTTGCATCCTATTAAGTATTTTTATTACCCTTGTTTTTTTATAATACAACTGACTGACTATTAATGAGGTCACACATTGCATCCTAGCGGGTAGTTTTATTTACTTTGTCTGTCACAAAACTCAGTGTAAAGAACAGACCAAAGTAATGATGTGAAGCCAGTCATTTTCTATATACGATACATACAGTATCCCTATATGCGATACAGATGGCATCCCTTCTGTAATTAGTGGAATCAATTGAAATACCAATGATAGTTCTTGTTCATTTTTGTGGCTCCTACGTTACTAGGGGCACTGCGAATAATAGCAGTGATTCCAATATCAGTATGACTCTGTAAACAATTGTCACGAACCCAATAGCAATATGACTCCTATGTTATTAGAGACCCTGTAAAGAGTAGCCATGAACCCAGTAGCAATATCACTCCTATATTATAAGAGACATTGTAAACAATAATCACAAATACATTGCCAATATGATATTATAAACTTGTGTTTATCAAACGGTCTTTATCAGTTATTCTGTAGTTAATTATAAATTAATAATTATAAATCAAAATATTTTAAGAGTTCATTAGCTCAAAAGTTCATGTATAGTCCAGACGAAATAGAAACTCGGGTTACAAGTAAACACGTCCATCAACTCAGGTAAATGCATTTGTTGTGGGTGAACTACTGGAAGTGATACAGTTCCTTTCAAATTCATTACACTTAGTTCCTGGTTGTGTCTCCAGCTCATATATACATATATATATGATAAAATAGTTTACTCACTCTCACTTTGATCGAATTAAAAGATTCCAGATATTCACATTTCCAAGTAATAATATTTTCTATTATTTTTACTTCGTGTTATGTTGGCACTTACGGTCGAAGATGAAAATGATTAGTTTTTCTAACGTCTCTGTGTCTGTATACGTTAGACTATTCTTCTATCAAGTATCGTTTCTCGTGAGGCTCCATATTGAAGAGATAACAGCTACTGTGCAGTTGAAGGTATGCTGGATGTAAATTCTATAGCATTTTACGAGTTACACTCTGTTAGTTTTGAACACAATATCTGACTTTTTTTTCTCAAGAACTGTGTTAGTCAGATATATATAATTACACAGCTGCAGATTGGATTAAGATATATAATTGTATAGCTACAGATTAGGTAAGATATATAATTTTATAGCTACAGGTTAGGTTAAGATATATAGTTATATAACTGCAGGTTAGAATAAGATATATAATATAATATAATATATAGCTACAGATTAGGTTATTTAAGTCGGTCTGTTAAAGTCTTATTCCATGTATATATAGAGAGCATTAGATATAACTCCTTTATGATTCTATATTTACCTCTTCCTGATGACAACACAGTTTCTTTAAAAATTGTAGGTTTCAGCACAACCGACTTCGAAACTTCTTGAGTAAACATGAAAAGTTTTCGTATAAATGAGGGCACCAGTAGAGCCATTTGTACGATAAGCAGTCGTGAATACATTCTACAAAATATATGTCAAGGTCATGCAGTACTAACTTCACTACACAAAACATGTAAACAACTGTAATGTCGAGAAGTCGAAAATAAACACGGAATACATGAGATGAATCACAACTTTTGTTAACGTACTATTACTAGACCGAGTATACCATTCTCGTCTTCAGATAAGCTACTTTTGTCTATGTTAATTTGGATTTTATCGTATTCTTATTGTCATTGGTATTACCATTGTTTGTTAATTCGTCTTGGGGCGTTTTGTGGAGAAAAGCGCTTATCCTGCCTTACTTTCTACCCATATTATCCAATGTCGTGGTACGTAAAATCTGTAATTTGAAACATCACGAGTTCAAGTAAAGACTTACATGGTTTGGTGGTTGGTACACTGAACTCGTAATTTGTGGGTCGGAAGTTCGAGTTCCGTCATCATACAAGTGCGCTCTTTCACCCGTGGGGATTTTATAAGGTGACGACCACAAAGTAAGTAGCTCTAGTTATTGGTTGATGGTGTTGACTATGGGCTTTCCTTCCAGTCTATCACCTTTAAATTAGGGACAGCTAACGCATATAGCTCTCGAGTTACTTTGGGCGAAATTCAACAGATAAATAAATGCGATAAACCAGGTTTATGCGATATTTAAAAATATCCACATAATTATTTGTTGAGGGGAAAGGGAAACACAGGTCAGATGACTCCCACTCTCTGTTCATACGGAATATTAAATTCATTTTATTAAGTTAAACTAGAAAGGAAAGATTAACACAGAAATTGATATTGTTGCTCAAAAAATTACTTTGATTCGGCTAATTTTAAGGTAAGGACATTTAAACTGGTTTTCAGACAAACTCATATTTATAGGACTAGAATAAAGAGAATTGTAGATAAATACCACAGTTTTGTTTTTCAAAAAATTGCCCTTACTTAAATTAAAGGTAGTTTGTTTGTTTGTTTTTGAATTTCGCGCAAAGCTACACGAAGGCTATCTGCGCTAGCCGTCCCTAATTTTGCTCTGTAAGACAAGACGGAAAGCAGCTAATTATCACCACTGTCAACTCTTGGACTACTCTTTTACCAACGATCAGTGACAACGAACGGTTGAAAGGAAAATCATGTTTGGTGTGACGGGGATTCAAACCCGCGACCCTCAAATTAGGAGTCAATAAAACTGACGAACGTTTAACAATAGAAGTATAGATACTAACTCCTTATGTATACTTATAAACATTCAGGGGACACTGGAATGAGATAACTGTCGTTTATTATAAATACTGATTACTAGATGATGTAACCTTTCAACGCACGGGAAAGGTAAAGGAAACCTCGAGGGATTGTATGAAAAAAGGAACAAGTCCACACGCAAATCCTCCATATCTCTCCCCAGGGAGCTTAAATGATACATGTTTGGCGAGAATAGGTGAAATAGTTTGGCAGTTACAAGTAGACACAACGCACATAGGAAGACATAGATAAGAAGTGGGACGACCCCATGTGTCACTTCTCGGAGGTTACCTTCCAGGTTTAGTGGAAATGAGTGTAATATTTTACGAATTGTAACCACACACAGAGACTTTTATATCAAATAGCGTTTAGGACAAGGGAAAAGGTGTTCCATTTATAAGCTATATATTTCAGTGAAATAGATTTATGTTCAATTCTGTGATGGATATTTCAGCCAAAAATATCGTCAACAGCGAGGGGGTATCCATCTGACGGAACAATGCATTTTTAATCTCTGTAAGTAAAAAATTCAGAAAACTTTATTTGATCAGATATACCGATTACTGGGTTGAACATTTAGTTACACTTAAGTAAGCAAGTATACAGCTTGCTATAATCGAAAATTAATATTAATTATTTAGGTAACAAACGTGGCCAAGTACTTAGCGTGCCCGCATCTTGAATCCCGTATTTAATGACTCGTTTCCTGCTGCCATATGAACGATTCTGCAATTTGGGACCGTGTATGCGAGCGCGCAAAAGTGTGACAAAGTCGTTGAGAGTTGATTTGCAACGTACAGTTACACAATCGTACATTCGCGTTCTCTTCCGCGGGAAATCGAACCTCGGAAGGGAAGAAGAGGTCCGAGTGAGCCTGACCTTTCCTGGTCCGAAAAATTCACCACTCACGCACAGGGAAAGTGATAAGTTCATCAAATTCATCTATTCGGTGACATAAGTATAGCCGAAACGTTGGGTGTTTTAATCACTATCCTAGTCCACCAGCTTAAAATAAGAGATAAGAATGAACAGACAGCCCTATAAAACGAGCATTATTTTTATATTCAGAAGATTTATCAATACGATATAAATCGAATTTCAATTAGTTAAAGCCCAGACCAGGATGTAAAATATTGCCCTTCAATGAACAGGAAATAGGCTACTAATAAAAGAAAATATTCTCTGTGTAACTAAGCCACAAAGCAACGTGTTACACTATTTTAAAACAATGGGTGTAATAAATTACCCTTTATTAGAACCGGAATGATAGCTTAAAACACCCGAAATTACTTAGCAAGATAATAAACTAAATAAAAATAAATTAATAAAAAACATTCGCCTGAAACGTTGTAGTTTTTTAGCTTTTTTTTTTTAATTTGATGATATCTGTTCCCCCACTTAATTATTTTCTAGCTTTAATCACCTTATCGTTTCTTTGAAATGCTAGAGTTTGAAATTAATTTTGGAGATGATTATACGTGATGAGTGAAAAAAAACCCTGACAGTTCATTCTGGTTAAATTCTGCTTATATTATTAAGCTACTAGAAACGTGAATAAACTTGTAAAACTGAAGTTTAATTAATCAGCATTTGGAATACGGTTAAACTCGCCGAGTTGATTACCAAGCGTTTTTCTACACAACATATGATAGAAAATAAAAGTAGAATGGGCTTTTAAAATGGGCCTTTAGCATGGCCAGATGGTTGGGACGTTCGACTCTTATTCTGAGGGTCGCTGCTTCGAATCCTCGTCACACCAGACATGCTCACCCTTTCAGCCTTGGAGGCGTTATAGTGTTACGGTCAATACCACTTTTCGTTGGTAAAAGGAGTAGCTCAAGAGTTGGCGGTGGGTGGTGATAACTATTTGCCTTCCAGTTTACGCTGTTAAATTAGGGACGGCTAACGCAGATCACCCTCTTGTAGTTTTGCGCTAAATTCATAAACAAACAAATCAATTTTTGAAATAATTATGGCCGTTAGCAATTTCCTCCTTCCGGTGGATTAATGTTGTTCGGAAGGTCGTTGAATATTTACTTAAAAGACTTCTAATGTACTGAAAAAAGACAAAATTAAATGGATATTTCTATTTTAAACCTGTTTTCAGGATCTGCAAGTGGTTGTGAAAGTACTGGCACGGATTCGTAAGGCCTAGCACAAGCACAATTAACACTTCAGTTGTGATTTGTAAACAAATTGATAAAAATTATACTTTACCAACTTAGGTTAGTTCGTGTCGTAAATGTTTTTTTATATATATAAGATGATAATCTAAATACAGTCACAACTACTAACTAATGTATCTCCACGCACGTACGCAGAGGGGTTAGTTATGGTTACATGTATATAGTTATAGCTCAACTGCTTATGGTATTTAAAGTTTTCAACACAGTCCACAATATTCTGATAAAGTATTAGCATTGTGTGGCTTGAAACAGTTACATACAAATGAATTACGTTTATACTTTATATTTAGAAGTCCAAAATCATATTGTTACTGTCAGGCTTAATAGGCCAAATTCTTTACAATAAACGTCCATAACTTGCTGGTGACAAATTTTAACGATAAACAAACAGAAAAACAGTCCATTTGCTTTAAAATAGTATATTAAAACTAGTCAAAGTTACATACAAATGTTCGTTACACTGTTGGTTATCATAGTTGTATCGAGAGCTTTAAATACTTGTCTGTTTTTCGTCAAACTATTTATTTTTTAATTTTGCGCAAAGCTACAGGAAGACTATCTGTGTTAGCCATCCTAATTTAGCAGTATAAAACTAGAGACAAGGCAGTTAGTCATCACTACCCACCACCAACTTTTGGGCTACCCTTTAACCAATGAATAGTGGGATTGACCGTCTCTTTTTAACGTCCCCACGACTGAAAGGGTGAGCTTGTTTGGTGGGACGGGGATATTTTTCCAAAGTTCGTACAGGAAAGTCCAATAACTTTAGAACACAACAATTAAGAAGACGAATTATTCTTCTCTGCTCTGTTATTACAATATAGTTTGTGATAATGCCAGTTTAAAAATCGCCACTATATGCTCTCTATCGCTAAGTTCACAGACACACAGTTTAGACCTAAGTAATAATCTTTCGAGGCATATTTATACCCCGACAAAAGTCTAGGATATTGCACACAGTACCAAATATTTGTTTCAGTAGTGCATACATACATGTACATAAATGACAGTTGATGTTTAAAATTGCTGATATACTATTGTCACTCAGGGTTATTTAAATTAGTTACTTAACAATTACTACCTAGTTTGTATGAAAATAGTACAGTACTTTACTAGAATAAATCTTACATGGTTATGTTAATTTAAATCCAGTTCCTCAGTGTTACAACAGAATGATGATTTGTTAAGTTTTTATTGAATGTTTACGAATTTTGTTGGGAACAGCCATGCAATTATTAAAGGTATATTTCATGTAAAATTGCTGCTAGTTTTAATCTTATAGCACGTTTTTTTTTTGTCGTTTTATTAAAATTTTCTGGGAGAACACGAACAAAACATAATCTTGTAGCATTTGATGCTTTGTATAGTGACTGTAAATTGGGCAATATATCTTGGCTTTCGAGTTCACAAGCGTTCTGGATACGAGCCTAGTCAGTCTGTTGTATCCTAGTCGGCCTAAAAGGTCTTGGTGTCGGTTAAAAAGCCTTCTAGGTTGACATATTATTACATATACATATTTTACTTTCAGTCATAAGTTCTTAGATATCTAGCATATTGGAAAGTATTTACGTGAGATAAAGCACGTGTCGCATGACTAATGATAAGAACAGAACCTAGACTTAGTCCTGAAACGTCGACTTCGACAAAAAGAGTGTATTTCGATCAGTTTCGTGTCTTTTTTCCATGCTTATATACTACATCGTGTTAATAATTCAGTACATTGAATAACCAATAAAGAACTTGAAATGAAACATACGTAAAATTAAA
Organism: Carcinoscorpius rotundicauda; assembly: GCA_011833715.1. Taxonomy (NCBI): domain Eukaryota; kingdom Metazoa; phylum Arthropoda; class Merostomata; order Xiphosura; family Limulidae; genus Carcinoscorpius; species Carcinoscorpius rotundicauda. Next base: position 88,189,477 of record CM022392.1, on the reverse strand, counting down.
GTTCCCGCTGCTAGTTTCGAACCAGTGCTATGTGCAGTAATGTTATTTCTATTCTTTTGTATGTTTCTTTTAATTTTACCCAGCAACTGCTTTCTAAAATTGCTTTTACATATATTTCTCCTTTGTTTAACCTGCACTTGCTGTTTGGAAATAGTTTACATTATATTTAAAATCATTCATATCAAATGTTGTTAAAGTTGGTTAAACGCGAACAGTTCATCTTTAATAAAGGCGGATAATTATAATTCTTCTCACTGTTGTATCTAAGCAACTCGTTCTAATCCACGTGCACGTTGTTGTTTGTATTATTATTAACAAATAGGTCAAAATACGAACATTACCGTATCGTTTCTGAAGGACCATTCACTCGTTTCATGCACAGTACTCACCAAGTAAAGGAATGTTGTCATAGAAAGCATGTTTGCATTTATTCTGATACAAAACTTTTGAAAAATGCATCTGAATAAAGTTTACTTAAATATGATAAGTTCTTGACTTTATACAGCAATGAAAGCTTCAAGCTCAATAACGAAACCAATGAGAAATTCTAATTAAAATAACTTTAAAACGCTTTACGTTAACATGTATAAATACTCCACACCCTCAGCTCATCATAGTGTAGAGTTAATAACAGTAAACTGATTTTGAAAAACGAAGAAAAGTTAGGCAGACTTTTATCTGTTACAAAATATAACATATGGGCCACTCTGGCATGGGAAAATTTATCACGTATAGTTGTAACGTCTATCCCCAGGTGTTACAGTGAGATAATATCTCGTTTATTAAATTGAATGATGAACTGTTTGTATAATGTAATAGTGGCACATTTATACAACCAGGAGGAATTTGGGCATATTGTTTTAACTCCAAATTTATATATTGAGGAATAATAAAAGGTTTAACGTACACCATTGTTATTAATTCTTGGTTTAGATATTCCGTCTGAGGCTTGCTGCCGCTGTAATGTTTCACTCTCTCTCCAGGTGTTTTGGTATATTCATTTGTATACTCTGAAGGTATACTAGACCTCTTTCTCCTTCCATTACTCAGTTGGAATGGCCTGATTAATATATTCCCAGTAAATACTTCTGAATGGCTGAAGTAATATCATAACTTTAATCTGGTCCTTTTCAGGAGAATGTCCATTTATATAATTATTTCATTTTTGTAAATTTATTTTTTATAAGTCTAGAACGTAGGTGGCCTGTTTTATTTTAGCATTAGTTTACTATTATTGTTTTGAATTTGATTTTGTCTTAAAGATCTGATGTACAACTTTAATGGGGAGAGATTTTTAGGTCTCTCTTCATCATATATGCAATATCTGTCTAGTTCACATAACAACTCAGTTTTTCGCCAATTTTTATCAAAACATTGATATGAATTTTGAGGACGTTGTTTTAGGTACTCTGTATGCTGATGTAATTAGTGTATTCTGTAAAGTTTGTAGTTTGGTTTGAATTTATTTTTCACTTTCATTGATCGATGCAGAAGCTGCATAGCCTATTACAGGTCTAATATGTGTCTTGTGTATTTTAATGATGTGTTCTGGTGTTGCTCCATAGTTTTTACCAGTTAGATTCCTAGAATAGTTTATTCTTCGCAAAATTTCACTTTTTATGTTATTTACATGTTTTATCCATGTAAATTTCAAATTATATGTTAATCATAAAAATTTTGCAAATGTAGCAGCTTGGAGAAGCTTTTCGTTCATGTAGATCTGGGGTTGAACCTTTTGATGTTTCGTTGATTTTGAAAATTTCACTAATTGTGTCTTCACTGTGTTTATTTTAATTCTATATTTTTGGCAGTACTCACATAATCTGTTTAGTTGTGGTTGTAAGTTAGTGGCTGCTATTTCTGGTTATCGGCACTTTTCCAAATTGCTACATCATCAGCAAACTGTGACGAGTATCCATGGTTTGGGTCTTTAAGTGGCATATTATTCACATACATGATGAAGAGAATAGGACTAACCACCCTCCCTGAGGGATGCCAGCTTCTGGAGTGAAGAACTCCGAAAAAGTTTCCTCGACGTTTATTCTACATTTTCTATTTTCCAAAAAGTTTGATAACCAACGAATAATTCCACGCGGTAGTCCCATTTCATACATACGGAACCGAAGACCATCGTGCCATACATTGTCGAATGCTTTCTCGATATCGAGGAAGCAAGCAACAGTGCACTTTTTTATTAAAGCTGTTTATTATTGTTTCAGTTAATCTAATTAAGTGATCTGTTGTTTGTCTATATTTTCTAAATCCATTCTGTTCTTCTGGTAATTTTGATGTTATCTCCAAGAATGTGGAGAGTCTATTACTTATTATTCTTTCGAGAATTTTGCCTGCACAGCCAGTCAGGCGGATCGGTCGATAACTGTTTCGTTTATTGGCTGTTTTTTCTTCTTTGTGGAACATTAAAATATTAGCTTGCTTCCAAGAAATTGGGATGTATCCAGAGTAAAGAGATAAATTAAATATAGCTAATAGGTGGTCAAATAATTTTGGAGTGCCTTTTATGAGAGGAATTGTTTGTATTCCATCATTTCACGTTGCTTTGTTTTTTGAATTCTTGATTGCTTGTTCGAGTTCATTCAGTTTGATTTTTTTGGCAAGTAATAGGGTATTGTAGTCATATGTATTATTAGTGTTGCTGTTTATAATGTTGACTAGAAAGTGTGGTTTATATAATTCTATGTTATTTGTTACGTGGTTGTTTATTTTACTGTAGTAATAGTTGTTCATGTCCGAGTCATTGTGTGTTTTAAATGTGTTTTGCAATTGATGTTTGAAGGCTTCTGCTTTTTTGTAATCAAATTTTTCTTGCCTACTGATTTTATCTTTATGAGGGGTGAGATTGAAGACACACCATATTGGGAGATGGTCGCTATCAATATCTTTTCGCACATTAAAGTTTATTATCTTTTGTCTCACATTAAAATAGGTGAGACAGATGTCTAGGATATCATTTGAATTTGTTAGATAGGTAGTGTGGGTAGGTGTATTATCATTAATAAGGGATATGCTATTGTTATCTATGAATTGTAATAGGTGTCTGCCATTTGAGTTAGTGGATTTACATCCAAAGTTCTTATGTTTGCTATTCAGATCACTTATTACAATTGTATATTGGTTCTGAGAAAAGATGAGATTTATGTCTGTACACTTTGTTGGAGAACAGTATAATCCTGCTATTGTTATTATCGAGTGGTTTTCTCAGAGGATATTAACCACTATATTTTCATTGGCGCTGTTCATTTGGATTTCAATAACAGAAAGATGGTTTTTATACAGTAATATAATTCCTCTGTTGGTGTCTTGATTATTTGTTCTATCTTTTTTTTATTGACATATAGTTACATATTTTAAATCTATTCTTGGGATAAATTAGTGTTTAACATATAATAAGGATATCAGAGTTAATATCTTTTATTAATTCTTCGATCTCGTGTTTCTTGGAAGCAAGTGCACCTTGGACGTTGATGCTTAAATCTATGAATTTTAATATTCTAGCATGTATCCTGTGATTGTTGTTATTAGTTGCGGTATGTGTGGTGTTGTGATTTTTAGCTATGTTTATGAAAAGGTCTATGCTATTTTTCAATTTGTTCGTTTTTGTAAATTCTGTAATGAACTCTGTAAGAATGTTTTTAATCAAATTTACTATTAGACTTGTTTCATCGTTTGTGTTTTACTGTAAGATTGTTGTTTTCTCGGTTGCTTGTTGTATCTGTTATTTTGTTCGGTTCTTGTAAAGTGGTTACTGTTTACGTTGAATTTTGTTGTTCTTTTGTTAGTGGTTTTGGTTGTATAGTGTTTCTTTCAACTTTTGTGTATATGTAATTGGTCCTGTAGTTGTGTGTGTTTGTTGTGTTATTGTGTGTGGTGTGTTATCTTGTGTTAGTTTTATTGTTTTTATTTCATGGATGCGTTATTTTATCTTTTTATATTTGCCGCATCCTTTATAATTTGCTGTATGTGTTTCTCCACAGTCACAGCATTTTGGTGTAGCTTGTTCTTTTTTACTAGCAGATATGTGGTGTTCACCGCCACATCTGCAACACCTCGGTATTGCTAGACATGTCGCTGAAACGTGCCCGTATCGTTGGCAATTAAAACTCTGTGTAATTACTACTGCTGGTGTTTTTAGTTGTTCCACTTGGTATTTTTGGTACCACAAAATGATACCATTGTTTATCAGTTCCAAGATATTGTAATGTTGTTCCTGTAATGTCTCCGTTGTTACTAATAACTTTTTTCTACGCGCCAAACGACAGTGTTTTCTGGCCGTCTTTAAACGTTTTCCTTTGATATCATTCGCGTGGGCCATATGCCAGGTGACGAGCGCGTCGAATTCCTCTTTCTGGCGGATGTTACGTAGTCAATTTCTCCACCCTTGCGCGGTATAGATGCGCGTTCGCGAGATGCGTAGTACAGATTCTTTGTGCCATTCTTCGCATACCAAGTAGACGCTCGGATCTGTGACAACAAGAGTTCAAGCCGTCCAAATCAAATAAATTTTGTTTTCTGTAGCTTGAATCTTTCACCGGTAAGTAAGCTATTTACCTTTTTCTTTGTGCGCATCTAAATTTGCTGGATTTTCTAAAAACAAATTAAAATAATTATCATTTTCTGTAATGTGTGGTACAAATCTTTCACATATTTCAGGCGTTCCACTCCAAAACCACGCTAGACGCAGCCAAAACAAACAAAAAAAACGGAACTCTAATGGAACTTTATGCAATTTTTCTTTCTCTGGTCCGTTCGTATTTTTGCCTTGTTATGCTGCCTGGTATGCATTTTGAAGAATTCTGAGATCAGACGTTTATGTAATCTCTATAGAAGTTATTTCTCAACGCTTGGCGTCACTTTATCTGCTGCTATGTGTTAGCCTGCATGTGTATGATTTCGCGCTGAGCGCACGCGGAGACGCTTGGTTGCCCTGTTTAGTAACGGCCTCAAAATTTGACTCATTGGACCAGCTGCCCTGGGCGTTTTGGCTGCTGTGCCATTTTGGGACACTTAGAATTTGCTGCAAAACTTTAAAAAAATCTTTGTTTTACTCTCTGAGTTTGTTTTAGTCTCTCTCAGATATGAACTATAGAAAAGGTTCGTGACATCGTGAAAATTAGATCAATGGTCACGTTACTAATGGTCCTGAACAATTATCTAAAAGACGTAATTTCTTTGTTCCTGACAAATATATCACACTGGATCCCGTACTATTCATGAGATACAATTGAATTCGAATGTGTTTTTTTTTAACATTTTGAGTGCAAAAAGTTGATAATAACCTGATTGTAGGAATCTCGAACTATACTAACAACACCGCCCTAGATGTGTATTTATACACATGCGCACTATTCCAAATTTTCAGTTAATATCTCATGAGATTTCTTTTTCGTTGCTGAGATCTACACAACACATGTTCGTGTGATAAGTGTTTATATCCATTGTCAACTAAACTCAGAGTAGCTAAGTGCAGATGTCATTAACTAAGATTACGTGTACAGAAAATCAAACACACTGAAAGTGCAAATGTATTCTAAAGACGGCTGGTTTTGGTATTAAAACTTTAATTAAAATGAAATACAGAACAACGTTAATCTGAAAATGGCCTAAGAAGGTCAAAACGTCGTTCTGTACTTTATTTTAATTAAAGTTTCAATACCCACACCAGCCGTCTTCAGAGTACATTTTTACTTCAAGTAGGTTTCTCGTCACCGTGTACATCAACGTCTTGAAAGTACGTCTTGTTTGTACACTTTATAAGATTTTATGTATCCATTTAAGACAATAATTGTGTGTGTTGTTTTTTTGAATCAAATCATCGTTACTATATCTGACCATCTTCGATACGATCACGAGATCAAATAGCAAATAGAGGCCAGTTGTTTTTTACGCTTTACTTTTATATATTATTGTGGCTCGTCCATTCAAAGGAGGCTGGTTGTTCCATGTATTTATTTTGACTTTGATTATTTATAAGTAATCTGCTTTGATGGGAAGTTAATGTTAAAAGATAACTTTAAAATATCACAGCAGACGAGCGAAAAACCAACGGTACAGAGAAAGGTACAAATGTAGATGTCTTTAACTTAGCTGGTTGGTGGAGGTAACACATATGTCGAGAACATCTCAAAATAGGACAAAGAACAGTGTTAAATGTACGAGCTTCGTGAAATGTTGGCTTCTGACAGCGACCCGCACTGACTTGCTATATGTGATAACCAAAATATATTCAAACCATTAAAATATGACAGATTACCATCTGGTAATGATAGCGGTAGCGAATCCAAGTATAATATTCCACTTCCTACGCCACACATATCCGGACTGCGTATGATAAAGCTGAAACGTACGCCGCATACTGCGGTATAGTAAAATATTAAAAATTCGTCTCCAATATTGTCATCGTATTTGAAGTAAGGAAATCGTGAGATATGATCTGTTGAAAATGTTCTTAATTAGTTAGCACAAAATTGACCACAATTTTGATCAAATTTTATATATCCATTCAACTTACAAGTCTCGTCTAGTGACAACAATATGAGAACTCTCTGGCAGAACGTTTGCAGTTTTCATAGATAGATTTGTTGGTTTGTTTGTTTTCTCTGACGAATAAGACTCATGAAATATCACATGGAATGATTTTAATTGTATCTAATGGGGAAATAAACATCTCTGTAATTTTAATTGTATCTAGTGGCGAAATAAACATCTCTGTAATTTTAATTGTATCTAGTGGCGACATAAACATCTCTGAAGTTAATTTCCGTACCACCCACCATGGCCAGGTGTCTTAAGGCGTTCAAATCGTAATCTGAGGGTCGTGGGTTCGAATTCCCGTCACTCCAAACATGCTCGCCCTTTCAGCCGTGAGGACGTTATAATGTACGGTCAATCCCACTATTCGTGGGTAAAAGAGTAGCCCAAGTGTTGGCGGTGGGTGGTGATGACTAGCTGCTTTCCCTCTAGCCTTAAACTGCTAAATTAGGGACGGCTAGCCTAGATAATCCTCGTGTAGCTTTGCGCGAAATTCAAACCAAACCAGATTTTTAAAATCGCAAAGCTACGTTCGTATAAGTGGCAAAGATAATATTATACACAGATACTTCAGAAACCTTAAGACTCGCGTGTTGCTATCCCTTCAAATTATTTTTTTACCGAGGTGATGTATTCCTCTAACAAGTAACTGTATTAAATTCAACGCCCTACCATAGTGAGTTTTCTATTAAGAAGATTATAAGTGCGCAAAATGTTGAATACCCAAACATCACTCTGCCATAAGTATTTCTTTCATTTAGAAGAAAAGTAGTTTTTCACAAAAGACGTTTTTTTTTCACAGTATATTATCATTTTTCACGAGCATAAATGTGATAAAGTCGTACTTAAGTGTAAAAAAGAAATAAAAACAATCTTCGAGCTCTGCAGTGTCGCGTACTTCACAGAGGCTTTGTTTTAAACTAGTGAACCTCTTGGATACCTGATATGAAATTTTGATCAGTGTGTCGTAAAAGTTATTAAAAGAGATGATACGTTAGACTGCCTAAAATTATGTGTTAATCTCCTAGTTTGTTTTTAAATTTCGCTGAAAGCTAAACGAGATCTATCTGTGATAATCGTCCCTAATTTAGCAGTGTAAGACTAGAGGGAAGGCTGTTAGTCATCACCACCCACCGCCAACTCTTGGGCTACGTTTTTACTAACTAATAGTGGGATTGATCATAACATTATAACTCACCCACGGCTGAAAGGGCAAGCATGTTTTGTGTGACGGGGACTCGAACCTCTAATTCGTAATCAGAGGATAATAATAAAATTCGACTCTAAAAATCAAGAAACTCCAAGGGCAGTAGCAGTTTTGTGTCGTTAACTTGACTGTACAGAGAACTACGGAAGTTTATTGTTTTTTTAAAAAAAAAGGTTTCGGTTGTTAAGGCTACCCAAAAAACCCAAAATGATAGAATTACATTCGAATGGTTAATTAACTCTCGTTTTAAAATGGTTTCTGAAACCGTTTTCTTTTCAAACAGGTGTTCAGCAAGCATAACTTCTGTAAATTGTTTGAAGGTAATTTACTGGTGGGAAAGAATACTGATTACATTTAATCACCTGTTATATCTCTATGACACTATACAAGATGAAAACAAACTTTCGCTTTGAGCCGGAGTGTCCAAACTATAAAAGCGAATGGAAAATTAGGTTTTAATCTTCGGTTATATGAATCTTCTAGGGACTAGTTGTGAAATTTTTCATCCATTGTTTTTTTTTTTTATTTATCGCGACCTGTGTTACAAATAGATTCCGACATTCACGTGGTTTACGTCAGCGGAAGTAACGTCACAGCCTTCCATACTTTTCACACACAACTCGAACAATTCTCTCAGCTTTGACAGTCTTTCCTGCAGTCTAGTGTCTGCTCTTTTCGATGCCCCTATTTGCGGTTGTCAACTTGCCAAAGCCTATATCCATATGCTGTCTCAGCAGGAGGAAAAACACGAGGGATGCTAGCCCCTGAGACATCTCCAAGGCCACCTCAGGTCAGGGCGGTAACTAGATTTCAGGTGCTGTTATGTTTAGAGTGGAGGGATAACATCGCTGGCTCACTCGTTCACAGCTTGTTTATAAATATATATATATATATACACAACTCAATTTCACATGTCTTCGAGCGTGTTAAGTGTTAACTTTGTTTCTCATACTTGAAGGTTAAATATTAGTGAAGATCGTTAGTATGAGAGCCATAGCTTAAACTGAATATCAAATATCGTACGTACACTTAAATATATTTTTATACCTTCACCTTGCAAACTACTCACATATGTATATACATGGGGACTTTAGAGAAAACTTTGTGATTAAGATAAATTATCTTAAATTTATTTTTCTTAAGACAATTAGTTTTCTCCAGTGGCACAACGAAGTCTTTTCTTAAAGAAAATCTGGGCATGATGCAATGTTTTTAAAAGCCTGTCACAGAAGGTGTTCGATATGATTAACAACACTTTCAATCAGCATCATACTATAATGGAACTCTTGCTTATATGATACTGGAAAAACTTTTTATTATGCGATGTGCAATCCCCAACTTAGCAAAGATTTTATCCTGTTGCATATAGATTTGCAATATAGACCATGATTTTCCCGTTTTGCTGCCATTTTTTGCCATGAAGAACTTGATTTTTATCCATTCTCTGTGTGTAAATATGACGTCATGAATACGTCATTCGCGGATCTAATGTACTGGCGCCACGGGAAATTGAGTAGCGTTTCTAAATCATGCTAATAGAAGCATAATTGGTTTCGCAAGGTGTTTGTGGTTCTTATTAATGTTGCACAGTCTATCAAAACACCACTCTCGTACTGTTGAAAGAAGTAAAAGATATATATAGAGAAAATGAATGGCAGTTTGGGAGAAAAGTGATTCGAGTGTACTGTATACCCTGCTTTAAGAACACCTTGTGTCATGTCACGTCTTTCCAGAATAAAACCTGAGATTCTCAGTGTATCTCTGGTGAAATCTGGCTTTCCTAAGATTAGCTGTTTTTAAGATATAATCACCTTATACGAGAGGTTTTATTTACAATAGATAAAATGAATGATAAAAATCATTTTCACACCTTACTTCATATTATGTGTACTTAAGTCTGTGTCGTTGCTTTTAGTAGCTTGTTTTTGTTTGTTTGTTTTTGAATTTCGCACAAAGCTACTCGAGGGCTACTATGCTAGCCGTCCCTAATTTATCAGAGGGAAGGCAACTAGTCATCACCATCCACCGCCAACTCTCTTGTTACTCTTTCACCAACAAATAGTGGGATTGACCGTAAAATTATACCCCCCCCCCCTCCACAGCTTAAAGGGCGAGCATGTTTGGCGCGACCTTGGATTTAAATTATTTTCTACATATGTACCTTTTCTCACTGAAATTTGGCATTTCAAATCTGAACGGAACCATAAGTTAAAGCAATGGCAATACCAGAAACATCAAAGCTTAGGCATTTCGATATCCAAGTTAGAATTTTTTTTTTTTTTTAATTTCGCGCAAAGCTTCTTGAGGGCTATCTGTACTAGCCGTCCCTAACTTAGCAATGTAAGACTAGAGGGAAGGCAGCTAGTCATCACCACTCACCGCCAACTCTTGGGCAACTTTTTTACCAACGAATAGTGGGATTGACTGTCACATTTTAACGCCCCACGGCTGAAAGGGCGAGCATGTTTGGCGCGACGGGGATGCGAACCCGCGACCCTCGGATTACGCGTCACACGCCTTAACACGTTTGGCAATGCCGGGCCTACTTTTAGTAGCATGTCGATACATTTAAAAGCAAATGTGAGATGTTAAAAAATGTTATTCGTATTATTGATTTAATACGCGGCAAGCTAACTTGACAAATGTCACGAAATAATCATAAAAAAAGTGTTCACAATTGGTAAATCACACGTCTGTAAAAGAAAAAACGCCAAAAATACGTTTAATTTCCACATTCCCGGCAAAAGCCCTTCGTCAGGGTTAGAGTATAAATCGATTCTAAAGTACGTATGCACTGCGTGGAACATGCTGATAAAAATATAGTTAGAAAAATCATTGTTGCCGTAACATTGCAAATTATAAAAAAGGTTTGTCATAAACGTGTATTTTATCAATTTTTAACACTTTTCTTCGTAATTTCTTTAATTTTCCACGTCTTGCGGTTTTTCCGACTTTATGTTTTTCTCAACAAATGTCGTGGACGTCTTATACAATTGTTTATTTTATATATAAAAAAAATATTTCAATTGAAGTTTATGCAATAGTTCAATTCGTTCTGTATTTTATTTGACAGGAGATGGGCCCGGCATGACCCGGCGTTAAGGCGTGCGACTCGTAATCCGAGGGTCCCGGTTTCGCCCCCGCGTCGCGCCAAACTTGCTTGTCCTCCCAGCCGTGGGGGCGTTATAATGTGACAGTCAATCCCGCTATTCGTTGGTGAAAGAGTAGCCCAAGAGTTGGCGGTGGGTGGTGATGACTAACTGCCTTCCATCTAGTTTTACACTGCTAAATTGGGGACGGCTAATAGAGATTGCCCTCGAGTAGCTTTGTGCGAAATTTCAAAAACAAACAAACTGACAGGAGACATTTCAATGAGTTCGTTGTTATGTATTTTATGGTTAATGGCTATAGGTGTCGCTGAAAATAAAATTGTTTACTGGGTGCTAAACAAGGTGTTATCAAACAGAACTAAAATGTGGCACGAGGTGGATCGTAAGACAGAAACAGTAAATCAACAAGAGACGTCTAGATGCAGCTGTTAAAATTGTTGCATCAGATTTCTGTTAGGCCCGTTTTAGAAAGAGTGCAGAGTGAATTCCAGTTGGCAACTGCCGAGTAGAAACATAGTTATGACTTTGTAAACACAGCAGAAAACAACGGTAGAAGTGTTTTTCTCTGTCTAGAAAAATTGTTTATGTCTGTTTTAGTTTTAAATTTTTCGTTTACATACCTTCTGCCGAAACTGGCTGGCCTCATATTCAAGTAGACTGGAGGGTTGATACTTATTTGACATACACTCTTAAAAACAACCTGTAGAAATTACCAGGAGGCAGCCCAGTTTAGCTTCAAAATCATTCTATGGTTCTCATCTCTGTGGCCTGGTATGGCCAAGCGTGTTAATACGTGCGACTCATAATCCGAGGGTCACGGGTTTGCATCCCGATAGCACTGAACATGCTCGCCCTTTCAGCCGTGGGGGCGTTATAATGTTACGGTCAATCCCACTGTTTGTTGGTAAAAGAGTTGCCCAAAAGTTGACAGTGGTTGGTGATGGCTAGCTGCCTTCCCTCTTGTCTTACACTGCTAAATTAGGGACGGCTAGCGCAGATAGCTTTCTTGTAGCTTTGCATGAAATTAAAAAAAACAACCAAACTTCATCTCTGAACAAAAATATTTACCTCCTTTCATGGCACTTGCTTTCGGCAAAATTTACCCAAAGTTTAGAATTCTCCGCTTACTTCAACCCAAGAAACTGTGAAAAACCATATAAATTATAGTTAAAAAATGTGTGAAATTGTACGATATCATATAGTCCATATATCAACGAGATGGTCTCTTTTCAAACGCATTATGAATGTTTGGTATTATTTTATTTTGCATATTACGTATTTTATTTAGTATATATTAATACATATTTAGAGAATTAATATGATAATATAACTTTCAGCTGCTGTATAAGACAGATAATTAAATGTGAGGATGCTACAGCACTCCTGGTTCCGACACGTCTAATATATATTACTTTGAATGGTGTATCGCATATAAATATTACTTGGGGAGAGACAAAGGACAATAAAGTTCTCATAAAGTCATATTTGGGTATCGGAGAAATACAAACAGAAGAATTATTATTATCGTTTATAATCAACTGAAAGGCGAAATTTAAAGGCTCATAGTTAATTCTAGGACATTTTGTGTCAGTTTCAAAAATAACATCGACCTACAGGTAGATTTTCTTGGTGTTAATAAATAATTACATCCCTTGAATGTATTGTCTTCGCCAGATGTGTGCGCGCAAAAGTTAGTTTTCGAAGAAAATACGATTTTCTAGTGTGGTGCTTGTTTCTATGAGAGGACGTGCTTTATACAATACAAGGTAGCGTTTCCAATCTGTTGAGTACGTAAACAGATTATTAATATAAAAATTCATCATTAAATGTTGGTACAAATTACACATTTTGGGCACCAAATAATAACTTTACCTCTTTCTTTCTTTCTTCGTTGTTTTTTTTTTCATCTATTTTGGCTAAAAGATGGCGCTTTGAAAATAACGAGTCAGAAATAACAAAATAATTATTTTGACCAAGAAGAAGCGCAAAAACAAAACAAAACTGAAAGGCTTAGTTTTTTTACGTAACGGGAATACTGTTATCTGATGAATGTTGTTTCCCTTGGATATATTTTGGATTTTTCTTCAACTTTATTGGTCTGGTGATTAGGTCGCTCTGCTTGCAATCCGCGGTTCGAGAGTTTCAATTTCTGTCACACCTAACATGCTCGTCCTTTCAGCCGTGAAAGCGTTATAAGCAATGGCCAATCCTATTATTTGTTGGTAAAAGAGCAATCCAAGAATTTAAGGTATGAGATGTTGATCGCTGTCTCTCCTCTAGTCCATCACTACTAAGTTAGAGACAGCTGGCTCAGATAACCATCGTGTAACTTTGCACGAAATTCAAACCAAACCAAGGATTTGTTTGTTTTCTGTTAAGCATAAAAATATACATCGTTTTTTTCTGTGCTGTGCTCACCACGGGTATGAAAAACCAGGATTTAGTGTTATAACTCTTCATTCACATTTACCGCTGAGAGGGCGGGTTTTAATAAGAGCGTTGAATTTTATTTTTTTTGGGGGGGAAAGGGTGACTAAGCGATAATAACGAGAATAATTTTGCCATAGTACACGAAAACACTTATTTTAAAGGTTATTCTCGAAATGTATTACAGTAAGTCTGGGCCATTTTACAATAACTGAAAAGGTAGTTATGAAGGAGACGCAACAGAACGAAATTTTTTTTATTTCGCGCAAAGCTACTAGAGGGATATCAGCGCTAGCCGTCCCTAATTTAGCAGTGTAAGACTCGAGGGAAGGCAGCTAGTCATCACCACCCACCACCAACTTTTGGGCTACTTTTTTCCAACGAATAGTGTGCTTGACCGTCACATTATAACGCCCCCATGTTTGACATGACGGGATTCGAATCCGCGACCATCAGTTTAAGAGTCGAGTGCCTTAATCACTTAGACATGTCGAACCTCGTAAATATGTGACGGGTATGTTCTACAGAGGTGCAAGTAAATTAGCACTATTGTAATTTTAACTAAACTAAAATAGTGAGTTATTTTGTGAATTATCTGTATTTTGATGCAACGAAATAATTAGATGTTTTCCAATGAAAACAAAATGGGATATTTTACAAACACACGAAAGTAGCGGTGATATTATTCTTTAGCTATATACAGTTGTTAATAATACACGTTTTTACAAGAAAAGATCGTAGATTATTTTCTGCTTAGATAACAAAAGAGTGAAAACAACCGTGTTATGAGTTACTTTGAAGTTAGCAAGAGCTGCTTTGAATCAGATGAAAAGATGAAAATATTCGCTTTTTTATCTCTCTCTTCAACATATGTTCCAACTAAACTATGCCAAATGATAGAAATCTTCCAAAGAAGTGAAAACTGAAACCATCTTGCATTTGAACCTGTGATTCCATTTTCAGACAGCTACTTTAACCAATTAGATGCCTGAAGAGTTGAAACCCGTCCAGGAACTGAAGACATTTTATTAAGGAATGGTAACCGATACACTAGAAAACTTGAATTCCTATTTAACTTTTGTCTGTTACTGTTTGAAGACATTTGCAATCTTTGTCAAGTTTTGAAGTCGAGTGGCTTACACAAATATCGTGCCAAATTACGTCTTTGCTAACCTGTAAAGTGGAAACTGAGAAAAATGGTATTTAGTGAATCTTGTAAGCTTGTCAGTTAAAGCCTTTGGTATTTCTAGAAGATAACAGTTTCGAACTTTCGTTTATTTGTTGTAAAGCTCATAACCTCACAATGGAATATATATCTGTGCTCTGTCACTTACGGGTATCTAAACTCAATTTTAAGTGTTGTAAACCAACAGATTAACTCTGAGTCAGCCACTAGTGGGAAGGGGGATTCGCGCTGGACAACACATAAGACTTGAGTGTTGTCCTAACAATCACCTTTTAAACTACCCAAAGTACGTGATTTTAAATTCAGCGGTTGTAAAAACTAGCCTGTTTGCTGTTTTTTTAAATAAAGAAGCAAACAAATCATACATTATATAACAAGAAAAACACACACATATATATATATTCCTTAAAATTAAACAGTAAGCCTTTTTTTTTTACTTACACATAAAAAACGATTGTTGTATTTCTCGAAACTAGACGCCAGGGCGCTTTCTGATGTAGAAAGTTTTTTCACAGTCTGTAATTTTGGACACGGGCTGTATTAGAATCGCCATTATAAAAATAATAAGACTTCATTATGTACACCACAGTAGTTAGAATTATCACAAACAACAAGCGATGAGGATTATATATTATTTGCACTAACTTTACCAACATGTTTTAAATTGTAAGTATTCATGGAGTAATAGGTTACTTACGAAACGTGCGACTTTTCACATTTACCTGATCTCTGAACAGCACTCATACACAGACAAGAAACTGTTTTTTTAAGACGAGTAACCTTAAGGTGCACTGACGTAAATTTTCCTCTTGTGTGTTTGTGTGTGGGAGGGCTTTTTATTTTAGAGTTCAGAGACTGAAGGCGTTTCAGTTTTTGGGATGAAGGCTTTAACACAGAGAACGAAACGTCATCCATCTCCAACTCTTAGGCAGATACGGTTCATACAAGCTCAACATCAGTACAACTTAATTCGTACTGCTATTTTATACGAGGTATTTTTCTTCCGAATGTAGATTTTTCTACTGATGGAGAGAAGCTTTCAAGGTTCCATATATTTAAAGACATTATTAATTAGAGAGGAAAATAATATATAAATGAAGTACCTATTTGGTTACTTCTTCTTTAGGCTATGTATAAGTGTAACTAGGTTTGTAGCTCAGAATATTCAAGGTAACATGACGTTTGGTCACTGCATACTGTGGGCCAGCCGTGTTTGCTAGGCAAAAAAACAAAACAAAACAACAACTACCAGCTGCTCAAGGCTTAAACAGCTTAGAGCAGGCGTTGCTACAGTGGATGAAAAATCTATTGTATTCGTCCACCGGTTGGATGTTTACATTGCTGTTTGCTGCTCACGGAAAAAAAAGAATCGTAATAATGAAAGAACACACCAGAAAAAGAGAAACTTCATCCACAGAAAGCAGACCACGTGATGTCCAGAAAGGGAAAAATTTTCAAGTCCGAGGCTTTCTTTCAAAACTTGCGACTGTGTGCTTCCTTACAATATTGTCAGAACTTTTTCTCAAGGAAATTTTACAAACTGTGACCGGCTCACAGAACCGGAAATCCTGGAATACGCCGGTGATTTTGTCTTGCTCTAGTGGGCTTCGAACTTGGTGTTCCCTTGTTATACTGATCAATAGTGAAAGATTCATGCAAATACCGCCATATGAAATAGAACATTATTTGATATATATAGTGGTAATAGTTGTATATAGAAATATTATCTGTTAGTACCTGACTTGTGGAAATACTTTGGTTTATCATTCACTTACACTATTTATATTTTTCGTTAACATTTAATGAGTTGAGGAGTTTCTTCAATGGGATTAGTCCGTAGAAGTAACTTATTTATTGGCGATAGTTGTAAACTGATAACAGTTTACATCTAAATTGTTTGTTTCTTTGTCTTTCAGACGTTCTCTGATAGTATAAAACGTTCTATTTTTCACAAAAAAAGAGAATAGCCGGTGTAACTCGAGGTGTGGTGATGCGCGTATGACACAGAGTTTCTTTAAAAATTATGTCTTAAGTAGTGTCATAGTTCACACTACTAGTTAGTAGTTCTCGTATCACTAATTAGTACTTCGCACTACCACTTAATGTTATTTACACGGTTATTTAGTGCTGTTCACGTTGCTACTTAATGTTATTTACACGGTTATTTAGTGCTGTTCACGTTGCTACTTAATGTTATTTAGACGGCTAGTTGGTGCTGTTCGTCCTGCTACTTGACGTTATTGATACATACTTATTACCGTTCACAGTGTTATTTAATATTGTTGACATGGCTGCTTGCTTAATAATATTCGCAGGTTATCCTGAAGGTATTCTAAAGTTCTTATTAGTTTAAATGAAACACGTATTCTAAGAAAGGAACGGCCTTTAACTAAGCGAGCACGAGTGAACACTTGGTGATGTACACATTGTTACGTAGAGCACGTGGTACACGTGTTATTAGTCATCGTATACTCTAGTCATACTAAACTTGAGAAAATATATAGAAAATGTCAATGTTTCATTGACACTTAACAAACATGTACTAACAGATGGATTCAACTACTTACAGACGGTTTCATGCTGATCTAAGCTTTAGAATATTAAGAAATCAAAATCTACAAACGCTTAGCGACAGTGCTGAAAACATCCTTAATGGCAATTTTACCGTTTTAAAACATCTACATGGTGATATCATTGAAAAGCGTAATTTCAGAGAGATCACGACAGCGGACACCTTAACACTGTTCCGAGTAGAGATACTACGTTCGTTTTGTTTTTGAAATACTGAAACTGGAGCCACATGACATCTAGAGCTCTGAGGTTAATATTTAATATACGTGGAAATAGAATCACTTCAGAGATTAATATTTAATACACGTGGAAATAGGGATCACTTCAGAGGTTAATATTTAATACACGTGGAAATAGGGATCACATCAGAGGTTAATATTTAATACACGTGAAAATAAGGATCACTTCAGAGGTTAATATTTAATCATTTCACTCAGTTTTTTATGCATAAGGAAAAAATGAAGCATCTATATATCATTCGTACAGCAGATTTTATTTCCTTTTTTGTACAGTAAACACACATTGTTGTCAATACAGTCGACCTGAAAAAGATTTTTCGTCTTGAAATATTTCTGAAATAAGAAACACAAAATGTGTTTATTATGGACAACGCATGCTGTTTATGAACTAATTACTCCACTCATTTACTGAGCTGTGTAATTCGACCAGGTTGCACGCATGTAGAGCACGTTTCCCATAAATTTAACCGGTTTGAACAAATCTGATTGGATCAGTGTTTTTCTACGCAGTCGTTTCATCTCGTCTTAACGCCTACACCTTTTCGACGTGAATGACCTTTAAGAAGTCCAGATCACTGGCGATTTTGGAAAAAGAGATAGAGAGAGAAAAGAAGAATGACACAGTGATGTATCAGATAGTGTGTCATGGCACTTGTTCTAATATTTAAGTATTTTCAAGGAAGATGTGACTAAAATAACAAAAGCTGTTTAAATCCAGCAACCTATCGTACGATAGCTTACACTATGACCTTGAGAAGTCAGTGACAGAGGGTAGGTGTAAGAATTTGACGTCACGTTTCTCTCTGTCCAACTTCTAGAATTATAGACCTATGCCCCTCCTCTCTTATCCTCTTTAGCCCTCCCATATGATCTTTTCTCAGCTAATTTTTATTATGCGATTTCAGTAACGGAAGACTAGGCTATAATACATTAAGAACAGGTCGTTGGGACCGGTTTTTACGGCCAGACAGGTTATATCGCCCATACACACAGAGAAGCTATAAATTTATAGACAGCACAAAGGCTTATTACCATTGTCTGTTAATCTTTTATAAGGTCGAAAATCAAGTGTGTTCTTGGGTTAAAAAGACAATACACAATTTTTGATTCAACAAAATTCTGTATTTTAAATTTTTTCGCCGTTTTCAAGTCCAGCTGCTCAACATTTAATGACAATTAAATAGAGGCAATAATACTGTCAATTTTCTCCATGTAACCATGGAGATTCGCCTGCTTCCAAGCGACCAATAGCCTTGTTGCATTGTGCTTCAGTCAGTCTTGGCGTAACTGTATTGCGTGTCGGTGGCTTAACACTGAGCTGTGGAAACCGATAACCCATCACTTTTATAGGGATTTTGCATATGTTGCACTTGCAGAACATGCAGATCTCTCAAACAAATTTATTGGACACGAATGCGTTTTGGCGAAAAATCCGATGTTTTCCTCCGTTTTCAAAGTGCACAACTTTTATTGTCATTTTAGTCTGACAATCAGTGCCTTAACACGTGTAACATGACATACTCTGAGCTTGTAACGTTATCACATATATTTCTCTTTAAAATAAAAATATCCCTTTTGCGTTTTTTTTGAAAAGTATATTTTGAGTAAAACAAACAAGTAAGCTTTTGCAAAGCAAAGTTTTTAGAATAATCAAAAACTCAGATAAACATGAATGTTCAATTTCAGCTTAATGTAAATTTTATTAGGTTTTATATTTAGTTATTTTTAGAAGCGAGAGTTTATGTTTGTTTTTGGAATATCGCGTAAAGCTACACGAGGCTATTTGCACTAGCCGTCCTTAATTTATCAGCGGAAGACTGGAGGGAATGCAGCTAGTCATCACCACTCACAACCAACACTTTTAGCAATAAATAGTAGAATTGACTGACACATTATAACACCCACACAGCTGAAAGAACGATAGTTTATGACAAGTTTTTAAATAATGTTTTACAAATCACACGTTATGTGGCGTGTACGTTCAGTTGTTATGAATTAGTGATTGTGATATGGTTGCGCCATATTGCAGAAAGTTTCTGATTTCTCCTTTGTTTTAATTGAGCATTTATTGCAACAGAATATATAATATTTCAGGGTATAAATACGAGTCAAATGATTATCATTTAGATTAAGACTTTAATTGATTGTAAACGATAAAGAGCGTATAGTAGTGATTTTTAAAGTGCGATTATCACAAAATATATTGTAATAACAGAGCAGAGAAGAATAATTCGTCTTCCCAGTTGTGTCATAAAGTAATTGAAACAGACTGTATCGACTTTGACGAAATAAGATAGTTATTTAAAGCTGTCGATACAGTTTATGATAACCAATAGTGTAATGAACATTTATATATAAGTTCAACTAGTTTTAATATATTATTTTTTTGAAACAGACTGTTTTCTGTTTGTTTATTGTTGAATTTGTCGCCAACTGATGTTTTCTCTAATGAATGTGGATTAAAAACTTTACAGTAGCAATACGGTTTCGGAATTCCAAATACAAAGTGTGAGCAAATGCCATTGCATGTGACTGTTTCAAGCCTCAAAATGCTAATCCTGCATCAGAATAATATAGACTATGTAGAAAGTACTATTATATAAACGCAGTTTCTTACATCACAAAAATACGGGAAACGATCAGACCTCTCCTCCTCCTCGTATACGTGCTTGCGTGCACTGAAACTCAACAAAATGAACAAATAATTTTGTAGAACGCTTGACTAAATAACTAGGAGCCTAGGTGGTCACGTAGCACAAATTATCACTCATTCACTTTACGTGGTTGACGTCATACTTGGCTTACACCATTTTAGGTTCGTTATGAACCAGAAAAAACACTCCGTGGCTGATTTTTATTTACTCATAGTTGTGCTTGTCTGTACAAACATATTTCTGATACTTTAAAATTCATCGTATCATATTTAGATATTTTATGCTACACAACAATTAGAAAAAATAAATTTAAAGATTTGAAGACGAACCCTTGTTCTCCAGGCTCGAAATTTATTAAAATTCTTATCCTTTGATCAATGGTTTAATTGTGATTGCTTAATTATTTACCAATGCAAGATTTTCATCGTTACGACTTGTGATATTTTGTTTGGAGACGGCTTGAATGGTTAAAGAAAATTTTATAACAAGTTTAACACAAGTAACTAACTACAAACCATCAAGGTAACAAGGAATGAAGAAAACATGAATGATTTATTAGTGTTTGTACTTTCTAGTCTCAGTAGGAAAACACTGTTGGCGACATGTGTTGCAGTTTGTATAATTATAGTTGTTTATTATTTTAATTAAATGACTAACCAAGAGTTGATGATTTCCGTGGAATGTTCTTTTCCATTTATGGAGCTGTTTTAGCGCTCCCGTTTCACCATGCATAGCTCGTGGATTATGACATTTGAGACGTGGAATATGTGATAAAATATTTTTGTTGAGTGTGTGTAGTTAGGTTTAACACAAAAATATACAATGGCCTGGCTATCCGCGCTCTTTCTGCCACGGGTATCGAAACTTGGATTCTAGTGTAGTAAGTCTTGGAATACACCGCTAGGTTACTAGGGTGCTTTTTCTTTAAAGTGTGTCTCAAAGCATAATATTGAAACATATTACATAAACCAACGGAAACTATTTTTAAACCTATTTAGGTAACATTTCTAACTATGGGAAGATGTACACTGGATGAAAATTTTAAAAACTATTCATTTTCTTGAAGTAAGTGTTTCATTTTCTCTTCTAATGCACTGACATAACTTTTGTCAGGTTTACAGTTATCCTGACAGAAAAGGAGACAAAATCTACAAACTCTTGCAAATGTCAGTTAGGTTTGTCACCATCTACAAACGGGTTTAAAAATACGTTTTTTTATTTTTGGGTTTTATCCCATTTTTAATCGCTTATTTGTTGATTTAATGCGTTTCCACGTTCTGTATTACGAATTTCACTCTTAATGCTTTATTGCCGGTATTCAATTTTAAGTTAAAATAACGTTGAAAGTGTTTTTGTTTGTTTTATTTATTATTAAGCACGAAGCTACACAAAGGGCTATTTGTGCTCTGCCCACCACGGGTATCGAAACCCGGTTTCTAGCAGTACAAGTCTACTGGGGGCGGGACAATGTTGAAAGTAGTTAGCGGTCTGAAATGTTTTTGGTTAAAATATGGTAACAATTATCTGTTTTGTTTTTGTTAAATATTTCTAACATTTAAATGAACAAACCTATACGTCATTTCTTTTTTATTTTCAGTGCGCAGGGTGCCATTTCCAGCCGCCACGATTTCCTCTCACTGGAATTCAGCTCCGCCCCATTCGGGCCCAAACTCAACGCCATCTAGTGATGGTACCGCAGCGCCCCCACCGCTCGATCTTCATGGTTCGGATGATAGCAATAGCAAAGACAGTTCTTCAATGGGAAAGGGGGAAATTGGTGCTAATGACTCAGAGGGCGTATGGAGTCCAGATATCGAACAGAGCTTCCAAGAGGCTTTAGCCATTTATCCACCTTGTGGACGAAGAAAAATCATACTTTCTGACGAAGGAAAAATGTATGGTAAGTTACAGGATGTTGAAAACAAAGAAAGAGGAAGCTTTGTTTTTGTTTGTTGTTGTTTTTTTCAAATTCGCGCACAGCTACACGAGGGCTATCTGCGCTAGCCGTCTGTAATTTAGCAGTTTAAGACTAGAGAGAAGACAACTAGCCACCACCACCCACCGTCAACTGTTGGGCTACTCTTTTACTAACGAACAGTGGAATTGACCATAATGTTATAACGCCCCAACGTCTGAAAGGGCGAGGATGTTTGGTGTGATGGGGATTCGAACCCGCGACCCTCAGAGTACGAGTCGAACACCCTAACCAACTGGTCATGCCAGGCTGAAAGAGGAAGCAAACACACGTTAGACAAGTACCCATGCTCACCTATACAGCTTTTGTTTTTTACACAGGTCAGTTCTTCTGACATTGATTTGCGCAAGTGCAAAAGAAATCTCAGTAGTTTGTATTCGATGGTGAGATTAATACGTAAATCTGCTTTGGATGCCAATTCTCCTTGAGATTGAGTAAAACAAACTCAAATGAACTTAATTTTCGCCAGAAAAAAGGGAGGGCAACTATTGTTGACCCATATAGAAAGGATGACCAATTTCTGAAAGTGATAGCGTTTGCCTTTTATATTTTATTCTAATATTTAATCAAGTGATAGATCTTATGCCGGTAATCAGCTGGACGACCGTGTTAAAAAATTCATTGCATATATGTTCTCTTTTTAGGACATCTTTCATTATTGAAAGACAGTTCCTTACCAGAATGACCATGTGAATTAATTATGAAGTAATAAATTGTGCAAATTTTATTACACAAACGTTACCACAGGTAGTGATTTCTATTGACCATTCACTGAATTCTGAGCATAGCAAGACGACTATCATACCGTTGTGACGTCAAAATTGCGCTAGTGCTGCCATCTTTAACGAACGTCGTTTTTTGGCGACTAAATTGCTGGTTGATGAAGATTACAAAATCTGCAGTATAGTTGTATATACACATACATACATACATATACATACTTACACACATACATACATATACTTACTTGATGGTGCAGATAGAGTCCTTGGTGTTTTGGCTCACCGCTTATTATAACGATTCCACTGCAACTTACTACAGGCAGTTTAAAAAATATATTATTTATTGGAGGACATGTATACGTAAATCAGTATTTAAGTGAGGCACGTGTTGTTCTTAAAAAGCCTAATAGAAGGCTAAATCGAAAATGTCGATTTTTTTAAGTATTCGTTTGTTACTGTGTGAATTAGTAATTTATTGATGTTTTCAACAACGTAAACAACAACAACAATAAAATAGTTAATCCACACCGATAAAAAGCAACAGTAAAACGTATTTATTTTAAATAAATGTGAAGTTTTTACCGCTTGTACGTTCAAAATTAATTCTACTATTTAATTTATTTGAACACCTAATTAAATAGGTCAGGGACACCATTGAAGGGCATCTACAGTTACAGCTTGTACCGGTTTTAGAACAGAGCGTGCTGTCGATGACTGTTCCACCTGTCAGTTTTTCAGGACAAAAATAACAAGGTACCAGACTGAGTCATATTTAAACACGCCGCCCACTCTCATTCGATGGAGAATTAAAAGCTACACTCTCGCAAAATATGGAATGCTTCGTAAGTCTTTACCAGTGATGATTACGTCAGAATTGTCTTCGTTGAGGCGTGAATGGCGGACACATATTATATATCGTTTTTCTTTATATTATTTGTAAAGCATTAGCTAAGATCTGACTGCAGGTGTAAGTAATTAACCTACGTGTAATCTAATAGCTTTTTGACTAAGTCAAGTAATTAAAGATATGTTGTTTCAGTGTAAGACACGCTGGTATACATGAGATGGTTATAATTAAGTAGAAAGAGGATTTTTGCTTTCGTATAAAGAACCTAATCGCTAATCCACACTTAAACCTACCACGTCAGACGTTACGGGGAGGTTGCCAAAGTGTGAAACGAAATCTGCTATATACTGGTACATGACTTACCAGTTTTGTGGACTTGTCGGTTTTACCTCACGGAAATAAAAAAGAACATTAAAAACAATAAAAATGTTATAGTAGGTGCAAGCAGATGTGCTCAACAACTTCTTCTAGTGACGTAGAGCCTAAAGCATCACTGTTAAAGCTAATTTCAGCTGAGCTCCTTTCTTGGTAAACGCATATAGCGATACATTGAAGCGAAAAAAAAACAAAACCCAGCCCATCTCTAATGTAAGCACTTACGCGTGCAGAGAGGTGTATAAAGAACCCGGGTCAAGGTTTACTTTCATCATTCGTGCTGACGAAATAAGCAATATTTGATAACGTACAGAACTTTATGGAAGTTAAATCTAGCAAAATGACCCAAGATCCTGACCCTGCTGTTCGCGGGTGCTCGAGGTAAGGAAAACAAAATGTTGTTCTGTTATAACTATCATGTAGTGACACCTGCACCCAATACGAACTGTGACGTTTTACCAAGCAGGTTTTGACGCCACCTGTCATTATTCTTCCATGTACATATAGCGTGGTCAGGTCTTTGTAGCGAAGTGAAACAATTCAATATGGAAAGTACATAATGTTAGCTTGTCGTTTCATAAACTTTCAGCCATTTCGATAAAGTTTTAAGTTTTAACGTATTTTGTGTCATAACGTGTATTCGAACCTGCTCTAAGGTAATCACATGCTTTAATCACAAACCACACATTACTGCACTAAATATACCAAGCAGTTCTTTAAAGACGACAAACCAATATTATAATGAAACGTGTTGTAATTTTCATTATGTTTATATTTCATTGTTTGTCACTTTGCTATTGTATCAAAACAATGTTCTTATACAATTAAGACATGGCTCTCGCTGAAGAGTAGAGAATATAGAATAACTGAAGTGAACAATAAAATTTTGTTCGGACGATCTGGAAGTTGTTCTTGTAAGTATAACACTGGTTGAACTGGTTCTTACAGAAGTTCTGATTAAACAAAAGTCTGTAGACATCTTGTTAATATATCTCAAGTTTAGTGGTCACAGAAGTACTTAATTTCATGTTATATGAGGCAAATTTTGTCCACCTCAATGTAGATGTTTCCTGTCAAGTGTTATGTTACCCAACTTAGCTTTGCGAGGTGTTGCAGAGCGCTATTGCCTAACTTAGCCAAGCCAAATGTTGCACAGATGAGCTACGACAGGTGTTGCTCAGTTTAATTTAGTTAGCTGTTACATAGCATAGTCAAGAGAGATATTACCCGGCTTGACCTAGTCAAATGTTGCTCTGCTTAGCCTAATCAGCTGTTGCTTAGCTTAGATTGGTCCAATGTTGCTCATCTTAACTCAGTCAGATGTTACCCAACTTAGTTCACGACTTTTGGGTTTAACTATGAGAAATTTTAACAATCAAATGGATGGTGAATGAGAGAAGACATCTCTATGAATTATACCTAGGGACTCCAGTGTAGATTCCGTTTAAAATGTGATGTAACTTCCATCTCGCTCCACCTTGTTGCCGAATTATGTACATTAGTTTATACTGAACTTTCTGAATATCATGTGTATAATGGCATTGTAGCGGCTTTTATCTTAGGTGTATTTGGGGGAAATTATTCAATTATACTAACTTTAAATATTATAGTGACTTTGAACGCTGTTTATGCATACAGGTTATTCAAAGTTTGTGGGATCTCTTTTGTTTGAACAACATTTGATTTACAGCACCTAAACTGATCAGTTGTCAATCTGTGAATCATGCGTATCCGATGTTCACACGTGAGCACTCGTATATTAACCTGAATTGAATTAAAGTGAGGAGCGTTGTATTAAATTGTGGGCCACTCCGTGGAGCTGTAATGATAATGACGACAGAGACAGGCATTCTTTATCCCAAACCATTTCGGATGGATTCTACTTTGATATTCATTCAGCTCCGTTTTCAAACAAGTAACAAAGTGCTTTTGGTCCTGTTATTAATGTTATATCCTGTGAAAGTACAAGAAAACTTACACATTATTTAACAAGTATACATCATCGAGTTACTATAAGTCCTGTAGACTACAGGTTTAATGTGTAGTCTAACTAAAAACCCTCTAGACTACAAGTGTAATGTATAGTGTAACCCCAAGTCTTGTATACTATAGGTTTAATGTATAGTTTAACGGCAAGTTTCGTAGACTATAGATTTAATTTATAAAATAATTTAACTACAAGCCCTCTAGACAATAGGTTTAATGTATAGTTACCTTTAATGTGATAGAATAGCTTTTGAATAGTAGTATCTCATCACAGGTCGAAGACGTTATCTGTAGTGGAGAGCAGGTACTGTTTCTCTGTTTCAAGTTTCAAACACAGCGTTAGTTGATTTAAATAGAACTTGTGATGACGACATAATAAACAATTAGTACAAACCATCAACATTTTTGTCAGTTTTTTTAAAGCTATCCGTTGAATTTAAACATAACGTTTAAAATTTATTCAGTCTGCGTATGTTATATAATGCAAAACTAATAACAAATTGCAGTCTAAAATATAAATACACGGTTTTGATTTTAAGTAAATACTGGTATTCAAAAGCTTACTTACACGGCAGGCTTAGCTAAATTCTCGTACATGTTATGTAGAAACCTTGATATGTTAACTAGGTTTCTTTTCCCCAAATAAGCATCGCTTATCAGGCTCTTATCAGATTCTCATCAGAAGAAGAAGAAGGAATACCTTCAGGCCACTACGTATGTTTCCTGTCACGTGGCTTGTTAGGTCACGCCAGGTCGTAACTTGAGCCGTGCATAAGGTTAAGTTATGGTACACCTGCTCTAAACTTTACTATATTAGAAAAAATTGTTTGTTTGTTTGTTTTTTGGAATTTCGCACAAAGCTACTCTGTGCTAGCCGTCCCTAATTTAGCAGTGTAAGACTAGAGGGAAGGCAGCTAGTCATCACCACCAACCGCCAACTCTTGGGCTACTCTTTCACCAACGAAAAGTGGGATAGACCGTCACATTATAACGCCCCCACGGCTGGGAGGGCGAACATGTTTGGCGCGACTCGGGCGCGAACCCGCGACCCTCAGATTACGAAACGCACGCCTTAAGGCGCTAGGCCATGCCAGGCCTATTAGAAAAAACAAAACAAAAAAAACGTAGAATTGCCTCCTACATCTTCGTTTTCTCCCACCTATCATTCTGAGAGAGAGAAAAAAAATGTGTTGACTGTCAGGAATCTGATTTCTGAATAAAAACGCAATGTGAGGAAGTGCCAGTTCACCCCTGGTGTTTGGTGTTTGCTTTGAGAAACCTTCAAAAGGTTTTATCCACTCGAGACAAACACACGACATTCCATTTCCTTTTAGTTTAGAAACGTCACTTAAATATATTACATCTTCATTACTTATATCCGTCACTAATTTTTTATGTGAACTTTCAACTTTGAGGACAACATTAACCAATCTGAGATCAATTCTTGCGTGTATCACATTTTGTTAGCCTTATGAAGTCCTCAAACACTATGTTCTTAATAAGTGTTTTGTTCTGTTCAGTTTCGTTACATGTTGTTAATGTGCGATTCCCCATACACTTACTAAGTTCTTAGTAAGTCTTTTGTTCTGTTCAATCCTGCCACATTTTATTAATGTGCGATTCCCCATACACTTACTGTGTTCTTAATAAGTGTTTTGTTCTGTTCAGTTTTGCCACATGTTGTTAATGTGCGATTCCCTATATACTCTCTCTTTTCTTAGTGTTTTGTTCTGTTCAATCTCACACTAATATCAAGTACAACACTGTAATATATTTAGATGTAGAATGTAAGACCAGGTAAACATCTATCAAAATGTCCGGTGTTAAACGAGTTTTAAAGTACAAACATGTTTTATAAAAGTAAAAGGACCGGGTGTGGCCAAGTGAGTAGGTGCCCAGACTGTGATCCTCCGGGTTTATTGCTCTTGTTCTGTTACCACGAAGATGCACTTAAATGTCGTTTACACACCATAGGAATAACGGACAAATCGGTGAAAGGAGACTAGACTAGTCCAAGAGTTGGCAGTGGGTGTGTTGACAAAGTGCTTTCTGTCTTGTCTGTCAATTCAAGAGTAAGAAACGATTACGTGTAGGTAGTTCTTGTATAGGTTTGCGCAAAAATTCTAAAAGAAAATCATGTCGGTGCTAATGAAGATCTGTACAAGGTTATCCATTTATTTACGACCTACGTTTGAATTATTGAAAACATTTCTGGTATTAAGCCCTCAGACTTTTATGTTTAGTAAAATAACACACACGCACACAAAATATTCACAAAAACAGAAGCCATTAGTTACTCGTATTTGTGATTTGCTCAGTCGAGTTACTGTCGATTAACAAAATATGACGATGTTAAACGAGAGGCCCCTTCAGTGGCTCAGCGGTATGTCTGCGGACTTACAACGCTAATATCCGGGTTTTGATATCCGTTGCAGGCAGAGCACAGATAGCCCATTGTGTAGCTTTGTGCTTAATTCAAAACAACAACAGCATTAAACGAGGTTTGATGCTAGTCCCCCATAACATAAAAACTTCTATTTTTTCAGGCTTAGCTAAATACCCAAACAGAAGCTATAAGTAACAGTTACAACTAGTTCTACCGTTATAATGTTCTTTGTTTCGCACCCAGGATTTACTACAGCAAAACTAATCTGAATTTCTTATAGCAGAAGTTTTTTCAAACGGTTTTTTAGTTGTTTTCATGTTCATATAAAGAATCGTTTTTCCGTTCAAATGTACGCAGTAGGTTACGTACTTGTTGTCCATCACGAGGAATAGAACTCTGGATTTTAGCCTAACAAGTCCCCAAGCTTTTCGCTAACCCTCTCAAGGAACCAAATAAGTTGAAGAACATACACATCTTGAAATATACCTGAATATTCCTGTGTTGTTCGGTTTTGTGGCTTTTTTTTTGCTTTTTTTCGGTTTTTCTGTTCACTTGAACTCAATGAGCTAGCATAATTAAGCTTATTTGGTAAATTTGCGTGTGGGAGATAGAGGAATGTAAGTGCTTTTGTCATTCTAGCTTCACATGCATGCCTGTTCTATGATATTGTAGAGACTTAATTTTTCTAGCTGCTGAAAGAGACATTCCAAAACTAATATATTGTGTGGTTTATGCTAATTAGCACTGACCAAATTTTGAAATTGGTTTTCCAGACTTCATTCAACGTTCAGTGCCTCTTTCTGTGTGACGACTGATGCGACACCTGTCTTTCACCATGTGCTGTCACTGTCATTTATTCTTAGGCTAGGTACACCGAAATCGAACACCATTGAAGTAAACTTTTTAACTGTAACATTGCGTAGTCAATGTTACAATGCTGTAGGTAAATGCTACTTACAACGAATAGAGACAAATGCTGTATTCTCCAATTAGATATTTTAGGTTTTTTTAATCGATCAGATTTCAACGTTGTGTATAAAACTCGTAAGCATCAATATTTTAGTATTTTTGAGTAGTTGCTAACCTAGATAGTGACCAGTGACGAGTAACATGGAATACTGAAATTCCAGACATGGTTTTGATACGACAGAATACCAGACAAGCTAGATAAATATTCTGTGTGCACATCTAACGTCACACGACGTGTGAAATTCTCCACTGATGTACATTCCGAAAATACTTTTGATAAACTATCCTGGCGCTGGGGATTATTAGGAAGAAGTCACTATGTAAGGGTTTAAACCACGCTCTAAGAGGTCAGTGTGTTCCCACTCCCTCACACTATGTGATATATGAAAGTTTGAAGAGATAAATTTGGCGTTTCTAGTGTCTGTTGCAGGCAGATAAACATAAAGCAGGAGATGGATAACAAGATGTATACATACATGTAGAAACAAACGAGGTGGAAGAGAGAAAACTAAGATAATACATTGTATGTGCATTTTTAGAAGAATGAAAAAAGAAAGTTAACAGATGTCAACAGAAAATTTAAGGATCTTTGTACTATTTCTATGATTGTCATGTTAAAATATGGTTAAAAAAGCGGTTAGCAACACATGCTGAATATTGGTATCGTTATTTGTACTACCACGTTAAAATGTAGATATAAGAGTGATAGACAAGTGTTACAAATATCTTTATCATTATTTGTACTACCATATTAAAATGTAGGTATAAGAGTGATAGACAAGTGTTACAAATATCTTTATCATTATTTGTACTACCATATTAAAATGTAGGTATAAGAGTGATAGTCAAGTGTTACAAATATCTTTATCATTTTCTTTTCTGTAATATTTTGTTTCAGAAATTGTTAACCAAGTGTTGAATTTTCATTTCCTATTAACCGAGGTTTGGACTTTCGCATTTTGTTAGCCGAGAATTCAACTTTTACACTTATTTATTTAGCCAATGACTTAACTTCCACGACTTGTTGGGAAAGGATTGGACTTTCACGTCTTACCCCTTTATGCACTGGGACGTGGATGAGGTGGTGTTGGCCAAATTCCAAAAGTAGCCCAAGGATTGTGTGGATTTTATTGACTAATGATTACCTGTCCTTCCATTTTGTCCAAAGTGAGGGTCTGCTATCCATGTATAATCCTTTTGTATCTTTTCACAAACATTCAAAACAAATGGGTAATAGCAATGTTTTCTTTATATGGTTATGAAGTGTTAGGGGAGGTCATGGACATGTTTGACTTCACACGGATAATCGTAATACAGTTCTCAACACCCAATGGCTGTTTGTCACAGAATCAGTAGCCAGGGTTCTCAAATTAGAAAAGAATCAATTTTTTTTACAAATTGCTCATCTGTGTCAAACGACAAAAGTTAAAACACTTTATTCATTCACGCCAGTACATAATATTTTCCAAACGTCCTGGTGTGGATATTCAAGATTAAAGATGTTGTAAACTCAGAAACGGTACTGGATAAAGCAGCAATAATATAAAGAAATACTGTCATCGTACTGCATAACACCCGTTCGATAAACTGCCGTTATCATGTGTTCACTATGCATTTTACTCTGAACAGTAGGTCACAGAAAATCTGCGCTAAACATTTAAGTCGGAAATATCCAGTTTTTAGTTGTGGAAACTCCTCATTTTGAAATAGTGATTAGAGGAAAAGCATTTAACAGGATCCGCCACCAGAAGGATTTTGGCAAGTTTAAAACGTAATAGCAGTATTGACTGTTGCTTTTATAACTCACATAGCTGAAAATGCAGGGTCTGTTTTGTGGCACTGTGGCGCGATCCTCGGAATTTCCCATCCGCAGCTCAATACCCTATCTACAACTTACCATATTTTACGCCATTTTGGAATAATTAAAAGCCCTACCTCTGTACACGTTTTTTTCTTTCTAGTTACCGAGCTGAGCCACATAATATCTGTCTATTCATATGATTCAAAGAATATTTTTCTATTAAAAATGCTTACTCGCGTCATCTCAGGCTTGGCATGGCCAGGTGGTTAAGGCATTCTACTTGTAGTCTGAAGTCGCGGGTTAAAATTCTGATCCCATCAAACATGCTCGCTTTTTCGGTGTGTGTGTGTGTGGGGGGGGTCGTATAACTTGATGGTTAATCCCACTATTCGTTGGTTTGTGCTTTTCTTATAGCAAAGCCACATTGGGCCATCTGCTGAGTCCACCGAGGGGAATTGAACGTCTCATTTTAGCGTTGTAAATCCGTAGACTTGCCGCTGTACCAGCGAGGGACAGGAGTATAATATTCAACTTACAGAACAGACTGCAGGGTCCGGCATAGCCAGATGGTTACGACACTCGACTCGTAATCCGAGAGTCGTGAGTTCGAATCCCCCTCAAACCAAGCACTTGGGTGCGCTAAAATGTAACGGTAAATCTTACTATTCATTGGTAAAAGAGTAGCTCAAGAGCTAGTGGTGGGTGGTGATAACTAGTTGCCTTCCCTCTAGGCTTACACTGCTAAATTAGGGACGGCAATCACAGATAGCCCTCGTGTAGCTTTGCACGAAATTCAAAAACAAACAAGCAAATTCGTCATCCTACTATGAATTATATATACACCAGTTTCATAAAATTCCAGTAAATTTACCAAGTGCTACTTAAGAAAAGTGTACGTCTCATTTCATTCGAGGGTAAGTTTGATGAATTACAGTGATGATATATTTCTTTTATCATACTTATTTCTAAACTGTCAGTGAGCAAAACGCATTCAGATTGTGAGAAAACTGGAGCAAAACTATAAAGTTATTTATGAAAGCAACTTCGACTGAAAGGAAATATTTATGATTCGACGTCTTTGAAAAACAAAAAAGCTGTTCCCACTAATTCATTCGTTGGGTATTTAAAAACACCACTTCTTCAAACATCATTTCAAAGAAGTTTAATTTACGAAACAAAAAGGCTTCTGGAAAAAAAAAGCATAAACTATTCCTCTCATTTAATTCATTAAACTACCGCTAGGGTTTCTTTAGTGAATTTGTGAGCTGTTTTTGTTGTATTTTATATGGTTGCCACAAAGAAAACACGAGGGCTATCTGCGCTTTCCGTCACTAATTTAGCAGTATTTGACTAGAGGGGAGGCAGCTAGTTATCACCACCCACCGCCAACATTTGAGCTACTCTTGTACCAAAGAAGAGTAGGATTGACTGATCATTATAACTCCCCCACGGCTGAAAGGGCGAACAAGTTTTGTGTAACGGGGATTCGAACCCGCGACCTTCAGATTACGAGTCGAGTGCCTTAACTTCCTGGCCATGTTGGGCCAAGACAATATGATCACTTTTGGATCGATGCAACGTTTAATTAGGATTTCTTGTAGTTTAATCCAGTTATTACTAAACAAAGATAGCGCTGTTTTAGAACCAATTTTAGTACAGATTACTATTTCAATTATCGGAAACTAACACTAAAATTTGGATACAATAGTTTCTTTATAAAAGTCGTTAATGCTCCAAAATTAGTATGTTGTTCACTCAGAAAAGTAAAAATCAAAATAAAAGTTTATATACGTAATTATAAAAATATAACTCATAAATATGATGTTGCAACAATAAAATGTTATTATCTTATCACGTGACACAACTTATAGAAGTTAAACAGTCGATTTACTTATGAAAGAAAATAGTTTATTAAATGACAAAAAATTTACCGTCCTTTAATTTGATTTCCTTAAAATAATGAGTTTCAAAAGAGTTGTTGTTGTTTTGAATTAAGCACACAGCTATACAATGGGCTATCTGTGCTCTGCCCACCACGGGTATCGAAACCCGGATTTTAGCGTGTAAGTCCGCAGACATACCGCTGAGCTACTGGGGGGCGTTTCAAAAGAGAGAGATTCGTTACTAGACTAGATATAAATGGTACTACACCCCATTTTTATAATGATATTTTTTATTGTATATGCAGGTTTAACATTCTTCTTGTATTTCTTATGATCGCAGGGAGAAATGAACTTATTGCTAGGTATATTAAACTCCGCACGGGGAAAACAAGAACTCGAAAACAAGTGTCTAGTCACATGCAGGTATTGGCACGGCGCAAGTCTCGTGAGATACAGACCAAACTAAAGGTAAGTGGTCTGTTTCCACCTATTGTTGAAACTAGTAATTTAAATTACACCTTATATTATTATGCTCACAGGAATATTTATGTTACATTTATTTATTTATACATACTTTATAACTATGGGCTTGCATAAATCTCTTCGTTGCACCAGAAGAAAAGTGGAAGACATTCCAATAATTGAAAATCTCCAAATAAACAGCACAGTATTTATATTAACCAATAGACAGCATATCCGGATTTAAAAAACAAACAAACACACTACTGATACTATTACACACGTGCTCATCTTCTGAATTATCCTTCTAATGCTTGCTTTTTGTCACTTTCGCAAGCACTTTGGCATTTTGGATTAAATATGTCTATTTCAATGCTTGCCAACTGCTTTACAGTCTAGGATGGTCTAAAGTTTTGTGCGAAATTCGAGTAGTTCTCCATAAATTTAACTTTGGGAGCATGGCATGGTTTAGTGCGTTAAGGCGTGCGCTTCGTAATCTGAGGGTCGCTGGTTCGCGCCCGAGTCGTGCCAAACATGCTCACCCTCTCAGCCGTGGGAGCGTTATAATGTAACGGTCAATCCCACTTTTCGTTGGTAAAAGAGTAGCCCAACAGTTGGCGATGGGTGGTGATGACTAGCTGCCTTCCCTCTAGTCTTACACTGCTAAATTAGGGACGGCTAGCACAGATAGCCCCCAAGTTGCTTTGTTCGAAATTCCTAAACAAACAAAATTTAATTGTGGTGCTAGCTGTATACATCTCGAAATTTTATACAATTGAATACTACACTTTTAGTGCAGGCTTGAAATAATGAGATGTAGAGTGGTTCTGGATTTGTTTGGGTGGATGAATCTTTTGTCAGGATTGATTAATAAAATATTAAATAAAATATGTAACTACTAGGATATTTTGTTCCTATTTTTAAAGGATCATGGTCTGGAAAAGGCCGTAGAATACCGTCATTTGGGGCTGCACTCCCAAGCTTAGAAAGGGGGGCAAAATAAGTTTTTGCGTGACACTTCTAGTTAGCAAAAGTGAACACATATTTGTAAATTACGCTAGAGTGAAAGACCCCTAGCAATTTCACGCCCAGCATGGCCGGGTGGTTAAGGCACTTGACTCATAATCCGAGGGTCGCTGGTTCGAATCCCCGTCACACCAAACATGCTCGCCCTTTTAGCCGTGAAGTTTTGTTCGGCCAATCCCATTATTTGTGAGTGGTCATGACTAACAGCCTTCCCTCTAGTCTTACACTCCTAAGTTAGGGACGGCTAGAGCAGATAGCCCTCTTGTAACTCTACGCGAAATTCATACCAAACTAAATTCATCAATGCCAGTTTTCATTGCTCCCGAGAACCTTTTTATGAAATGGTACCTCGATTGAACTTCTTACTTTTGTGATGTAAAAAGTTATGCCTATATAATTATAGCACAGCTGCTTATTATATTAATCCTTTCATTTACAGTTTACATTATTCTGATGAAGCATTAGCGTTTTCAGGCTTAAAATTGTTGCATGCAGTGACTTTTGTTCAATTTTTATGAATAGAATCCAAAACCGTATTGCTATTACCAGGTTTTGTATAGCTGATCCTATACATTAGGTTTCTATGACTTGTCGATGATAAATGCCAATAACAAACAAACAGCAACATGGTCCACTTGTTTTAAGTAATACATTAAAACAAACGAAACTTATATACAAATGTTCGTTACACTGTTAGTTACCGAAGTTGTATCTTGAGCTTTTCAATAATTGTCTCATTTTCGTCAAAGTTTACACTTTAGAACAAAACTCACAAGATTAACTATTTTTCTATCCTTTGTTATAACAATATAGTCTGTGCTAATTGCACTTCAAAAATCGCTGCTGAAAATTCTTTATCGCTAGACTCACAATGACGCAGCCTAGATCTAAATAATAATCTTTCGACTCGTGTTTATATTCCAACAGAGACTTGAACATTCCACACAATACAGAATATTTGTTTCAGTAGTGCATACATGTGTGTAGATGATAGCCAATGGCTGAAATAGCTAATATACTATTGTCACACAGAGTTGTTTAAAATTAGTAATATAAGTTAACAATTAATATATAGTATGTAGATAACACAGTACTTTATTGTAATAAATTTTATATAGTTATGTTAATTTAAAACCAGTTCCAAATGCAGTGTTACAACACTAAATTTTGTGGAAAATTGTTTTCAAATTTAATCTGATGACAATAACATTTTTTCTCGCAAATTCTCAAAAGTGCATCTCCTGGATTCCCGTATCATTAGCATGTTTAGCATAATGATTGTATTTCGCACAATATATTTTGTCTCCCAATGTCACAACAGTATGTCTGCGGACTTACAACGCTATAAGCCAGATTTTTTGATACCCTTGGTAGGCAGAACACAGACAGCCAATGGTGTGGTTTTGTGCGTGACTTTTAACAATCAAATAATGTGTTGGCTTTTAATCTCACAAACTAGATCCCACTAATTTAAACAAAAAAATCAGGTTCAGGCTTCATTCTGTAATAGCATTCAATTTTGTGTAACCGAGAAAAGCGACTCTAAGTTCAGAAATTTGGGAGACACCCAAATGTTTTAAATGAGTATTTCCTTTGAGGTTTTGATTTTTTGTTACGTAATGCTCAACCAAGAGAGACACGGGTTGCAGACACAGCTTCAGATATTCTACGTTATTGATTGGTCGGATTTTAGGTCACTGTGTAAATATGTTATAAATTTTGTTTTTGTCATTTTCGGTGTAATTCTTGTTCACCAATATTTTCCTGTAACCACAAAACATCTGTTATTATTTGAATGTTTAATTGTACTACTCTGTTTGTGCTAAAAAGTGATGAAAAAACTCATGTTCACTCAGTGATGTCGAGAAACCCACTTGTTGAGAATTTTATATGCAAAAACGGCTCGTTTGGGTTCAGAAAATATTTTAAATAGAATACTTCATCAACATCAATAAGTTTCCTCCACAAACCGTAGAAAACATTATACGCACACACCTAGACAGAAAGCAAAATCAACCAACAAAAGTAAATATATCTCACGAATCAAAAAATCACGAAACCATATACTGCTGTATACCATATATTCCTGACATCAGCAAACAAATGACCAACATTTGGCAAAAACTAGTAACAAAATATAACATTCCAGTTAATACTAAATTTATTCAAAAACCAGGCACAAAACTAAGGTCTATACTATGTAAGAACTACACTGACAAACACCACACCAACATTATTTATAAAATACAATGTGATAACTACCACGACTTCTGTATTGGAGAAACAAGTAGAAAAATGGAAACCAGATTCAAAGAACATAAAAAGTTACCTTCACACGTTTTCGAACACTGCAAGTCAATGGACACAACATAACCATAGAAAACACTAAAATACTAAATAAAGAAACAAACATAAACAAACGCAAAATTAAAGAAGCCTTACTTATATAACAACTTAAACCCAAAATAAACCAATATAAAGGAACGCCATTATACCTATATTAATATTATAGATAAAATTATATATTCAAACATCTAACCCCGCCCTCTACATTGCGACACTCAGTTACACAACCCCTTCCAAACATGTGGTCAGCTTCCGGTCAGTTACCTCTTTCTTTGTGAACCTGACGATGACCGAAGAAGGTCGAAACGTTGTTCGCTCTTCTATTTAAAATATTTTCTGAACCCAAACGAGCCGTTTTGGCATATAAAATTCATGTTCACTCACTTCAAATATTTTATTTTTTAAACCTTCTTTTAGTTTGTGAGTCGTATCAAATTAAACAAGATCTTACTTATTTAATATATAATACTAAGTAATGTTTTAATATTATTTCTATACATGTAATACTTTATTTATTTGTCGTATTTCTATTAGTGAAAACTATCTGAAATTCCCGTTTGTATCACATCGAAATGACAGCAGGCAGTACAATATGGTTAGATAACAATAGTACTCAATAGATGGCGATAGTAGAATAAACTTAAAAGCCTTCCCTATTCCTTTCGACCAATATGTTTATTGTTCGTTAATTCGATCCACTTCTAGGAAGATACGACAAAAGAGGCAGCTCTTCAGTCGATGTCTTCGATGTCTTCTGCTCAGATCGTTTCTTTATTCTACAGTCAAGAACACGCTGTTAAGGAGAAGACTTTACAGTCACTGAATACCTTGTCTTCAGCCCAGATCGTGTCTTCCACTGCCATACCAAACAAAGCTCTCTCATTGGTCACAACTCCTTTAAACTACACTGGCACACCTGTAAGTTCCTTGCTAGGTTATGTACATACCTTTTAGCTCCAGGTTTTTGTTCTTCTATCATACTCTAACCGCCAAAAAAACACAGCACAAATGTTCATAGGCCAT
Source organism: Carcinoscorpius rotundicauda (assembly GCA_011833715.1). Taxonomy (NCBI): domain Eukaryota; kingdom Metazoa; phylum Arthropoda; class Merostomata; order Xiphosura; family Limulidae; genus Carcinoscorpius; species Carcinoscorpius rotundicauda. Next base: position 88,151,739 of record CM022392.1, on the reverse strand, counting down.
CACTCGGTTTTGTTTGAAAAAAACAAAAACAAATCAAAATGATTTTGATATTACTTGTTACGCTTTTCTACTTGTTCAAACGAAACAAGTCAGTTAGTCAGGGTTGAACACAGCCAAGGAGTATCTGAACATATGCAGCATTCTATATGGTACATCTTGGTCAGTCAGGGTTGAATACAGTCAGGAAGTAGCTGAACCCGTACAACATTCTATATGGTACATCTTAGTCAGTCAAGGTTGAGCACAGCCAAGGAGTGTCTGAACACATGCAGCATTCTATATGGTACATCTTGGTCAGTCAGGGTTGAATACAGTCAGGAAGTAGCTGAACCCGTACAACATTCTATATGGTACATCTTGGTCAGTCAAGGTTGAACACAGCCAAGGAGTATCTGAACACCTGCAGCATTCTATATAGTACATCTTGGTCAGTCAGGTTTGAATACAGTCAGGAAGTAGTTGAACCCGTACAACATTCTATATGGTACATCTTGGTCAGTCAAGGTTGAACACAGCTAAGGAGTATCTGAACACGTACAACATTCTACACACAGCCCATCTGATTTACAAAAGCTTAAATGAAAACAAAAAAGAAACCTAGAAGTTGAAAAGGTGTTATGAATAATGCAAAGTTTAAAAACACTTTCTGTACAAAAAAAATGTGTTCTCAACTCATTAGGAATAAATTTAACGAAACATTCTGAATACTTTTATAAAGTAAAGAGTTTTAGGTTGAAATATTCAGCCCTCCAGCGGCACAGTGGTGTGTTTGCAGACTTACAACGCTTAAACTGGGTTTGATGCCCGTGGTGTGCAGAGCACAGATAGCCCATTGTGTAGCTTTGTGCTTAATTCAAAACAACAACAAAACATGTAATGTCTACTTTACATATGAACTTACTATTGAGATGTTTAAGCAAAACTTAATTTGTAGCCTAACCCAGTTTATTTGTTTGTGTGGGTGTGTTTTGTGATAGTAAAGACACAACTGGCTGTCTTCTGTGTACACCAAGAGGAACAGAGCTTCTGCTATTAGTGTTGTAAATCCAAAGTCTTACCACAGTCTAACCTAGCAGACAAATGGAGTTGAAGAGCAACTTCAAAGTAAAATAATAATATTAATAGTTTATGAAACTACATGAATGAGAACATAGACATTGTATTAAATATTATTTTATTTCATAAATTACAAATATATTTACGAAATTTCTCAGGCGTTCGAAATGACTTTACAGCTTAAATATAAAAGCATTTACATCTGGTGGCGCTATCTCTTTAGTAGCAGTGAAATTAGAACAGGATATGCATTTCTTTCTACAAATACGTTGTTGGTAAAACTGCACGAAATAAGCAATTTAAAATTAATATTTTTATTTCAAGACCTTTTAACAACGTTATAATTTGTATATTTCATTAAGTGAAATATAAAATAACTATATAAGTTTTATATATGCAGTGTTTAATATTTCTGACATATAAAACAAACAATCTTTGTTTTATTTTAGAGAAAAGCCACATTGGGCTATCTATTATGTCGACCACGGAAAATCAAACCTTGGACTTTAACGTTGTAATTTATTAAGCGCAGCGCTGTTTTGTGGGGTACAAGTAAGCCACACTCGCCTATTTGTCAGTTATTAATGTCTTGAAGCTCTTCAGATACTTTTGTGCAAAATATTATCCACAACATCATAAAAATTGTTGACTTATTTTAGTCATATCAATTTAATGTTTTATTACTTGGATTTCTAGTTCTGGCAGACAAACCTCGGTCAGCCCGTTTCTACAGAAGAGTAAGTGATGTTAATATTTTTTTAACTTTTCAGTATCGCAGAAAAGTAGTTTCTGAACTAAGTACATTTTGAAATAAATTTTATATTCATTTTTTTTACCTTTCAAGTTTCCTGAGTTACGTATGTTTATCAGTATAGTTTTCCTGAGTTATATATGTTTATCAGTATAACTTTTGTGAGTTATGTACATTTATCAGCGCAAGAATCTTGATTTATGTAATTAATCAATGCAAGTTCCCTCATTTATCAAAGTTCATCAGTGTAAGTTTCTTAATTTATATATATATAGTCATTAGTTAAAGTGCCCTAATGTATGTACATTCATCGGTATATGTTTCTCGATTTTTTCTTTTGAAAGAAATAATTTTACGCTGATCTTGTACAGTATGGGTTTAAATTAACAAACAAATTTGTATAATCTTCCATGAAGATCCTAAGCATCTCAGTATAATTTTTTTATTACAAATACTAAGATTAAAGCAGCGTATGTAAACCCGAAGAATCACGTTCACCAACATTTATGTACTTAGCTAATTCTAAGAACAATTTGCAGTTATGTCAAGAGCCGTTAAGTCTGTAATATCCAGTTGTATTAATATTCCCATGTTTATTTAGTGTCAAACCTTTCGTCAGCCAACCTTATGGAATGGCCCTGAAACCGCCTACTTCCGCTACAATTGGTGGAGTGAACATTTTGTCACCAATTGCATCGCCCTCTTGGGAGGGACGTTCCATTGCTACACATAAACTTAGGCTAGTAGAGTTCTCGGCATTTATGGAGCAGCAACAGGATAATGACACAGTAAGTTCTGGGAAGAAAATAAGAAAACCATAAATATCTAATTTAAACATGCATGCAAAAGACGAAAATATTTTGTTACAAAATGGAGCTGGAAATTATATCTCTAGAGCTTCGAATAGAGTTCCCAGATCTGCTCATTCATCCATCTTTCCTTTAGGTTAGAAATTCTTATTATAATATTAAATATTGGTCAAGCGATTTTAGAAAAGAAATGTAGTAATTACTTTATTAAGGCTGTAAAATTGTTATTTAAATGAATAACTGATTTTTAGTCGGCGAAATAGTCATATAAATAATGGGACGTATATATATATATACTCTGTTTTAAATCTTAAATCGGGACACGATGTATTAAACGTATGTCTGACTTTCTGATTGTTCCTGAGAGTTTTCTCTTATTCTTTAGTATGAAAGGCACCTATTCGTTGACATAAGAGGACTCCCGAGCTATTCAGACCCAGTACTGGAGGTAAGTTGAATTGAAGGCAATAATTCAGTAGTAATTATTTTTTTATACACTTGTGCAGTTTATTTTGCATTTTAGAAGACGAACGATGAAAGGATGTGGTAAACTGAGACATTGCTATTGTTTTCTTTTCTTATGTCAGCTTTCAAATTTAAAACTGGCCAAGCGCGTAAGGCGTGCGACTCGTAATCCGAGGGTCGCGGGTTCGCGCCCGCGTCGCGCTAAACATGCTCGCCCTCCCAGCCGTGGGGGCGTATAATGTGACGGTCACTCCCACTTTTCGTTGGTAAAAGAGTAGCCCAAGAGTTGGCGGTGGGTGGTGATGACTAGCTGCCTTCCCTCTAATCTCACACTGCTAAATTAGGAATGGCTAGTACAGATAGCCCTCGAGTAGCTTTGTGCGAAATTCCCAAAAAACAAAACAAACAAATCAAATTTAAAAACTTGGACCTATGATAGAAGTACGGTAATAAAATAACTATTTTTTATTTTATTTTCAACTACATTTCACTTGAAAATATAAGTTATGTCAAGTATGATTTTTTTTCTCATCTAGGCCGTGGATATTAGGCAAATTTACGACAAGTTTCCAGAAAAAAAAGGAGGCTTAAAGGAGTTATATGACAAAGGCCCACAAAACGCCTTCTTTTTGGTAAAATTTTGGGTAGGTATTTGAATTATGTTTAATTTATTATCTTCGAAGAATAAAATGAAAATTAGCAGTTCTTTATTTACCGATTTTAATTGGTCTAATATATTCGTTTGATAAGTAATACAAAGTTTAATAACTAATTTAGTATTCTTTTAGTGAACGTATTATTAATGTTATCTACTGATTAAAAGCTGAAATGTACTGTATAATTTGTTTTAATTTTTATGGCTGTTAAATGAATGCAGTTGAAACATTCTATAAATATAAGCTGTTATTACTTATGATGCTAATAACACTGTCGTTCACTGAATTACAAAAGAAAATATGTCAGATTTACTTCATTTTAGAAAGCAGAATTATACTTTTAAAAACAAAAATGATGCCCTTATTATCAGCTAGAATTATATCGCTTTTCAGAGACTTTTGCCAAATAACTGATTGATGTTAAATGAACATTTTTTTTTAAAAATTTAAAATACAACACAATAATAGTAGTTACAGCTAATAAAAATATATTAGTCTTCGATCTCATGATAAATGTTTTATTTTGGTAAGCCGAATTAAAATAAAACTTAATACTTTGTTAAGTAATTTTTTTAACCTCCAAGTTCTTATCATTTTTTTTAAAATTACTTTTTTTTTTTAGGCTGACTTAAACACAAATATTCAAGATGAAGCTGGTTCATTTTATGGAGTTACAAGCCAGTAAGTTTCACACTTTTGTAATATTTACATTTTAACAATCGAATTACTTTAAAACTTTTATAATGTTTAATTAACCAGTTTGTTAATTTATAATATTTTTTATGAAATTAGAGTAGTTAGTAAGTTGCACACTTTTTATAATGCTTCCATTTCAACAAGTTGAAAAGGAATTTCTGCAATTTTATAATGTTTAATTTAAACAAGTAGCAAATTTCAGCAGATTAATAATGTTTATGTGTGAAATAATTTTGTGAAAATGAAAGTGGTTAAATAATAATTAAAGAAAGTTTACCAGAACATTTTTAATTATTAATACTGTTGAAAATCTAGTTTACATGTTCTTACTTTTAGTTTGTTTGGTGATGAAAATCTAGTTTGTGTGATGTTGCTTTTTATTTGTTTGGTGATGCAAGTCTAGTTTAAATGTATTAAGTATTAAACATTATTAAAAAGTGTTTGAGGGTTACCCTTAAATATTCATGGAAGAAATCTCACTTTTGTTAACAGTATTTCATCTCTTATAAATTCTAACATTACTCATCTTGACTTCCACTGTTTTGTGTTTCTTTGGCAAAGTATTTTATGTGTGGAAACACACACAGTCATTTAGTTTATGGTGGTTTATTTTTAATTTCCAGATTTGAAAGCACTGAAAACATGACCATAACTTCTTCTACAAAAGTTTGCTCCTTTGGTAAACAAGTAGTAGAGAAAATGGAGGTAAATGTTTTTTATTGTTTGATAATTTTTATTTGCTGGTAAGTTCTGGTTCTGTTGGAATCAATCAGTATTTTTAATGAAGCAAAGGTCATAATTAAAGTGTTTTTTTTAACTCAAACAAGATGTATAGATGACTCATGTAGAGTGAATGCTAATACTCTCAAGAAAGCCAAGTAAACGTTGTGGTTGGTACCACTTACCGGTCTTGTAGCAACAGTAAGGAAGCGCATTACGTGAGTATAATAACAGGCAGGCAAACAATGATCATACCTGAAGACAACAGACCAATGTTTTGTTAAAATATGTAGTATATTCCATCATTAATAAGATTTTTTGTTTTGCTTATAAGTCCTTGTCTGCCTTCCTGTTATTAAAAATAAGTGATTATAATAGTGGTACTGACTACAGATATAATTTATTAAACAGAATACAACTTTTGAGATACTTACAAGGCTGATAAATTGAAAAATAAGTTTGAAAGCTACAAGGAAGGTTTCTGTGAGTGTTTGTCCCTCCATTATAAAGTTTATAGACTTGTATCAGCAAAATGAGAGACTCTCTTGGTGTGTTAATTTAATGTTTGTATAGTGATAGTGACAAAGTATTAGAAAGCATTGAAATTGAGATCAAATGACTCCTAGTCATTCAGCTGCAAGTCTGAAGGCTTATAACGCTAAAAACCAAGTTTCACTGCCAATAGTGGTGGGTAAAGTATGGATAGCCCAATTTGCAGCTTTTCACTCAGCAACAAAACAAGTAAACATGTTTTATGATAAATTAAAACTACAGTGTCTGCATTGCTTACCCTTATGTTACCACTGTAATGTGGCAAAAAATAATGTTCTGAATATGATAAGATTACTTAAAACTCATTCTTGTTCTGATTGAAGCTAGTACATAACTAACTTTTTGTTTCAATCATATCAATATATTAATTGTATTATGTCTTTATGTTATTCTAAATCTTAAGAGCTAAATATTTCATTACAGTATATTTAATTTTGTAAATCACTGGTTGGAGAACAGTTTTTTTTCTTCTACAAAATCCATACATTAGAGAAGCGATTGTTTCAAGATATAATAAACACTTTTTTTTATGTAGGTTGTTGTACAGAATAATTATGGTTGTTAATGCAAGGATTATAGCAGAGAGTATATGTGTTGTCTATAGGAATGTGCATCAGGAAGATAGGCTTTCATGGAAGACAAAGGAGATAAACAATTTACAAGAACATCATACTAAGCTTTACAATGATAGCTTTAAAACTAAAGACTTCATGTATTAGACATGTTAGTATTCGTGTTACCTACCAACCTAACAAAGGAATATTTTTGAAATGTTAAATTACTTCTTTTAACAGTTGCAATGAGGTTTCTTTTGCTGTTTTTGTTGTTAAACACAAAACTACACAATATGCTATTTGTAGTGTGCCCTCTACAGGTATTGAAATCAAATTTTTTGCATTATAAGCCTACAAACTTACACCTGAGTCACTGAAGGAATTATTTTGTATTTCATAATTTAGTTGTGTTTGACATGACCAGGTGGTTAGGGCACTTGACTTGCAATCTTAGGGTTGAGGTTTCAAATCCCTGTCATACCAAATATGCTCACCCTTTAAACTGTGGGAACATTATAATGTGATGATCAATCCCACTGTTCATTGGTAAAAGAATGGCCTTAAACTTTGCAGGGGGTGGTCATGACTAGCATTCTTCCCTTTAGTCTTACACTGCTAAATTAGGGACAACTAGCACAGATAGCCCTCATGTAGCTTTGCACAATATTCAAAATAAAACATAATTTAATCAGAGAAGTATTTGAATTTTGCCAACCATTAATATAAATGAAAATGAAATGAATGTTTTTGTGCTGGTTTTCAAAAATGATCACTTAATGAACTTAAATAATAATTATACTTATTTATTTGATGAACTATAAAAACTCCATGTTTAGTGATGTTTAAGAAGTTCATTGTTTATCTTTGAATATTGTGTGTGTTAAAACAGCGTTTGTTACTTTTATCAAAAGTGTAAGACTAGAGGGAAGGCAGCTAGTCATCACCACCAACCACCAACTCTTGAGGTACTTTTTTACCAACGAATAAAGGGATTGACCATCACATTATAATGCCCCAACAGCTGAAAGGGTGAGCACGTTTGGCGCGATGGGATGCGAACCTACAACCCTCAGATTATGAGTCACACGCCTTAACACTTTTTGCCATGCCATGCCTATAAAAATGGTATTTTTTTGGTACAGTAATGAAAGGAAAGGAGCATTAGATGACAAACCCAAACTTCACATCCCAAACACTGTAGTTTTGAAATTTTCATTTTGACAGGGAGTTTGGAAACTAGGTTATTTAATCTTAACACAAATGCCTTTGAGAACACTTTTAAATAACACAGTGCCTGTGTTAGTACCTGAGTAATTTTGTGAAGACTACTTAAAAAGTTTTTCTTGTTGCTAGTAGTATTTCAGTCTTCAATGTGGCAAAAACTGCCTGTTATTTGTTTTAAATATTGAATGTTTAGTTGTGATCACACTTGAACATTCTTTTTAAAACGTATTTTGACTTGCAATCTTACCGAATTGCTAATGGCTGATCTTTTTAAAATACTGTTTGTTCCATTGGTATCACACTAAGGGGCAGGAATATATTATTTTCAATAAGGTGACATACTTATCACAAGAGTTTCCATGACGTATTCAGTATTCTGAATGTGAAACATATATTTTACTAGAAATGTCAAACCAGAAGTTATATATAAAGAAAGCCATGTGTTAACTTTCTGTTCTATATGTCGTGAACGTTATTAATGAAAACTAATTAATTTAAGTTACAAGTCTCTTTCTAGAACAAAAACAAACAATCTTGCTCATTTAAAGCATTGCTCATGAACCAACTTGGATAGAACCTGTAGGTAATAGATTAGATTATTGTCAGTTCATCACTGTGTTCCAACAGCTGGTTGGAACCTGCATTACTTTGTCATACAATATGATAACTTATGTGGAAGAAGAAATGTATTGTATGCATGTCTTTGTTTCTATTGTTAAATCTTGTTCTAAAATTCACATTTCAGCATATTATACATGTTTAATGAATGAGGAAACAGTAATTAATATACATCTGAATGCCAGAGAGGGTAGTTATGATGAAAACATTTCATTTTCTTAAGAAAGAAAACTAATAAAACTTTCAACATGGATACAAAAACTAACCAGAAAAAACAATAGCAAATAACAGACTGTGATAGCTTCCATCTCACTAGTTTCAATACAATATGCTGGATTGTTTTAATGAAAATGTGTAGTTCAAAAAGGTTTCATAAAATGTATTTTTTCCCACCATTTAAATTTTTTTCCTGTTCTGGGTACATCTGCAATCTGAAGTGTTCTTAAAATTATACATATATACAAAATTACTTCCCTTGGTAGCTGAAACTTCTTTTTTAACATGATCAGTTCCAGATGAGAGAATGGTAAGCATTAATAATGCAATAGAATATACTGATATTTTACATTCATAATGTAACAGAATATACTAATATTTTACATTGATAATGTAATAGAATATACTGATATTTTTTGTATAAAAACCTCATTAATTAACTCTTGAAACATTTTTGAAAGATGGTCCATTTTTTGTATAGATTAAGAGCTCAAAAAATATGACCTGTGCTCTAAGGGGAAGTGGTTTACCTGATTGTAGCTAACATGATTAGTTCTTTGTACATGAGAAATTTTACCTCATTGGATATCTGTGGATTATTCCTTAATATTTTCTATTTTCTGAAATCTGCAGACAGAATATGCCAGATTTGAGAATGGTCGATTTGTGTTTAGGATTCATCGATCACCCATGTGTGAATACATGATCAACTTTATACATAAACTAAAGAATCTTCCAGAAAAGTACATGATGAACAGTGTCCTGGAGAACTTTACAATCTTACAGGTAAAGTCATGGTTAGAGTTTTAAAGAATTTCACTATTTTATTGGAAAAGTCATGAACAATGTTCTGGAAGAGTACTTCATTTTGAATAAGGTCATGAATATTGTCTCAGAAGATTTTACCATTTTGAAGATAAAGCCATGAATAATCTTAGAGAATTTCAGTTCTTTACAGATATGGTTATTAAAAGAATTTTCATAGAGGTTCACAGGTAAGGTCATGAAAAATGTCCTATTATTTTTTGACCATTATACAGATAAGGTTATGTATGAACAGTACCCCACAGAGGTTTATCGTTTTACAGGTAAATTATAGATTAATAACTAAAATAACTGAAATTTTCAACAAATTATTATATCTTGGTTATTAGAGCTAACAAACACCTTGAATACACACTGTAACATTTTGATACTATAACCTGCATTAAGAGTATATAGGCAAAAAATTAATAATATATAACAGTGATGAAAAAATTGACAGTGAAACTTTAAAAACAATCACTTTAGCCTATTACGCCCCAGATGTGCCAACGAATATAAAACTTTATCAATGTTTATTATTGTGAAATGTTAAACGATATTATATTTATTCGTATCTCATACGATGGATTAAACTTAAAAAGGTTAACGCAATAAATTAAGATAATAAATTCATATTTTATTTGAAGTCAGCAATTTTTGTTGTGGACGAGAGTTTTGACCTTAAAATAGACTATACATGGCCTAAATTGTAAATCAATTATGTAAGAGTGATGGTTAAATTACACAATTTGATCTCACAAGGGCATTCCGAGAGTTGGCTGTGGACGTCACTGACTAGATGTATGGTATTTTCAGTTGTTAAATGTGCCTTATCAGCTACATGTAGTGTGTTAACTTGTTATTTTGGCTGATAAGAGTCGCTCACCTCATGTGGGAGAATTCTAGTGTTCGAATCCTAGCTGTAAAAATAATAAAATTTCAAATACCGCAGCTGCGTTCTCTCTGTATATCTGTTGAAAATTAGAGATAGCGATGCACTAAAAGGCCTTGTCAGTGTTTCTAAAATAATTAGTGAAATATCGTATGTACAGTGCATTTTTCTCTGCAGAGATGGCTTCTCTTACTTAATTCATCAACAGGTAGGAATATTTTCTTACAATTTACAAATTTTAGAACAAGTGATATTTGATTTGTTTTCAGAACATGTAGGACGTTTCGGTCACAACTTTTGATGCACAGTTTTTTAGCTCGTTTTTATAAGATACGTAAATTAAACTATGATTTTGATTTTAAAATGTCAAAAAAATACATTTTCCATACGGAATTTAGAGGAATTTCTCTTGTACTTGTAGCGATATATTTGAAGCGTTGCCTGTTAGGTACAGCGTAGTCACCTTAGGCCTATATCTGTAATGACGTAAGACAAGATGATAAAAAAATTGAACGTTAGGGTAAAAAAAGAATAGATCTGTACCAACAAAACGTAACTACTGCTATAGTTTGAACTTGTACTTTCATTACCAGTTGAATTACTGATAAAGTGTATTATATTACAATACACACCTTATACAATAAGTAAGATTAAATTTTAGAACAGGTACGACGTTAAAGCCTCTGGTGCGGTCATTATCAAGTACACATGGTAGGAATATTGAGTCATTTAATATAAAAAGGTTTTTAAATACTTAAAAATGTAAAACGATGGTTGCATAATACAGTTTTGATTTGACGTAGTTTTGTAACAAGAGTAAGTTACTTATCAGATATATCAATTCGATTTTTTATCCCAAAAAGATATAAATGTATTGAAATAACTTCATCTTAAGTTAAACTTTCATTTTGTTTTATCTCACATACTTCGTATGTATAAAACGGCACTAACTGGTTGGTGGATTATTTTTATTGTGTTTTTTTCACAGGTTGTAACGAACAGAGAAACCCAAGAGACGTTGTTGTGTATTGCCTATGTTTTTGAAGTGTCCACTAGTGATCATGGCGCTCAGCACCATATCTACAGATTAGTGAAGGACTAACATATCGATATCAGTTCCTCATTTATTCATTCAGTCCATCTAACATCTCTCTCTAGTGCCTATAATCCCATTTCACTGTGGCCTAAACCTGTACATAAGTTATTATATGGATGTAGTGAACAAGCTCTCTTAATATTAAGAGAACTGGAAGACAACTTTTCAGATATTCATGTTTATTTTTTACATACAGCGTGTGAATTTTGACACTTTGTTGCTGTATTAACACATTTTAGAATACTTTCGAACATAAGATGCTGTAACATAATAAAATATATATAGGAGAAGCTTCCTTGTTTACAAGTGATTCTGACAACAGCCGTTAACAGATTTCCCACGTGCGTCAATCGTCAGCAGAAGCCACTGTACAAAAGAATAAAAGGAAATAATAATTTTTGTTAAAGTTTCACTTTGTTTCACTTGATATTCTTTGTTTAACTTTGTAAATTTTTAACTTTCAATTTAGCATTTTAAAGTCACTGGATTAGACTTTACCCTAAGCTTAAAAGAATGAACGATATATATATATATTCCGCTTTATGGTAAATTGTGATTTGTATATTTTTATATCCCAAAACAAAATAGTAAAACAAAAATAATTAGACATCCAAATTTAATTGCACGAGGTTTGTACCAATACCTTCATGTTCATAATAAAACATGTTCACCGTTGCATTAGTTTAAAATTTTAGATTTATAAATATTTCTACACGTGTGTTTTCGATTTCTTTTTTTCCCGTGACGATACGTGGTTTGAGATGTGCTGTCTCGAAAACGCGCTGCACATTTTGGAGCCATGTATTGTTACTAATGACAGATAAGTTCCACTATTCAGTCAGACAAGGAGTGTGTGTGTTTTTCCTGAAGCAAAGCTACGTCTGGCCATCTGCTGAGTCAACCTAGGGGAATCAAGCGCCTGATTTTAGCCTTGTAAATCCGTAGACTTACCACTGTATCACCGGGGGACAGTCAGATAAGAACAGCCCAAGAGTGGATTTTTTGACTAGATGCTTTCCTTCTGGTGTATTACTTCAAAATTATGAACGTCTTTGAGGAGATAACCTTTAAGCGAACCAAACTGATAACCCACAGAGCAGATATTACTCGAGTGCCCTCGAGTTTACATGCGTTTGAGTAAGAGGATGAATTACTGTAAAAAGAACATATTGTTCATTTCTCTCCATTAAGCAGGTCACCAAATAGTTAAGTAACAATAAAAAACAGCCTGGCCACACTGATAAGGAATTTCAAATAGATTATTACGAACAAAGTTGTGTATTTAACTATAAGGTGTTTTTCATATATTTAGAACCGTTTGATCAAACAGGTAAAAAACAACGCCCTTATAATTTGGTACGATGTTTCTGTTTTTTTCTTATAACAAAGCCACATCGGGCTGTCCGCCGAGTTCTGTTCAAATTTGTTTAATTAAGTTCTTAAAAAAAGTTGATGTTAATTATACCAACATAATAGCTTCCCACACCGTCTAATGTCATTCCGACTATACTATTTTATATGAATTACCTAGTTAGTGGCAAAAGAATTGCGGGCTATACCTTACGATAATTATTATTTTATTTAGTTGCATTAGGGAATTCTTATTCTGTTTGTTTGTTTTAAATTTCATGCAAAGATGCAAGAGGACTATCTGCGCTAGCCATCCCTAATTTAGCAGTGTAAGACTAGACCCAACGCCAACTTTTGTGCTGCTCTTTTACCAACGAATAGTGGGATTGAGTGTCACATTATAACGCCCACACGGCTGAAAGGACAAGCATGTTTGGCGTGACGAGGATTCGAACCATCGCCCCTCGGATTACAAGTTGAGTGCCTTATCCACCTGGCCATGGCGGGCCGCTAGGGGATTCTTGGAAATTCTAGGTGTTAAACATTAGGGAAATTAATGGTTATCAAAAGTCACAGTTCCTGTGAAATAGGACCCGCCAGGTGTTTCCTAGCAATGGGCTGAACTTACACACTTCCTAGCAAGTGCTTTTTTTTCTTATAACTGGAATACACAGGTGGTATGTATATATATTATTGTAAGTGTAGCACATTAGTGTGAACTGACATATCACTTCATAGACGTGTTACTAGAAATCGGGTGCATTGTAGTAAACTGGCATATTACATGGTAGGTGTATTTTTAGAACCGGTGCACGTTGGTTTATCATTTACATGGTAATTTCGTTGAAATTAGACAAGTTGGACCGAACTTCTGTCTGGCAGACCTTTCAGATCTTTATCACACGAACAAATGATGCTGTTGAAGAAATGCTGTACATTCGATTTAATTGGCTTATTGCACAAGTAATTCTCAAAATATAACTTAGTTGTAGAAACACGTATTGTTAAACTTTAATTTTTCAAGTTTTCTAAAAGTTCAAAACTATTAAATAAATATGAATACTATACGGAGAAGCAAGTTCTGTTACATCTATAAAATGCACAGAACTAAATATTACTTACTAAAACCAACTTGATGGTCTCTGTTAACAGAACACAGAGCAATAGCTTTTAGTATCTTTTACAACGCTAAAATTGATTCCCCTTGGTGGGCTCAGCACATAGCCTAATGGGGCTTTGCTATAAGAAAAACACACCTATAATTTTGAATCCAAAACGGACAAATTAAGAATAATGTGGAACAAAAATCTGTAGTTTAGATGATTTTTGTCGTAAATGTTAAGATTTATAATTTCTCTTGTTTTTGTTTCTACCTATTACATAGATACATGGATACCAAACTCACCCACACTATTTTACCGATTCCACGGTAAAAGTTCCACAATTATGTGGACGACAGGTTTTTCTGAAACAGCGTATCTTCAACTACGGATTTTGTTTATCATGAAGCTTTTGGAAACTTTTTTCTTTTGATATATTCTAATATTTATCTCATTAAAAAAAATACCATAGTGTTTACCAACTTAATTTATTTTCAACTGGCATAAAGTCATAAAAACTGCAGGCTGTTTGTATGCAAAATGGTAAAGTATGAACCTTTTAAGGCCCGGCATGGTTAAACGTGTTAAGACTATCGACTCGCAATCCGAGGGTCGCGGGTTCGAATCCCGCTCGCCCCAAACATACCCGCCCTTTCAGCCGTGGGGACGTTATAATGTGACGGTCAATCCCACTATTTGTTGGTAAAAGAGTAGTCCAAGAATTAGCGTTGGGTGGTGATGACTAACTGCCTTCCCTCTGGTCTTACACTACTAAATTAGAGACGGCTGGCGCAGATAACATTCGAGTGGCTTTGCGTGAAATTTAAAAAAACAAAAAAAGAACCCTTTATTGTATTTTATGGTTATGTCATTAACAGAGGGCGTAGCGCTTCTTCCCAGGTGTATCATGAAACACTTTTCATATTTTTATATAAATAGTAGTTTCTTAAAACACGTTGAATGTGTACATATATATACATGCATAGATATTTCGGTAAAATATAAAAGATAATATCTAGAGGCTTTAAAGTTAAAGTTAAATCATTAATTAACGCAAAGTAAGCAAATATTTAGCAGTTATGAATTTTTTTTTAAAAGTAGCCTAAATGAAGAAAGCTAAGTAATTTGAAGCGTATTTTTGAAGAAAATTACGTGGCTACTGACTAACCACGATTATTAGAAAACTAGTTTCTGTGACATTGAGAATTTAGCAACAACTACTTTAGGTCATTTTTGTAAAATATCAGAACAGTCTGAAAGAAAAAAAATCATGTTAACAAATAAGATTTAATATTTATTCTGTAGGTAATGCTATTTGGGAAAATTATTATTAAATATATATTTATACCAGTAATAATTGTTCAGTATTATAAAAATAATAATAATAAATTAAACATAATTATTTCGATTAATATATCGAAAATATTCTACAACAATTTGTTAAAATTGGTGTAAAACGACAGCCGGTAATTATTTTATTGGATCATACGAATGTTAAAAATTCTGAAGCTAGTCTCTAACAATAGGAAGAACCAAAACAGAATTTTTAGACAACACTTTGTATTGTACATCTGCTACAAATATCTCCAATATACGTGTACGAATAGAAAGTTCGAGGCCTGGCATGGCCGAGCGCGATAAGGCATGCGCTCGTAATCTGAGGGTCGCGGATTCGCATCCGAGTCACGCTAAACATGCTCGCCCTCCCAGCCATGGGGGCGTTATAACGTGACGGTCAATCCCACTATTCGTTGGTAAAAGAGTATCCCAAGAGTTGGCGGTGGGTGGTGATGACTAGCTGCCTTCTCTCTAGTCTTACACTGATAAATTAGGGACGACTAGCACAGATAGCCTTCGAGTAGCTTTGTGCAAATTTCAAAAACAAACAGAAAGTTAGGGCGAGGATTTTTATATAAAACTTAGGGCTATAAAGCTATTTTCAATGGAGAGAAAGTTTGAGAATGTTTTCAGGTACAAGAACTTGTTTTTTTTTGCGAGAAAATTTTTTGTTCTCTGATTTTATCGCAATTTGTTTGTTTATGAATAGTTTGTTTTGAATTTCGCTCAAAGCTACACGAGAGCTATCTGCGCTAGCCGTCCCTAAATTAGCTGTGTAAAACAAGAGGGAAGGCAAATAGTCATCACCACTCACCGCCAACTCTTGGGCTACTTTTTAATTAAGGAATAGTGGGAATGGACGTAACATTATAACGCCCCCACGGCTGAAAGGGCGAGAATGTTTGGTACGATGGGGATTCGAACTCGCGACCCTCAGATTACGAGTCGAACGCTTTAACCCACTTGGCCATGGAGGGTTTTGTTTATGAATAGATGTCGAGAGCTTTTTTTTTTAATTTCGCGCCAAGCTACACGAGGGTTGTCTGCGCTACCGGTCCCTGATTTAGCAGTGTGAGACTCGAAGAAAGGCAGCTAGTCATCACCACCCACAACCAACTCTTAGGCTCTTCTTTTACCAACAAGTATTGAGATTCACCGTTACATTATAACGCTCCCACTACTGAAAGGGCGAGCGTGTTTGGCATGATGGGAATTCGAACCCGCGACCCTCAGATTACGAGTTGAGTGCCTTAACCATCTGGCCTTGCCGGGCCTACTTTTTGAACAGTTAATAAAAATTAATCTGAAATTAAATTCTGCCTTCTTTATCCATGATATAAGTAAAATGATTTGATTTGTAACATCTACACATACTTAAATTTAAATATATGTGATTCATAAACAAATTTATTTTGTATGAGAAGCGAGCGTGGTCTAGTTGATAACTTGCCGAAGTGTGGTTTGGAGAGTTCATGGTTCGGCTCCCTTTCTGCTAAAATAAAGCTTAAAGTAGTTTGGAGCTACGAGTGTGTTATATAAGTGATAGTCAAATCATACTAATGTGAATGTTTTGATTGGATGCCTTCTGTTTTGTCCGTCAGCTCAAAGGTAAGAAGGACTAATACAGGTAGCCTTTCGTAATTTTGAACGAATGTTCAGAAAATCAAATAGCTTAAATTCTGAACTTTTTTTTTTAATTTTTTCAATGGACACTGCCATTAAAATTTTGGTTACGTTTTGTCTTATTTTCTTTATCGGATGTAGTCACAAAGAATAAGTAAACGAAGCCAAACCAAGACTATCTGTGGATGACAGGAGGAAGCACATAGTTACACAAAGACTATCTGTGGATGACAGGAGGAAGCACATAGATACACAAAGACTTTTTCTAAAATACATTAGAACAACCTTTCAATTGTTTATAATGTAATGCAGTTAGATTAATATAATATTCCACGGTAAATCCAAGCTAGAACAGACTCCCCTAAACTCCCAAACACTTTCCGCATTTCTACATAAGTGGGTTAGAATGTTATCTAGTTAAGGTAAGACAATGCCACACATTGTGGTGTCTCCTTCTGTCAGAGGCTTGCTTACAAAGAGGAACAGTCTCAGGGGTTTGGTGGTATTGTCTGCAATAATACACATTTCTTGTGTGTGGTCTTTGTAATCTTCTTGTTTATTTTATTTTTTGTTTCTTATCCCGAATTTTTATGTTATTGCTAAACGATTCAGAGGACTCCTTAGATTTCTGTGACACTTTTCAATTCTGTAGTAAATGTGTGAATCTAAATTCTATAATTGTTTGCACATATAGTACAAGATAAACCTGTGATGAAGCCTTTTACTCCACTGTAATTGTTTCTCTCTCGAAAAAGTGAATAATATACAATTTAACTGAAATAATAAATAAAAATTAATTGCTTCTTTGTTGTAAACCACCATCTATGCTCTATCAACTTTGGTATCGAAGCTCAATTTTTAGTGTTTAAAGTTCACTGTCTCACCGCTGAGCAGCTTGGTGGCAAAATAAGCTGTAATAAACATTCTCCTTTTATATAATTAATTCAAATTAATGAAATGCAATTAATAATACCAGTGGAAATTCACCCTCTCAGCCGTGGGGGCGTTATAAAGTAACGATCAATCCCATTAATCGTTGGTAAAAGAGTAGCCCAATAGTTGGCGGTGGGTGGTGATAATTTGCTGCCTTTCCTAATTTAGCAGTGTATTCTATTCAAAACTGTGGAGCCCCCCAGTGACTCAGTGGTATTTCTGCGGACTTACACGCTAAAATCCGGGTTTCGATACCCGTGGTGGGCAGAGCACAGATAGCCCATTGTGTAGCTTTGTGCTTAATTCAAAACAACAACATCAAAACTGTGGAAGTAGTAAAGCGAATCGCTGAGGATTTAATTGAATAACAACAGCATTTTGGTGTTATAATGTCGTTTATTTCTAATATTAACACCGGATGACTTGACGTCATCATGGTAGGTTTGTGGTGAATACGATTCGCGTGTTCTGTATCTTAAGAATTAAAACTGGACCAATCAATGGATTCATCGTAGTAGAATAGGCCCAATCACCGAATCTATCGTAAAAGCCATGCCCTTCTTCTCAAAAGAAAATGTGCACATGAAACAGATGTGAGATATAATGGTCTTTAGCAAGACAGATCGAGTATTCATTTGCACTGTGGTTGAGATGCTCGCAAATCTGAGTCATGTTATTAGCAGAGGGAAGGATCCCCATAAATCCATCACTTGCGGACATTTTCGTAAGCTCTCTGTCGGGTTCGACAACCGAGCATCGGGTTTATTAGGGTCATCTGTCCTCGTTTTAGCCGCAGACATCTTCAGGTGGGATCTCTAGTTGAGACTGTACTAAACCATGCTATTAAATACAGTCTTAACTTGACATTCTGCTATGTTAAAGGTCATTGTTTGCTGCTATTCGACTGAAGTAACAGCTGAGTTTAGGGATTTTACTAACCGATCTTTTCCCCACCGAATTTTGCTAACAGATCTTTTTCCCATCGAATTTTACTAACAAATCTTTTCCCCACCGTTCCATATCTTTAAATAATTCTCTTTCCGAGGAATCGATATGCAGTTTTGATTAAATATTTTATAATAGAATTGTAACTATGTACCAGTACCTTTCTTTTGTGTGTATATGTATGATGCTTCCTTGTTTTGGTAAACCAATGCAAGCTCGGAAGGACAAATGGAAAGGTACTGCTATGTGTTATTGATTTATTTTTTTAAAATTAGTGTCTTTCATCCACAGTAATCAAGTACCCTTTTGGGATGAAGGCCCTATGCAAATGCGCCTAGTGCATCTTGTTAACACTTGTCTGGCTATAATATTACCTTCTGGGAGCATCACAAATTGTTGTTAGTGTGATAGGTGATTTAACAACAAACCGGAACAAATAGTTCAATTGTGGTAACACGTTTGTGGTGAAATACAGTATTAAAACAGTCCGTCCTGGTAACAGTCGTCAATCGTAACTTTTGAAATTGGTTGTTTACTCTCAGAATTGTTCCAGTTTCATTCGTATAGCAGTGTCTGTTTATTCACGTACAACACAAAGCGTTTTATTCCTTAATACATACATGTAATCGCTAAAAATAGCACACGTAAACTCAGCAACTAATAAATACTCTGAAGTACAAGTCAATTCAATAACTAATAAATACCCTAAAGTACAAGCGAAACAAACGTGTGCTTATTAATTCTGCTCATTCGGGAAATTAGCAAATCCACAGATACTTTTATCATTTATTTTTTGAGGTTTTCGAGCTGTTTTTCTATGAGGTGTTGACACAGAAGAACCGCCTGACACAACACATAAGTGAATTAAAAATATAAAAAGCTTTTCCTAGTGTCATACCTTTTGTTCTACGACTTTTTCCCCTTCTCTGAAGGTATTAGTGTGTGTGTGTTTTCTTATAGCAAAGCCACATCTGCTGAGTTTATCGAGAGAAAGCGTTGTAAATCCGCATGCTTACCGCTGTACCAGCGGGGGACAATTAGGAAAGTCAGCAATAGTATGTCTATTTATAGTTTGTCTGAGCAAACGAAATCATGTGATAATTAGCAATAAAACACGGAAATATTCTAGTGATTAGCAGTTAAATGGTTACAAAATATTTTACAATTAAATCACATTAACACAGTAAGCTTGAGGACTTATAGTTCGAAAATTCGGGTTTTAATCCCTGCGATTGGCACAGTACAAACTATTCATGTGTAAATTTATTTGCTGAACCAGGAAAGGACAATCATAATTAGTATTAAAAAACAAATGATAGAGCTTGATGCTTTGCTATAAAAGGAGAGGAAAATGGTTTTACAAATTCCAAGCAAAATTCAAGTAAAAGTTTTTGACGAATAGAAAATAAAAAACAAGTACGATCAACCTTTAAGTTATTAACTATACAAAACAAAATATTCTGGCGATTAGCAATGAAATTAAAGTATATCTTTAATTATTAGCTGAAGAGAAAAACAAATAAAACTGAACATTAATTAACAGTAAAATAATGTTCAGCCCTAACTCATCAACTATCAACGTGGTCCATCCTCACCGGAATTTTATGGATAGCTTTCTTAACTGTTTGTGGTTCCACGACATAGTCAAAGGACTTTTATAGACAGTTTTTTAAACTGTATATACACTAAACTGTTTGTGGTTTCACAACATAGTCAAATGATTTTTATAGACAGTTTTTTAAACTTTATATACACTAAACTGTTTGTGGTTTCACAACATAGTCAAAGGATTTTTATAGACAGTTTTTTAAACTGTATATACACTAAACTGTTTGTGGTTTCACAACATAGTCAAAGGATTTTTATAGACAGTTTTCTAAATTATTTTTACGTCTGTTTTTTTTTAATTTCGCACAAAGCTACTCGAGGACTATCTGTGCTAGCCGTCCCTAATTTAGCAGTGTAAGACTGAAGGGAATGCCAGTTATCACCACCCACCGCCAACTCTTGGGCTATTCTTCTACCAACGAATAGTGCAAACGCAAACTAACATGGCAGGGGTTTAGTTTAGAGAGAGAAAAATCAGAAGAGTTCTCTCTCCAACTGGGGTGTTCAGGAACGTTGTGGTTCCTCTTCGTCCCCTTTCGTGGAAGGTTATTGAATTTAGCTTTTTTATTTTTGATTTTTGATAATTTTAAAACTATTTTTGGGTGAAGGAGTGAAGTTGGTCATGCTTAATATTATGCATGAACAAGGCAAAAGTAGCACCGGAGAAAACAGCCAGATGTCATAGTAAATGTGAGCATACACATAAACGACCCAATTCAGGGTCTTGACTGGGATCTAAAGATCCAATGCCTGAGTTTTTGCTGTGGGGGAAAACGGGAGCGCTCCGAGAAAAACCCACTTTCACAGGACAGGCGTCGAAAGTTTTACCTGTACTGTGCCCGAAACCTGAAAAAGAAAATACATGATTTTTGCCCTTTAAGTGTTTTGTTGTGTGATTTGTGATTCTTGAAATATGTTGTATGGTGAAGTAAATTTTGTTGGTGCACTGGTTAATTTGTAAAGTGATACCGTTAGTTTGTTTCTGTTTTCTGCTTTTAAATAGTATTTGTGTGATATTTCTGTCTATTTAAGTCTATTTCTTAGTGTTGGTAAGTTGCTGATTTAATGTATGTAATTTACTGGAGTGAATGATGCCAGACTGAATGAGAATCTTAGTATTTTTTTCTGTTGAACTTGGATTTTTTGGAGTGTGTTATTTGACATATTATATGTGACTCTACATCCATACTCTATTAGAGTATTCTATTAGTGAACGGATGTAAGCCTTTTATATTTGGATAATGGTCTTTGGTGAGCATTTCCAGTGTTTGCTGGTTAGAGTCATTAAGTGTGGAATACGTTTTCTAATTGATGAGTGTATGTTCTTAACATGTTTTTTCCATATCAGTTTTGTGTCGAAAGTGATGCCAAGGAATGTGATGTTTCTGCTAATGTTAATGGGCGTATTTCCAAGTGATAATTTTATTTTTTCTAGATTTTTTCTTTGTTTTTTTAGTTTCCTGTAGAAGGTGATTGCTTGTGTTTTGATTGGATTTAAAACTTTGTTTTGTTTGTTTTTATTTCGAATTTCGCATAAAGCTACTCGAGGGCTATCTGTGCTAGCCGTCCCTAATTTAGCAGTGTAAGACTAGAGGGAAGGCAGCTAGTCATCACCACCCACCGCCAACTCTTGGACTACTCTTTTACCAACGAATAGTGGGATTGATCGATCATTATAATGCCCCCACGGCTGAAAGGGCGACCATGTTTGGCGCGATGGAGATGTGAACCCGCGACCCTCAGATTACGAGTCGCAGGCCTTAACACGCTTGGCCATGCCGGGCTGGATTTAAAACTAGTCTCCACTTGTTACTCCAGGTCGAGACGTTGTTCAGTGATTCTTGCACGCAAGACATTGCCTTACTGGCGAAGTCTAGTAAATTGCAATACCTTGAAAAAACTTTTGTTGTTTTGTACCGGTGTTCCATCTGTTAAATTAAGTTGAATAAAATAAAATAAATTGCATGTTTAAATAATTAACTTTCTAAACATTTAAAAATCTCTCTCTTGTCAATCTTAACAGCGTACCCATGGCACCAAATTGGAGTAAAGGTTTATTTGTGTGCGTGTGTGTTCGCGTGCGCGTGGTAGCCGGCAACGAGCCATGAACGCTCAGACGAATAGTGGGATTGAACGTAACATTATAACGCCCCCACAGCTGAAAGGGCGAGCATGTTTGGCGCAACCCTCAGATTACGAGACACACCCCTTAACACGCTTGGGATGCCGGGCCATATTTTTACGTCAAAATGTTTGTGGTTTCACGACTTTGTTAAGCCTGGCATGTCCCAGTGATTACGTTTTGATGGTTACAGGACCTCTAATAAGAAGCGTCACTTTAAAACCATAAGCACCACTACCATCAATACTACAACTAATTTTAATAATCTACTGTATTTTACTATTTATTAGCCGCAACACAGCAACTGATACAATGTCTTTGAGTTTGTTTCAGGGTTTTTTAGCACGAAGTTTAAGCTCATAACTTTATCTAGCGGCCTTCCATCTAGTCTTATACTGCTAAATACGGACGGCTAGCGCAAATAGTCCTCGTGTTGTTTTGCCCGAAATTCAAAACAAACCAAATCAAATAAACTGCTTTTGATAAAGAGATTTAGTCCTTAAAACCATAAGATGATAAAAATTATACTTAGAGCCTCAAAACTAATCTTCTAAAGGCTTTGTTGTTTTTTAAAAAAATACGTTTTTAACGAATTACTCACTTTACATTTCTCATCCCACTACGATATAAACACGAAACATAAGACAGTATCGAGTTTCAGTGCTAGTGGTTGTTTATTTGTTTGTTTTTATTTTAAATACAAACCTAAACGATGGGCTATATTTGCTTTGCCAACCGTAAGATCAAAACCCAATTTTTGGCGTTATAAGCCCTCAGACTTTTCGCCGACTGACGTTGGGGCACGAGAGAGTACAAGTGTTCCGATTACTCTTTGTCGCTAAAATGTGCTAATTGATATGAAAAACGAACATTATTAACTTGTGCAAAAATGTTTTTTTTTTATCTTCTATCAGAGCTTAGCTTAATAGACACGGAAACATAAACAGCAAGGTAAAAAGCTCCAAAAATATTTATCAGGAAATTGTAAAGAAATTAAGAAACTGACTTGGGCACTATTATTTCCCGCGCAGTCATTATTCTGTCTGGCCAATCAGAGTTGTTCTACATTTAAGTGAGGTTATTTAACATAATTCGGAATATTAACTGTTTTCCCATGTCACATTCATTATACTTCCTACTGTTATTAACCTAAACACTTCCTTAGGAACGATATTACTCTATGCTTGAAAACAAAGTATGGAAACAAGCCTCTACAAGTAACTGAAAACAATTTGAAGAGAATGTTTTTTGTTGGCTTTTGTTTTACTCTCCTACCATTTGATAATGATGACTTCTGTTATTTTACTGTCAAATCATTTAATGAATGGCATTTCTTATTTTAATATCCAACCATTTGATGAATGGCATCTCTTATGTTAATCTCCAAAAATTTGATGAATGGCATCTCTCAGTTTACTTTCCAAAAGGAAGAATTATTATTGTATTTATTTTAACAGCTGATTGCCATCTATATTAATTTGATAAGCAGTCATAAAGGTACTTATTTCTCCAGCCAGATGAAGTTATATGGTTTTGGATAAATACTTATTTTCTGTCACTGCGTTTACTGAAATGTCAGTGAAGAGCTATGATGATATAAAGAGCTTTCAAAAGGAGCTGCGAAACATTGTTAACTACAAGTTTCGCTCTAGGGGGCAGTAGCATCGCACATATAAATGGCTGTTTTTTATGTACGTGCTTGTAACTCACAGGCTGGAGTGACAGATGGGCCACTTCAGTTACTCTGGTTTATATTTGAACCTGAAGGAGGTCAAGGACAGTGAAGTGTGTAAACGACCGGCTTTTTCGAAACAGCATACTTATAATCGTTGGCTATTTCTCACTCTTCTGTTTCATGTGGCAATGTGTATTTTCTGTTATGTAAATTTCATATATTCCGAGGTTATCTCAAGCAATATTTTACTTCAGGTAGCCACTACTACCTATGTTTTTCAGTGTATTCACATGAGTTAATGAGCTAGTTTGTTTACTTTTAAATTTCGCGCAAAGCTACACGAGGGCTGTCAGCGCTATTCGTCCCTTTTGTTAGCAGTATAAGACTAGAGGAAAGGCAACTAATCATCATCACTCACGCCAACTCTTTTACCAACGGAATGATCGTTACATTATAACGTTCTCACGGCTGAAAGAACGAGCGTGTTTGGTGTGACGGGGATTTAAACCTGTGATCCTCACATTTTGAGTCGAGTGCCTTACCCACCTGCCCATGCTAGGCCTAAATGAGCTAATAATCCTGAATTTTCTTCTAAAAGAAACGAGTAATATTTTATGCAAGCTTTCTAGAATCACTCAGAATTAATAAATGAAACCATATTTATCTTGGAGCACAGCATGATCAAGTGATTTGGCTCTAGTCTCGCAAACTGAATGTCGCGTGTTCTAACACAGCTATCCCTTATGTAGCTTTGAGCGAAATTCGAAACAAACAAAAGAATAACATGTTTCCTAAGATTACTATAATGGTCAATAAATTAAAATATCAGGTTTTTAAGCAGGTATTATTCCAAAAACTTTCCATAATTTGGAATCAAAATCGAAACCAATGGAGTATTAAATCAGCTGCGTTTTGTTTTAATTCAAGAAATACTACAAAGAAATATTAAAACTACGGAGGATCTGAGAAAGTATATTTAATAACAGATGAGAAACTAGCTCATCATATGATGAACATACCTTTCATATAGCGACGTAATATTTATTCGACTTTTTTTTATGGTCTTGAAGCAGAAAATACAAACTATTATTTATCGATTCAAAAGCCACCCCCAAAAACGTTAATAACTTTATGAGCTAGTTCACTTCCCTTTCCTGTCTATCGTCACTAACCACACCAACATTACGTAAACGTGACTCAATAACCACAAAGAAACAAACTGTGACCTCATTCTTGGAACAGATAGACCACACGTCACGAACGCAAGATATTTTCCCCTGTTCTCTTCCCCTACCAAAGGTCAGATCCTAATATTCGCTTTAGAGGTGGGTGGTGCCTTCCCTCTAATCTGCCAGTTAAACGTAAGGGAAGTCTTTGTTAAAAATAGCTTTGTATGTAGCTTTGCAAGAAAACTTTAAAATAAATAAGCAAGCTTCTAAAGTAAAATAGCTGAAAAAGTCACTCCAGTGATTTCAATTTCTTTTTCCTTTATTATAAAACTTTCAAAATCGGAAAATTTCTAATCATTAAAAGCTGAAGCTTAAAAAACACACTACGCGGTTAAAATAGTAAAGTTAAGTATTTCACAGCTACCTATGAGGCTTGTAGTTTATAAAAGAACAACAACAACAACAACTCTATTCTAAAGACAATTTCACAACATGAAAAATATGGACTTTTCAAATCAGTATCAGGAAACCAATAGAAGATTAAACGTATATAGTCATTCATTTAGGCAACAAAAAGGTTAAATATATAAAATAATTCATCCAAACAACAAGAATATTAAGCGTATATAGTCATTCATCAAGACAACAAAAAATTGTTTTTGTTTTTTTGGAATTTCGCACAAAGCTACTCAATGGCTATATGTGCTAGCCGTCCCTAATTTAGCAGTGTAAGACTAGAGGGAAGAAAGCTAGTCATCACTACCCACCGCCAACTCTTGGGCTACTCTTTTACCAACGAATAGTGGGATTGACCGCACGTAATAACGCCCCCACGGCTGGGAGGGCGAGCATGTTTGGCGCGAACCCGCGACCCTCGCACGCCTTACGCGTTAGGCAACAAAAAGATTAAGCGTATATAGTCATTCATCCGCGGAACAAGACGATTAAACTTATATAGTCATTCATCCAGGCAACAACACAAATTATAAGCCAGTCGTGGAGAAGCATGGCCAGGTGTTTAGTGCACTCGACTCGCAATTTCAGGATTACGGATTCGAATCATCGTCGCTGAATCTCTTCGCTCTTTCAAGCCCCAGACTGATATAATGTAATAGTCAATCTCACTATTCTTTCGTAAAACAATGCCTTAAGAGTTGGCAGTGTATAATGATGACTAGCTAACATTGCTCTAGTCTTACACTGCTAATTTAGGGACGGATATGCGCGAAATTCCAAACAAACAATTCTGCAGAAGTCTAGTACAGATAAAATGCCCATTGGACAAATTACCTCAAGGTAGGTTGTAAGTAATTCACTAGTGTTATTTTATCCCGAAATGGACAGACCACACAGTAACACAACTTCACATTTTTATGATACACTGTAAATTCGACAAACGAAAGGTCAAACTTGATCGCTTGAGCCCTGTGGACCATGGTCAGATATTAAGAGTTCTCAGTTCATGGTTAGATATTAAGGGTTCTCAGTCACTATATACATAAAAACTTACAGCTGTGTATTCAAAACTAAGAGACATGTTTAGAGCTAATGACTCATTACAATGGCAATTAAGTTGAAATAAGATTTAAAATGACCACCAACCATATATAACAGTAACAATGTATCTCAAGACGGCTGGTATTGGTGTTGAAACATTTAGTGAAATAAAGCAGAAAACAACGTTTCGATCTTCTTAGGTCATTTTTAGGTTAATAAAGAGAGTTTGAAACTTTCAGGATATATTTTTACTTCTTGGGTTTCCCATCATCACAAAGAACAGTCACAAATGTCTCCAGGAATGGTGGTGAAAAAAATGTTTTTAAATTAAGGCACTTTTTCTTTTATTTTAGATAAACGTAACAACTGAGTTTGAAAGTGTTCAAGAAAATTACAATTATAAACACAGTTATAAATCTTTCTTACAAAATGTTTACCAGAAGAAAATTGAAAATTCACTCTAGAATCGAAGTATTCAGTCAAGTTGTAAACCCTCGCACTAGGTCTATAAGACTGTTGATTGATTAAATGATATATAATTTCAAGGATTGAGCTTTTCTTCATAATCAAGTTTTACTGGGTCTGGACCACACGCTCATTTTTCATGCCTAACAGTTTTGTTTTTGAATTTCGCGCAAAGCTACACGATAGATGTCTGCCCTAATTGTCCTTAATTTAGCAGTGTAAAGCTAAAGAAAACGCAGCTAGTCATCATCACCCACCACCAATTCTTGAGCTATTACTTTACCAACGAATAGTGGGATTGACCGTAATCATTATAACACCCTCATGGCCACCTTTGTTCTTTGTCATGTTCTTGAGAAAATGTCTGCTCTGTCCAAGTATGGATATGGCTGTAAGACTGCACATTGTGCATGAAAGTAGAAATAGTGTCTTTCATTGAATAAAGTGTGCCACGGGGTAACAAAGTTTCTTAAATTTTAATGAGAACGACCAGTCACGTGAGTAGCGCCAGTCGAGTTCCATAAGTCCTACTTAATTAAGTTAATTTAGTAGATAACGGGAAGTTTAACCAGACTAGGAGATGTTATCATCGAGTGTAAATTGAAGAGACCATAGCTCAGATCCAGAATCCGTCTGTCATCCAAGGCAAAAACAATGCATTTGTTTTATAAATAATAAATATTGTCCACTGTGTTCAGGCTCTTTGTTTCCTTTTCACGGATTCAGCACGTGTCAAAGCAAGTTCAGAAATACTCTGCAATGAATATCTGTTTCGAATTTTCCGTTTTTTTATTTTTAAGAAAACTAAGTTATATTTGAGGATGTCACACTTAAGAAACACTCTTCAACTAAATATCTTTATCTTGTACAACTGATTCACTTATGTTGACGTGTACAGACCTTTCCTTTAACAGCTGAGTGAATAAATAATATTTTTACTTTTGCAATTTAAAATCTGGAGGCAATTATTCTCTCATTGAAAACTTGTGAATGTTATCTAAAAATTTGATCAGATTGACATACAGTTTACCCAACAGATATTCAAATTATTGAAGTGTTACAGTGGTTCGTATTTCTAATCTTATAATAAAAATTGCTGTTAGCGTACATATATGGTTTTACCATAATTTGTTTCAGGCTAAGTACGTAGCTACAAAATGGACATCTGTGCTCTGCCCATCTTGTGTATCGAAACCCAGTTTCTAGCGTTATAAGTCAGTAGACACTGTTGTGCTACTAGGGGCTACGTATAAGAAGAAGTTTTGTTTGTTTGTTCGTTTTGGAATTTCGCATAAAGCTACTCGAGGGCTATCTGTGCTAGCCGTCCCTAATTTAGTAGTGTAAGACTAGAGGGAAGGCAGCTAGTTATCACCACCCACGGCCAACTCTTTGTCTACTCTTTTACCAACGAAAAGTGGGATTGACCGTCACATTATAACATTCCAACGGCTGGGAGGGCAAGCATGTTTGGCGCGACGCGGGCGCGAACACGTGAACCTCGGATTACGAGTCGCGTGCCTTAAGGGCTTGGCCATGCCGGGCCTGATAAGAAAAAGTTGCTGAAACATATGTATATGTCTTATTAATTGGTCCGGCATAGCCAGATGGGTTAAGGCACTCGACTCGTAATCCGATGGTTGCGGATTCGAATCCGTGTCACACCATGCATGCTCGCCCTTTTGGCCATGACGTTCTTATTATGTGACGGTCAATCCAACTATTCGTTGGTAAAAGAGTAGCCCAAGAAGTGACGGTGGGTGGCAATGGCTAGTTACCTTCCCTCTGGTCTTACACTGCTAAACTAGGGATGGCCAGCGCAAATAGCTTTCATGTAGCTTTGAGCGAAATTCAAAACAAACAAATAAATCATCAGACAGACAGCACATGGTATAACAGAAGTTTTGAAATCAGAATAAAAATGGGGTTAGTAATGCTGGAATATCCATTAGACAGCTCATTTTGCGTTGTTAGACTCAACCAATTATTTCAGTAGAGCTTCGAAAGATGAAAATAAAGAAATTGGAAATACAAATAAAAAACTTCTTTGGCATTTAATAGGAAAATGTGAACACTATGAAATTAGCCTAAATACTAGCTGGTCAAAAGTATAAGACCATACTGAAATGAAGCGTTAGTCGGCAAACACGTAACGAAATTTAGTCATTTGAGTTCAAACATTCTCAACATCTTCCACTGACAACTACTGTGTTACATTGAGTAAAAACACGGCAAAGGCTAAAAAGTTGATAGAGTTTGAATGTGGCAAAATTGTCGAGCTGCAAAAGCAAAATCTCTCTCAACGTACCATCGCTGGTCAATTTGGGCGTAGTAAAACTGCTGTTGCAAATTTCTTAGGACCATGAGGGACACGGAACGAGAATTTCAAGTCGTCGGTGCAAAAATATTTCGCCGGCGTCGAGCAGGAGGATTCGATGGATTATCCGACAAGATAGCGGCCGATCATCGAACCAGATTAAGGTCCTTATGGACGCAGAATGCAGCTCATGAACAATAAGACGGTATCTACGAGTGAAAGGTTTTTAAAATGGTAAACGTTTCCAAAGGCCACGCCTCCTTCCACATCACGAAACAACTCGTTTAAACTTTACTGAGAAACATGAAACATGGGACGCAGAAAAAACTTAACCTGGATGGTCCGGATGGCTTCCATCGTTACTGGCACGATAAGGATATCTCACCGGAGACATTTTCTACACGACACAGTGGAGGAGGCTCCATCATGATCTGGGGTACTTTCTTCTTACATGGAACAATGGAGCTACAGGTTATACTGGGACGTCAAATAACAGATGGCTAGACTGGCATGTTGGAGATAGCATTTTTATTGACTGAAGACCCTCGCTTGTGTGGAAATTACTGGATCTTCCAAAAGGACAACGCTGTAATCCACAATGTCCGCAGGACAAAGAACTTTTTCATGGCGAATAACGTGATTCTTTTGGACCATCTCGCGTATTTGCCCGAACTGAACCCCATTAAAATGTTTGGGGGTGGATGGCAAGGTAGATCTATAATAATGAATGTCAATTTCAAACAGTGAATGATCTTCATGAAGCCATCTTCACCACTTGGAATAAACCTTCTGCAAAAGTTTGTATCGACCATGCTAAAGCGAATTTTTAAAGTTATTCACAATAACAGCCGTGCAACTCACTACTGAGACCTTTTGTTGGGCGTTTCCTACCCTGTTTAGAATTTCTTTTTGGTATGGTCTTAAACTTTTGATCAGCTAGTATTTAGGCTAATTTTATAGTATTCACATTTTCCATATAAAATGCTTAAAAGTCTTTTATTTTTATTTTCCCTTTTCTTATTTTCATCTTTCGAAGTTCTACTGAAATAAGTGGTTGAGTCTCATAACGCAAAATACATACTTTTTATGTTCATCGGCTTTAAGATTTTGATCAGCAGTGTATATTTTGAAATATACATTGCCTTCTTTAAACTAACACAAATGTAAATATTTCTCTGAAACTGTTCCAAATATACGAGAAAACAACAACAGCTGTTGAACGGTATAGATCATTAACTGGTACATTTAACGACTTCTTAAGTTTCTCTGAATTAAATTTCGTTAGATAACACAACAAATGGAAATTTCTTGTTTTTTAGCTCAAATGTGAATGAGGCCTTGTTTCGTATCCTCAAGACATGTGTTACATGTTAAATCTAGATTATGTAGAGATTTTGTCTTGTGTAACGTGAAAGTTGGGGAGATTCAAATTAACCCATTTTTTTTCATTATTTTTTATACTACCTGTCCAGGCTTTATCTGAGTTAGACTGCTGGGAATGTTGTCTTGGAAAATTTAGCAACATTTGTGATAGTAATGTATTTTAGGGCCAAGCACGGGTTTGTGATTTGAATGATCGACTGGCAGTCTTTGGGTGGCGAGATCGCTTGGAATATTCTTTCCCTTTCAGCTGATGAAGCGTCATAATGTGATAATAAACTAAGAAAACGTGGAACAAGGTTTGAAAATAAATTATTTTAATTTCAACATTACCCTAACTTTAGTTGTGAAGATACGCTATAAGGTTGTTATGGTTTATAAAGTTACACTAAACCTTAAATATGTTATAGTTTATAAAGAAACACCGAACCATAATTATTAAGTTAACCGAAACTCTTTAAATATTAAAGACATATAAGTGTTAGAATTGTGTCAATCTAACGCTTTTGTTAAATTGTTAAGGTAATCAGGCCCGTAATGAGACTTATTGGGATAGTTACAATACAGGATTCATTACTAATGCCACGGAAATCTTTTAATCCACGTTTTCTTCCATAAGGAACACATACCCACCAATGTAAAGAACTATTGTTTTTGTATCTACTTCGTCTTTTATTGGCTATTTTTTATATCACATCTTTGTATGACTGACATATTTGTATCTCAGAACGGCTGGTATGGGTATTAACACTTTTATTGGTAACGTCATCTTCAGGTTAACCTAGTAAGGTCGAAAAGTTGTTCTCTGCTTATTAATAAAAGTGTTAATACCCATACCAGCCGTTCTGAGATATATTATTATTTCAAGTGAATTAGGTTTCTCATAATCAAGAAAGACTGACCTATTTATTCTAACTTGAATGTTTTAATGTACATTTTTTTTATCAGATGTGACTAGTTTATGTTATAAAAAGCAGTATCACTTTCCCTTGTTTATTTATAATCATTTCACAAGACAGTATTTTATAAATCCAGGAATTTTATACAACGTGTCTATTCAGAAATAAAATTGAACGTTCAGTGATATCGAGAAACCCACTTGTTGAGAATTTTATATGCAAAAACGGCTCGTTTTGGGTTCAGAAAATATTTTAAATAGAAGAGCGAACAACGTTTCGACCTTCTTCGGTCATCGTCAGGTTCACAAAGAAAGAGGTAACTGACCGGAAGCTGACCACATGTTTGGAAGGGGTTGTATAACTGAGTGTCGCAATGTAGAGGGCGCGGTTAGATGTTTGAATATATAATAATCTATAATATTAATATAGGTATAATGGCGTTCCTTTATATTGGTTTATTTTGGGTTTAAGTTGTTGTATAAGTAAGGCTTCTTTAATTTTTCGTTGTTTCGATGTTATATCCCTCTTCACAGAAGCTCCAACAACAGAAGCCTGCAAGATAGCCTTAGAACTCTATATTCGAGACCCTAACCCAATTATAGACATTCCCAGTAACCAGTTAGCAACCCTCATAGAATTCACCACAATAAAGACAAACTTCATGTTCAACAACCAAAACTATATACAAACAAATGGCCTAAGCATGAGCAACCCAGTATCACCAGTTCTAGCCAATATTTTTATGACACAAATTGAAACACAAGCAATTAATACTGCATTACATCCACCACTATACTGGTACAGATATGTAGATGACACGGTTGCAGGATTCAAATCTACAGAACACATACTTAATTTTTTCACTCACATTAACTCTATACATCCCAACATTAACTTCACATGTGAACAGGAAGAAAGCAATCAAATATCATTTCTTAACCTCAAAATTATAAGAACCGACACACAATTCAAAACAGAAATCCACCGAAAAATCACCCATACTGGACTATACATTCCTTGGGACTCAGCACATGAAACAAAACAAAAACTCAACATACTAAGAAACCAGATAAACACAGCCGTAAAACCGTGCTCACCAGATAAAATTAACGATGAATTAGACAAAATAAAACAATACTTCATCAACATCAATAAGTTTCCTCCACAAACCGTAGAAAACATTATACGCACACACCTAGACAGAAAGCAAAATCAACCAACAAAAGTGAATATATCTCACGAATCAAAAAATCACGAAACCATATACTGCTGTATACCATATATTCCTGACATCAGCAAACAAATAACCAACATTTGGCAAAAACTAGTAACAAAATATAACATTCCAGTTAACACTAAATTTATTCAAAAACCAGGCACAAAACTAAGGTCTATACTATGTAAGAACTACAGTGACAAACACCACACCAACATTATTTATAAAATACAATGTGACAACTGCCACGACTTCTATATTGGAGAAACAAGTAGAAAAATGGAAACCAGATTCAAAGAACATAAAAAGTTACCTTCACACGTTTTCGAACACTGCAAGTCAAATGGACACAACATAACCATAGAAAACACTAAAATACTAAATAAAGAAACAAACATAAACAAACGCAAAATTAAAGAAGCCTTACTTATACAACAACTTAAACCCAAAATAAACCAATATAAAGGAACGCCATTATACCTATATTAATATTATAGATTATTATATATTCAAACATCTAACCGCGCCCTCTACATTGCGACACTCAGTTATACAACCCCTTCCAAACATGTGGTCAGCTTCCGGTCAGTTACCTCTTTCTTTGTGAACCTGACGATGACCGAAGAAGGTCGAAACGTTGTTCGCTCTTCTATTTAAAATATTTTCTGAACCCAAAACGAGTCGTTTTTGCATATAAAATTGAACGTTGTTAGTGAAACCAATACACGGCCATACCAAATGTCTAATCTGTGAGTGAATATTGTGGTTAGAAAAAACGTCTTGTGTTATAGAAACTAGCAAACTCTTGAGCTTACGGCCCACATTTATAACGCCGATATGATGAAAGTTTTATATATTTAAGTAACTTACAAACGAGAATTAGTAAGCCTATTTATTTAGGTGTCGTAATGTAAATCAGGGGAATCCCCGGCAAAAGTGTTTTCGCGGAAAACCAGGGAATGGCTAAAAGGTTTTACCTTTGTTCAAAAATCGAGGTCGAGACGATTCGTTTGGTACCATTTATAAGTTAGTGAGTCCAGCAGTTTAGCATAGTTACGTGACACACACAGATAGCGAATCGTATTATAGAGATAATCGTCGAGGCAGCTAGGTAGTGTTAAAGTTTACTATAGTCTAAGAAACTGCGTTATTACTTTTGAAGAATAGTCCTTCATTTGTGCTATCAGATACAGCAGCCCCAAAAAGAGTTGAATAAAGCAATATTTATAAGACGTATTTTTAGAGCAATTGCTCTATCAACAATGCAGAAAACATGGACCCATTCATAGGATAGTTTGAACGGATATAAAGTTGAATATTAGACTGAAAAAACTGTTAAACGTCTATCTGTCCAGTCGATGACAGATTACGTGACTATAATCAATCGATGATAGTTTGAGGTGTTTTATGTTTGTCAACATAGGCAAGAGTTTAATACGAAGTGTCTGTAAAACGACTCGTCGAATCTCGTCACAACCGTATTTCAAACTTAACATTTTTTTCATTTAATAAACATCGCCACGAAAATTTTATACACCACTAAAACAGTGTTACTCTTAAAATTTTTAATTTTGTTATATAACTAAGTTGTACGTTTCTTCTTTTCAACAAAACCGCCCTGGATTATTTATTGTATCCACCACGTACTTTAGAAGGTTTAAAATCCGAAAACGTACTACTGTTCCACTGGGTTACGCACAAATAGGATATACGTATACTAAAAATGTTCAATGATAGAAGCAAAAAACACACATCAACACATGAGCGCATTGTTTGTCTTAGAACAAATTCACTTTGTGTTAGCTGCCGTGTCCACCTCGAGGATAGAACCTCGTAGTTTTGCGAGTTCCTAAACTTACTACTGTCTCACCGTAGAAATTACATGTATTGCTATGTAAAAATAGTGTAGTAAGCTGATTGTATATAAATTTCAAACTAACTTACTAAACACACTGCAAAAAAACCCTTTAAAATAACTAAAATTTATAAGTTTAAACAAGTCCAACCTGTCGTTATAAGGTAACAGTTTCCTTTTTGTAAATTTGCATTTATAATTGTCCCCCACCACTGTGGCAGCAGTAAGTATAAAAACTTATAACGTTAATATCCGGGGTTCGATTCCATGCGGCAGACAGAGCAGATAGACGGATGCAACTTTACTCTAATAAACAAATACAATCCATAACAACTCTACCTGTTATTTGCACGAGTAAATGAGTAAATCTAACGAAGTATTTAACAGCAAACTGGCTTTCTTTGAGTGTCATTAATTCAGGAAAACTAGTGCAATTTTACGTCGATGAAATTTAATTAAGTTTGTTTGTTTTAGCGCAAAGACATACACTGTGCCATCTCCACTTGGGCTACTGCAGAGAATCGAAACCAGAAATTTAGTGTCGTAATCCTGCAAACTAACTATTAACTCATCGTGAGAGGATTTAGTTATGAACGATTAAGATAGTTTTTATTTCTCATTGTTGTTCACTTCGGCGTATACAAGTTCCAACCAATGACACCCTTTTAGTTGACTAGTTCAAATAAACCAGTTAATAAGAAATAAAAAAGTCCTTCAGTGGTTTACAACATTTGTCAGCAAATAACCCAATCTTTTACATTAGTGCAAACTTTAGAAGCAAATAACCCAGTCCTTTACTTGTTTACTGAACTAAGTAGCAAGAAACAAGTTATTTACTTGTTTATTATATTTAACAGCAAGTAACCCAGTCCTTTACTTGTTTATTGTACTTGGCAGCAAGCATCCAAGTCCTCTATTTATTTATTGTATTTAGCAGCAAGTAACCCAGTCCTTAAATTGTTTATTTTATTTATCAGCAAGTAACCAAGTTCCTTGCTTGTAGATTGTACTTAGCAGCTAGTAATCTTTTCGTTTCCTTGTTTATTGTACTTTGCAGCATATATTCCAGTTCTCTATTTATTTATTGTATTTAGCAGCTAGTAACCCAGTTTTTTAGTTGTTTATTGTACTTGGGATTAAGTATCCCAGTCCTTTACTTGTTTATTGTACCTGACAGTAAGTATCACAGTCCTCTATGCGTTTATTGTATTTAGTAGCAAGTAACCCCGTCCTTTACTTGTTTATTATATTTAGCAGCAAGTAACCCAGTTTTTTAGTTGTTTATTGTACTTCGAAGCAAGTATTTCAGTCCTTTATTTATTTATTTATTTCACTTAACAGCAAGTAACCCAGTTCTTGAATTGTTCATTTTATTTAGCAGCAAGTATCCCAGTTTTCTTCTTTTTTATTGTACTTAGTAGCATGAGACCCAGTTCTTTATTTGTTTATTATATTTAGCAGCAAGTAACCCAGTTTTTTAGTTGTTTATTGTATTTCGCACCAAGTATCACAGTCCTCTATTTATTTATTGTATTTATCAGCAACCAACCCAGTCCTTTAGCTTTTTAGTTTATTTATCAACAAGTATTCCAGTCCTCTACTTGTGTATTGCACTTAGTAGCAAGTATCAAAGTCTTTTACTTGTTTATTATAATTAGCGGCAAGTGACACAGTTCTTTACTTGTTTATAGCAATTGGCAGCAAGTATCTCAGTTCTCTACTTATTTATTGTATTTAGCAGCAAGTAACCCAGTCCTTAAATTGTTTATTTTATTTATCAGCAAGTAACCAAGTTCCTTACTGTAGATTGTACTTAGCAGTTAGTAACCTTTTCGTTTCCTTGTTTATTGTACTTGGCAGCAAGTGTCCCAGTCCTTTACTTTTTTATTGTATCAAGCAGCAATGAACTTTTAGTTAGTATACTCAGTAGCAAAGTTAATGCTGTAGAACTTCATTTGTCCAAAGTATTATTAGCTTGTGAAACAGTATTTTACTCCACTAGGTATATTTCTTTGGTTTATTTTGAATTTTGAGCAAATCTACACCAGCGCTATCTTCGCCAGTTATTCCTAATTTAGCAGTGTGAGACTAGAGTGAAGGCAGCTAGCCATCACCACCCACCGCCAACTTTGGACTACTCTTTTCCAACAAATAGTGGAGTTGGCTGTTACATTATAACGCCTCCTGGGCTGAAAGGACGAGCGTGTTTGGTGTGACGGGAATTCGAACCCACGATCCTCAGATTACGAGTCGAGTGCCTTAACCACCTGGTCACGACGGGCCATGGAAAAAAGATAAATAGTCAATCATGAATCTTGATAGCTAAAATACTTTCTTTGACACGTTTTCATGAGATGTTTTATAAGTAACACATGCGCGAGTCAATTTTATTGTAATTTAAAACTTTTAAATGACAGAAATGGAAAATATATAATTTGTATCATTGGGTAAGTAACATTGCAGGTCATGTACTCAGAGCTCGAAAGTCACTGACGCACAGCTACAAAAATAAATTCCACTCAAACTCGAAGTGGTTTATAAATCATCCAATGATATTACTGGTACACCAAGATATGAAGCGCAGAATTAAAGGTGTTTAAGATTTGATAAATATTTTCAATAATTAGACTGAAGCCATGGAAGGCCTAAAAAGGCCTAGTGGGTAGGTTGTTCAGATTCCAAACTGCGAGTCACGAGTTAGGAACCCTGTCACTTAATATCTTCATCCTTTCAGTTTTGAGATGTAATAATGTCATTCTCATTATTCGTCGGTAAAAGAGTATCCCCAAAGTTGGTGGTGGGTCTTGTTGACTAGTTGCCTTGTCTCCAGTCTATCACTACTAAACTAGGGACGTCTAGAGAAGATAGCCCTCGTGAAGCTCTGCGCGAATTCAGAATAAACCAAATTGAAGCCATCGACGTTAGATTTAGTTTGTAAACAATACTGTTGGAAGAACAATCGTTCCAAGTAATTCCAAACCCTTGAGTTGTCTTAAAAATCGTCTTTTTTCAGAGCAGACCGTCTCCAACATTGTGATTTCATAGATGCAACATGATACTTTACATAGTAGTAATATTGAAGTGAGATTTACTGAATTGTAGAGATGTAAGATTGCCTTTACCAGATGGTTATTTACTAGCGTCGGCTGAATTATCAATAACTATTTCAGATTTCCCCAATGACTTCAACAGTGTGGCGACTAATATTAATTTGTAATAGTGTTTTTTTTTTTTTTTGCATTGGTATAGATGGTCTTTTACGAATTATTTTTATCCTTTAGCTCTTGTGTACTTTGAAGCTACATTTTATGCTTGACGAACAGGTATAAATATATAATATTGAAGCAACATTAAACCATTTTGAAACATTTTGATAATGAGGTTCTTACATGTAAATACTATATGAAATCGTTGGTATTTTGGTAAAACTTAAATAGTTCCAGAACTGAGGAAAAGAAGAACCGTAGTTTATCAGTAAAAGCTTCATCATGTACATCATGGTCGTAATAAATTAAACATTTGCGAAACGTAGAATTCTAATTTGTTTCCTAAGTCTGTGTGCTTTGTTACGTGTTCCCCCCAGTGGCACAGAGATATATTTGCGGACTTACAACACAAATAACTCATCGCGCAGCTTTGTGCCTAATACAAAACAACCAAAATAGCTACTACTACATATCCTGTGCTTTGCTATGCTTTTAATTTATTTATGACTTTTTTCAAAAATGATATCTAAGTCCAAAATAAGTGAGCAACAAGTGTTTTAAAATCTGCAGCAGAATATGTCCATGACCTCATTTCACTGTTTAAAGTTAGGACATGAACTGCCCCAAACCATCACTCCCTATTCACTTTACATGCTAGGTCATTCTATACGTCTCCCAGACAAGGGATGGGAAGAACCTTTGAAAAACCATTTAAAAGATAATAAATTACAGTCTCAAAATTGGAGGATCAGTCTCAACGAGTAACCAACGTATTCCGCGAGACAAGCTTTTGTCTATTGTTGACTTACACTTGAATTATTTCTTTGATTTTTCTTCTTGTTGCTGCAAATAAATCTTTAAGTTTTTATAACGTATTATTTGCTCCAGGGTTAAGGAGCTGGCTGAAAAGTCTTACTAGGGGTAGTTGATATAAACAAACTGGGATCTACTATTCTGTACAATACTTTTTTGTCTCTGGTACTTGAAATTCTAGTTTAATAACGAACACTGTTACCCTTTCTTTAAATAACGACGAAACTTTCTTTGTACTTTCAAAATCTAAAAAGTTCGAAAAAAAACACACATAACGTTACATGGAAGGCTGCAGGTGTCCTGTTTGTAGGTCATCATTTTCACCACTGACCTCTTTCTCGTGCCAGGTGGAAATCCAAGATACATATCTACGAAACGTTTCGATAATATAATAAAAAAGGGGGAATCTTCAATAGCGGCAGCAAATGAAATTGTTTCAGGCAGGATATTTTCATGTACCATGAATACTAAGCTTGGAGCGTGCGCACACCCGATCCGAATTATTTTATCATCAGGACTTATACCAGTCTACCCTGAAATTGAAATTCTTTCACGCAGGATTAGAGAAAATTAATCTATAAGAGCTTGGGTGTGGTCAAATACATCTATCGAAAAGATTCGACCTCATGAGTGCAAAAATGCAATCAGATCCCAACTCGGTCAAGAGATGACGTAGCTATGAGGTAAGAGTTTGCACTGAAAAAACAAACAAATAAAAATACTCAGAGCCGTCCTAGAAGCTTCTATGTCGCGACTAGAATATATGAATTTCAATCTATCGTTGTAATCATTACTTTTCAGAAAGTTACACTGGTTTAGATAATTCCACATCTGATCTATAACCAGAAACAAGGACCAATCAAATTAATAACATCAGGCTCCATATAGTGATGGAATGTTTATTACATGTGTGGTGTTTCATGTTAGTTAACCTGAATGTCTTACTAATTGGAACATTTTTTATACTTACACACACACATATATATATATGTGTGTGTGTGTGTGTGGGTCTATTGACAGTTTACCTTTTAAGCTTCATTTGGTTACTCAAGCAAAAACCTTTTAAGACAAATAAAATTACATGAGAGATGTAAAAGCTTTTACAGGTAAAATTTTGTTCGTTGTCCTAAACTAAGGTAACAAAAAATGAAACAGTTTAATGCACACACGTTTGTCGTGGCTTGCAAACAACTTCTAGGTATGTACATGTTAAGCCTATCTATATAACAGGTGTGTATTAATCCTATCTACGTGCTGAAGCATGCAAGTTAAGACTATCTATATATTGCAAGATGCATACTAAGCCTATCTACGGGATGAAACGTGCAGGCTACGCCGATCTACACGTTGAAAGGTGCATGTTAAAGCCAGTATGCATGCTGAAATGTGCAGGTTAACCTGATTTTCAGGCACATGCAACATTAATATGAGCAACACATTGCACCATTTAATGAAATTTAGGTCGGTTGAAATGTAGATTATTTTTGTTATGATTTATTTTGAAAATAGAGGAAAATGTTCTTAATATTCTTTGTATAGAAACATTTGTGCAGAAATGTCTGCTTTTTTGTGAAAGGTATTATAAAAAATGTATTTTTTTTTTTTGAATTTCGCACAAAGCTACTCAATGGCTATATGTGCTAGCCGTCCCTAATTTAGCAGTGTAAGACTAGAGGGAAGGCAGCTAGTCATCACCACCCACCGCCAACTCTTGGGCTACTCTTTTACCAACGAACAGTGGGATTGACCGAAAACATTATAACGCCCCACGGCTGGGAGGGCGAGCATGTTTGACGCGACTCGGGCGCGAACCCGCGACCCTCAACTTAGGAAGCGCACGCCTTAACGCGTTAGGCCATGTCAGGCCCTCTATAAAAAAAATGTAAGATTTCTAAATGTTTAATGTAATGCTCTTATATTTTGCAATTTGTTTTTGACATGGAGGTTTAATTGAACATTATTTATATTTATAATATTTGCAGTATGTTTTAAAACGATAAATACGCTATCTAAGTGATTACAATGGTTTGGTTTCACTTGTTTTGAATTTCGCGCAAAGCTACACGAGGGCTACTTGCGTTAGCCTCCCTAATTTAGCAGAGACGAGAGAGAAGGCAACTTGTCACCATCATCCACTGCCAACTCTCGTGTTACTTTTTCACCAACAAATAGTGGGATTGACCGGAAAATTATACCTCCCCCCACAGCTGAAAGGGCGAGCTTGTTTGGCGCGATCTTGGATTTAAATTATTTTCTACATATGTACCTTTTTTCACTAAAATTTGGCATTTTAAATTTGAGCGGAACCTTAAGTTAAAGCAATGGCCACACCAGAAACATCAAAGCTTAGGCATTTCTATATCTAAGTTAGATTTATTTTTTTGAATTTCGCGCAAAGCTACTCGAGGGCTATCTGTACTAGCCGTCCCTAACTTAGCAGTGTAAGACTAGAGTGAAGGCAGCTAGTCATCACCACCTACCGCCAACTCTTAGGCTACTTTTTATCAACGAATAGTGGGATTGACCGCAACATTATAACCCCCCACGGCTGAAAGGGAGAGCATGTTTGGCGCGACGGGGATGTGAACCCTCGACCCTCAGATTACGAGTTGCACACCTTAACGCGCTTGGCCATGCCGAGCCGAAGTTAGAATTGACGGACAAAGATATTTGCTCTTCAATGAATAAAAGACTTGAGCATTAGGGTTATGCAACTGGAAGTGCGAAGCTTGTTAAGTAATGTATCAAGGCTCGAATCTCTAACCTTTATCGAAGAAACATGTATTGTTCAGCTAGTTACAATGTTTTTACTGTTGAAATATTTAGGGATTGAGCTATTCAGAACTAGGGTCATTTGATAATAATCGTTATATTGTTATCCTGTCTAGTTTACCTGTCGGAACTGCAACAAACTAATTACTTAAGAGATGAAGTTTTTGTTTTTGAGGCTATACTTGTTAAAAAAACAAAACAAACGTGTAACCATGTTATCTAATTTCGAACTTAGGCTATTATTAAAAATACACGTAATATTTGAAACAAATTAAGAAACGTATTGTGATCAGTAATATTACGTATAATTTCTCGATATCTACACCACTTATTTTATCAACTGACATGCATCAAAGCTTATAAACAGTAAACCTGTCTGGTTAATCCTTTAACTACAAGTATATATACATTTTTTACAACAGGTTTTATGTTTCGCCAACATCTAAATACTTTGGATGTGTGTGTGTGTGTTTTCATTTGGCAAAGCTATCTGAGGCTATTTGCTAGTGCACCGAGGACAATCAAACCCTTGATTTCAGCGTTGTAAATCCGTTGACTTACCGCTGTACTATTGGGTGATTTGGTAGAGTAACAGCTAATAGTGAAAATTAGGTCACAAAGGTATTGTTTATGACAACCAAGAAAGACACAGGTAAATTATGTAGGCCTAATACATTTGTTTCTATACGAAGGACTTATTTACTCTTTAACATTGCTAAATGTATTCACTGCTGGTAAACCACGTATTTCTCAATTAATATAAAATTTGATCGTTAATTTATAATGTTTGGATAGAGGGATGACAGCAGCAGCATCTGATTCGTGCATGGCGACTCTTGAATGAATGAAGGTTTGAGTGTTACACTTATAACGCATCCACAGCTGAGAGTTTGAAACACCTTAAGTGTGATAGCGAGATTCGAACTTTGAATTCTCTGTCCGTTTGTTTAGTGAGCAGCGTTTTGAAGGTTTCTTACTTTAAGATTTGCTTAAGCTAAAAACATTATTTGTATCTTCAGAACTATAAAAAAAGAAGTGTAAATCCACGTAAGAATTTCCGGAAAAGTTCGCAGTTTGTTGTTGGAGACAAACCAAAAAGGTAGTTGGCATTATCCCAAGGAAAGAGCCCCATAAAAGACACGAACGAGGTTTATTTGAATGGCAAAATAAAATATTTGGAAGTCATGAAAAAACTTCAAGTTCGAGGATATATGACGTTGTGATACCATTAATAATAATCAAAACAATTTTTAAACCTTTTTTTATTTGCTGACTGTTTACATTCTTTGAGGCGTAAGCCAATTGATTTCACGTTTACAATTTGTATTTTTAGAATCAAACGAAACTTTATTTGTGGTTAATGAAAGAAAAAGTTTGTCTTTCAATAATTTACTTTTTGTAAATAAACGTTTTCTAAATACATGACCATCTGGAGTTTAATTAGCAAGCACGTTTTACTGATTACTGCCATCATGGTAAACGACAATAACAAAACCAACCCATTCATTACTAAGGGAATTGTTTTTTTAACAAATTATTTCATTTTATTAGAGGTACTTTTGGCAAGCTAGAGGAAGGTAACTAGTCATCATCAACCACTACCAACTGTTGGGCTACT
Source organism: Carcinoscorpius rotundicauda (assembly GCA_011833715.1). Taxonomy (NCBI): domain Eukaryota; kingdom Metazoa; phylum Arthropoda; class Merostomata; order Xiphosura; family Limulidae; genus Carcinoscorpius; species Carcinoscorpius rotundicauda. Next base: position 88,108,732 of record CM022392.1, on the reverse strand, counting down.
CTTTTACCAAAGAATAATGAGATTGACCGTAATATTATAGCGCTCCCATGGCTGAAAGGGCAAGCATTTTTGGTATGACGAAAATTCGAACCCACGATCCTCAGCTAACGAGTCAAGTACCTTAACCACCTGGCCATGCTGGGGCCCATTCTGGCACAGATATTACTTTAGGTTTTACACTGCCTCCTATTCGTGCTGATGTCGTTGAGCAGAGAAATAGATCAATGGCTTGTATTTTTTAACTTGAAAAAACTGAATATGAAATACAATTGTAAAAGCGTCTTAAATTAATTGTTTGCCACATGGCGGTGTGAGGAGCCATTGTAAGCGTCTGAGATACTACCTTTCATTTGGTTGTATTTCTTACTACAGTGATGGAGTACATTTTGTCAGGCCGCGTTATCATTTAATTTATTTTCTGATTACTGATAATAGTTATGCTACATTAAAAAAAGCCTTTTCGTCGCTTCAGTGCTTGCGCAGTAGTGCATGGCTTTGTCTTATGACTTACCATACAATAACTCGTTGCTAGGTGTTCGATTTGACCCACCTTTATTCTGCCCATACTGGCTAAAACGTAAACTACAAAAAAGAAATTACGAATTGATTGGTGCGCACAAAAACTACAAAATCTTTAGTACCAGAAGTGACAACACACACACACTTAAAGTTTATCATTATAATTCTATAGACAACACTTAGTAACGATTTTCTATGTGGCTTAACGATGTGTTGTTTTTAATACAACGTATTGAGAACAAAGTGAGAACCATAGACACCATTTATTTGGTTAGAAGGAGGCCAATTGGCTGGAGTTTCACCCTGGGCGATTTGAAAGCCAAAACTTGAATCGTGTCAAGGTTTTTACAGCAGCGTTTAGACAAAGACTATTTCTATGCTGTAAAAAAAAAAGAAAAATGTTAAAAATATAAAATGTAAGTTACAGGTTTTTAAAATACTTTATATCAAGTGCTAAAATATTAATCTAGGAAATCATTATTTGTTAACACAAATTAAATTTTTATAGAGTTACAACTGTTAAATAATGCATTCATAGACGTTTTAGGTGACGTTTTAATGTTATTGTAGTCTAAATCTTTTTTCCTAATAATTACTATTATTTTACAAGATACACAGGTAGACACTTGTTAGATTAAATAAAAAAAGCAGAAAATATTTCTCTAAACTAATTACAGCGTGAACAGTTATGAGGAGAAATGAAAAATATAATTTGTATTATTTGTCATTTTTCGAAAATATGATCAAGTTTTTTCAGCTATTATGTTGCTTCTGATAACAGTTGCAAAATCAGGCTTCTAATCGGATACACAACTTGTGGGTAGAGTTTATACATGATTAAGTGTTCACTTAATATGCAGGACTAGGTCTACTTTACAAGCATGACTCGTATATAAGTCGTGGCGTCACATGAGATATGTTTAGCAGCTGTACGTTTGGAATGGAAGATTCTCCACTATTCAGCAATCAAATGTCCTTACTGATAGACTCACTGGAAGTGAATGTAAAATGATGCACAAAAGAAAGGAAAACCAGAAACCTCCAATGTTCTTCCTTCATGACAGCAACAAGATCCGGAACCAACTCAAGTCGATTCAGAGCAACATCTTCAACAACGAAGTGAAGGCTATGGTTACAAAAGAGAATAAATTGACCTTACCAACATTGCGATGGAATGTGCAATATATTCTGCTATTCTGAACAAGATAATGAATAATAATTTGAAGTTTACGAAGGCTGACAAGTCAGAAGTTCATAAAATTCAGCCACATCTCGAAATCAGCGGATATTTTCATTAGAAAGATGATCGAAGGATGAAAGTTGCAACGGTTTTATTCTGCCATATAGTTACACTACGAAGTTTAGAATTAGTTACAACGGACTTATCCTACCATCTAGTTATCTTCAATGTGCATTTGATTTGCTTAAACGTGGCTGAACATGGCCTCACAAACCGACTTTCTGCTGTGGTACAGGAAATTTGTCAGAACGTGAGATCTAAGTACGAATTGGGTTCTTTACGCTTATTGAATAGGAATTGTAGCTCTTTAAGTAGAGCAGAATTACGGACATTGAATTGAAAAACATTCAACGATGGTGGAGACAGATCCATGTGCTGTAGTGGACCTGAAATATTATTTATTTCAAGTAAGAATAACCCTCAGTGTATTTTTAAAATAACATTTTAAAAGATAACATCGGCAGTTACTATAATATTTGTGAATATAGTACTTGACATAAAGTTGTGAAGTGTAATGTAACGGATTTACTATTATACATTTATTTTAATATCGACATTTGTATAAGTTAAAATCATATTTCAAAATGCATGTAACTCATGTAAATGTTTATCGCTAAATTTTCGCCTGTTCGTTAAATTTGTAGAATATTCTAAAGTATAAGAATTAACAATATATATGTTTTACGAAAGCAATATCGTATTATTGGACCAACTAAAGTTTGTAGAGCCTCGCCTTAATGTTTATAAACCGACGTGCCAAGAGATAGCATATATTGTCGGTTTGCTACAATTAATATACTATAAACCTCAGAAGCTATAACTGGCAAACGCTTATTAATCAGGAAACTACAGATTATTGACCAGGAACTTTTATATATTTCGAACATTACAACATTCGAACGTTTAAGTTCAGCGTATTAACTTTGGATGTTAGTATTTCTAGGAAAACATTATATAATTTCGGCTGTGAAAAACTCACGTGTGATCAACGAAGAGCTAACTAGCTCCCCGTTAAGTGAATTGTATTTACATCAAATCGAAATTACTTCACTCATCGTGAACCCTCTATAGAATATCCAGGATGTTCCGGATCGAATAGAAGACTTAATACTGTCTGTAAGTTTATAAAACTTTTGTTTATAAACCATTACTTATAATAACCGAGATAAATTATAATATGTAATAGTAATTACTGGCTAGAGACGTCTGTGTGTTGGGGGTAACCACTAACCAGCATACTGACAAGAAGATCTAGGTTCAAATCTCAGCCACTACCAGTAAAAAACGGTCCTTTTCAGGCCTTTCTTGGAAAATTGAAGACGTTATCTGCCTTTCAAGCAGAAAAGGTTACTACTTAATAATTAAACTTAGGTGATCATATAAGCTAGTAGCCATAACAACCATTTGCGAAATAACTTAGTTAGGTAACGAAATGGTTATTACTGAAGTTTCATTATTACCTTTCTCAGCTAACATAAAACCTGTACTTGGAATTAGTTCTGTTTGTTTATTATTAAGCACAAAGTCACATAAGGGGCTATCTGTGCTATAATCACCACCGGTATTAAAACCCGGTTTCTAGCGTTATAATCCTTTCATATGAAACCACTAAATTTCCATGAGAGAGTGAACTTTTCCATGTGAAACTACTAAAGTCTTATAAGATATTTAACTTTTCTAGATGAAATTAGTAAACTCCCATAAGAGATGGAAATAATATATTTATTCAAGAGAATACACTATTTGTTTAGAAGGTTTCTAATTCCATATCTTCCTAGTCTAATAATATCCTATAACTGATTATACCCGTTTTCTTAAAATCGTGTTTTTGCTTTAACGTATCTTTTCAGCCAAAAGTAGAAAACAAAACTTATTAGTAAAGAATACCAATAGTTTATAAGAAAGCATGTCTCTTTTGAAATTACCAATATGTTGAAAGCACCAGTTTCTTTGAAAGAGAATGTGGTTCATGTAAAGCTACTGATCTTCTATAAGAAATAATTTTCTCGTCTGTAATTAGTGATAAGATGAAAGCGCAAACGACCTTAAGATTCTATATAACTTCATATGAAACTAGAAGACTTCCAGGCCCGGCATGGCCAGGTGGTTAAGAGACTCGGCTCATAATGCTCGAATCCCCGTCACACCAAACATGCTCATCCTTTCAGCCGTGGGGGCGTTATAATGTGACGGTGAATTCAACTATTCGTTGGTAAAATAGTAGCCCAAGAGTTGGCGATGGGTGGTTATGACTAGCTGCCTTCCCTCTAGTCTTACACTGCTAAACTAGGGAGGGCTAGCGCAGATAGCCCTCGTGTAGCTTTGAGCGAAATTCAAAACAAATAAATTGAATGCATGTTTTACAAGAGTATGAATCATAATTTTTTTTGCAATAATGTACCTAATATGTAAGTCTGTGGTACAAACTAAAAATAACTTTCAGCTGCAAAAATAACAGCTCGTAATTTTACGTGTAACAATTGCTACTTAAAATAAAGTTCGTGAGAAATGTTTTACTACGTGCACGAGTGAATGTCTGTATTCCTAAACAACTAATTGCAAACACTTTACTATATTTAAAATAATTTAGACGAAAATTTAACGACGTGAGTTAACACTTCACATATATCTATTACATTTATACGACAGTAAGTCGAAGATTTAGGCCAAATATCTTGGATGGATATCTTTCTTATTATTGATTGCTCATATTTTTACTCATTAATATTAAATAAATAACAATATTAATGACAGCAACAATCAGTTCCAACTCTCCTAATCTTTTTCTTTTTTAAACTTGAAGTCCTTTTTAACTTTTATAAATGGCTTCCCGCTGGCCCAGGTGCGATGGCCAGAGCACAAATAAATTATTTTGTGACTTTGCGCTTAAAAACAAACACTTTAAGAAACTTTGGTATGTTTTTATTGTTGGCATAAAGTCAAGAAGACACTAGTTTGTTTGTTTGTTTTTGGAATTTTGCACAAAGCTACTCGAGGGCTATCTGTGCTAGCCGTCCCTAATTTAGCAGTGTAAGACTAGAGGGAAGGCAGCTAGTCATCACCCCCCCACCGCCAACTCTTAGGCTACTCTTTTACCAACGAATAGTGAGATTGACCGTCACATTATATGCCCCCACGGCTGGGAGGGCGAGCATGTTTAGCGCGACGCGGGCGCGAACTCGCGTCCCTCGGATTACGAGTCGCACGCCTTACGCGCTTGGCTATGCCGGACCAGAAGACACTACAATAAGTCACTCTGTTATACGAATATATGTGTACAGGTGGATTGTAAAAAAAAAAAAGTCCTATCTTTTCCCAACAAAAAGGGAGATTTACTGTCACGTTATAACATTTTACAGCTGCAAGGACGAGCATGTTTGGTGTTACGGGGACTCGAACCCGCGACCATGATATTATGAATCGAGCGTCCTAACCAAGTGGCCATGCCGTGTCTTGGATTGTCATAACCATATGCTCTCTCTCTAGTCTTACTTAAACTGCTAAATTAGAGATAGCTATCGCAGATAGCCCTCGTGAAGCTTTGCGTGAAATTCAAAATAAGCCAGCAAATAAAAAAGAAACACTAAAAGAAATAATGAACAAATTAGTTATCAAAATAAATGATTTATAAAAGAGTAATTCACACGGCTGGTAGTACAGAATAATTGTTTCAGAACTATGAAACCAGATGCTACTGATACGAACTGAGACGAGCTCAGAGAGAATTAGGCCACTACTCGTTTATTTTATCTTGTACGTGTGTGTGTTGCACACGTTTTGTGACAAAACCTGTATTCCAGAGAGTGAAAAGTCGGACATCTAACGTGGGAACAGAAAAGCTTAATTTGATTGTAACACTGTTTGAGTTGACCTAGAAATACACTTAAGAGGTAAATGAAACAAACAAACAAAAAAGAAAAATAAAGTTATCTCGACTTACAAAACCAATTTCAATTAAATTAGAGGCACAGATCTTCGTTACAGTTCTATAAAAGTGTAGGAATCTCCAAGAATCTCTTTCCAGTTGATTTTGACAAGTTTTGTTTGGCGGTATGCACAAAACTGTAAGACCTCCAACGTAGACGTTATAAGCCCGCAAACTTATCCCTAACTCACCAGGGGGCGTTGTTTAAACAAAATAACTTATTTGATTTTTTCTTTTATTGTGATCCGGCGCTGAATCTGCGGTAAGTCAGTGAGATGAACTTATAATGTTAAAAGTCGGATTTCGATACCTTCTCTCGGTAGCGTTGCAATTTATAATGAACAAATACTTACATGTTTATTGAAACTTAAAAATCCAGATTGCAAACATATAGAATATCTTTATATAAAATATCTTGTTATATGGAATTAGTCACAGCTTCAAAACAAAAGTAAATTTAATTTTCTCTCTTTTTTGTTGACAAACATGTCATGTTCGTAAAGCAGAGAAAATAATCAGGACAACTGGAAAGTAACAGTAACACTGAAATTTAACTAAATCATACCTGCTTTTATCTATTGCTGAACTGTCGATAAAATGCAGTAAATAGTGTCTGTAACGCAATTTATTCCTGATATCAGTCGTAAAAAATATCTTTCAATAAGCTTTGTACGATTTTTGATAAAATGTTAAATTTTATGGAAAGAATGAACATTCATAACAAAGTAATAACTCAAAGAAAGAAAAAAAGTATATATTTTTATGACATCACGATGAGTTCGTACAGTGATATTTACTTTGCTATACTATCTAATCAAATTTTGGTTCAAATTTTGCCTGCTCTATATGTAAATTTATTAAGAAAATACTTTAAGGAATTATCTAAGGTGTAGTTAGTAGTAATACTTGATAGTTAATATTTTGTTTGGTTGGTTTTGAATTTCACGCAAAGCTACACGAGGGCTATCTGCGCTAACCGTCCCTGATTTAATAATGTGAGACAACAGTCATCACCACCCACCGCCAACTTTGGGCTACTCCTTTACGAACAAATAATGTGATTGACTGTAATAATGTAACGCCCCAACGGCTGAAAGGACGGGAAAGTTTGGTGTGATGGGGATTCGAACCCGGGATCTTCAGATTACGAGTCAAACGCCCTAACTACCTGACTATGCCGAGCCAGTATTTTGTTTAACCTACCGCTTATCAATGAAAGAGGCCATTTCTCATAACGGGCTACTGACAGTGCAAGAATTTCAGAAATAAATATAGAACAGGATTATTCTGAAAGCACAGTAATGTTTATTGTTAAACTTGTTATAACAATTTATTTTTACAATGGTGAACAGCGATTTAACTATTATTGCACTACAAAAGTTTTGTACGTTATATTAAAACTAATTTAAAGCCTCACCACATTCACGTTTGGTCATACTCTATCTGACGACAGTATATTGAAACAATAGTCCCACGAAATAATTTCCGTTGCAAAGGCTTATTTATTAGGGTTTCATATTCAAAACACATTATTTGTTCCTTCAAGCTATCCATAAAACATCTTGTGTACAGGAATTACAGTTTCTCATAGATGCATATGTGCTGCATTCAACGAATTGACTTGAATGTTTTCGTATGCAGTAGCATAAACACCCTTTTTCTTCTCCATCTGTTTGAACAGTTGTCACGAAACAACTTGTGTACACCTAACTTGTGTCTTCTCTTTTGCCACTTACCTTTGTATTTTTACCTGTTACAAAATTCTGCATTTTGCTTACAATGGCCGAGGTATAACTTGTTAGAGGTTTTTTGCTGGAGGGTTCTGGTATCCCAAACTGATTCACATTCTTTTATTTTCCAGTAAAATTAAGTATAAGGGATGTCTCCATCTTGAAAATTTTAAATCCGGTATATGAACATTTGTTATTTATCTGAATATATTAATATCTTGAATTGGAAAGGGCTGTTTCACACTTTTTCCAAAAATGATATTTTTTTTGTACAATCACACTATATATAAAACAAGCCAGTAAACAAAGTTAAAAGATAGCTATCGTACATTCTATTTCACTAAAACGTTACACCCGTGGTGGTTGTACCGTGTTTTCCTAATAAATACTAAAAATTGTTTTAATATAAAGTTCTCAGAAATGTAGAGTATGGCATAAAAACAATATACTGTAGTAATGTGGAGAAATAAAAGGGTAGTGGGTTAAAAACTTTGTTACTAAAATTGTTATGTTTCTGTTGGATGTCGATCAAAGTTACTAGAGGACTATCTGAGATAGCCGTCCCAATTTTTAAGTTTTAGAATTAAAATAAAGCAGCCAGTTAATTCCACTTACAGTTTGCCAACGAATAGTAAGATTTAACCGTCATTTATAACGCCCGCAAGACTGGAAGGGCGAGAATGTTGTGCTTCACGATTTTCATTTCGGAATTGCCATCTATGTCCAGTGTGAACACATTAAAGTTAGGAGTCAGTATGGAAGCATTAAAGTTAGGGGTCAGAATGGACTCATTAAAGTTAGTGGTCGGAATGGACACATTAAAGTTTGGGTTCACCATAAGAAATAACTTGACCAAACCATATTTGACAGTGTATTAGATTTCAAAGTTTGTATTCCATGTGAAACTTAAAACTTAGAGAAATATTGGTAAAGGGACTGATTGTCACTTTTATAACGCATCAAGAAGAGTGCGGAATTTGCTCAACAGGCATTGCAGTGCGAACCTTATGTCCACTGTCTGTATTCTACAACGCTAGCTTCTGGAAAATGTCCAACCCAACTGGAATGAATGACTTAATTTCTTCTAATTACATATATAATGGTATACATGTAGCTGTTGCCACGTCTATCCAGTCAATGCGCCAACGCCCTATGTAGGTCTTAAAAAATACACTTTAGATTGTGAAACACTCAATTCCAACTACTTTTCTAGACCTCTTTTGTGTATAATATCATGTATTGTTATTTTAGTAAATTAAAGAAAACCTTCGTCAAAGTTTTTCCTAACAGAGAATGTGTTTTCCAGGGTGTCACAGCTCACCAACTGAAAGTGATGCTGTTTAAATTCGAAACTTCCTGTCATTCATTTTATTTGTGAAACTGAAAACTAAAAATCCAACGGTAAACTGCTTTTTCTTGATATCCATATCAGCTGATTGGATAATCATTTCTCCATGTTTGTTTATAGTAAACAAAAAAATAGAAACAAACATGTACGAATTTACTCGATCGATTCGACATTTTTATTATGAATTCGTTAAAACTAACATTATACAGAGTTTCTCCGCGATGGAACATGTAACATCTGTTCTAACTATATCTTATCGTTATATTATAAAATGTTCCAATACAATAATTCTAACAAATTTCAGCCCTTAAAGAAACCATACACTGTTGACAAATATCTATTAAGACTAATCGCTCCTTTCTCAGGTGAGAAAAGTTTCATAATGAAGCCACAAGCTTTAAGAACAATCAAAATATTTCATTCAGAAGTTCAACTACGAATAATGTTTAAATCATCATTCAAAATACAAAATCCATTCAGAAATAAGGACATACCTACCTCTGTGTGTTCCAGGATTGCATATGAATACACATGTAGTGACTATAATTACCCTCACACTGGCAAAACCAAACCCAAATTAAAGCTGCGAACATATAGCAATATCACGCAAAATTTGTAAAAAAAACCTACACAATTCGCATTTCCGAGTGACATCATCTAGATTATCCAATATTGAACTTTCAAGTTTTTCACTTATAAGTGATATTGGCCTTTTATCAAAGTGTTTTGTTTCCTGGGAAATGATATTTTCAGTCTAAGAGAATTTACTTTTTACCCTGGAAAATGTTCTTTGAGAATATGTGTTTTATTGTTTATGAATTCATCTTCTTAAACTATTTTAAAAAGAAACTCGAATCTGTGGATGTATGTATGTTTTCTTATAGCAAAATCACATTGGGCTATCTGCTAAGTCCACTGAGGAGAACTGAAGCACTGATTTTAGCGTTGTAAATCTGAAGACTTACCGCTCTAGTATACTAAAATGCTGCCTCCTTCCCTTGGTAGGAAAAGGTTAAGTTAATGGACTTACAAATAACAAATAAGTAAACACAATCTCTAAGGTAACATAGATTTGACCCAGCATGGCCAGATAGTTAAGACGCTCATCTCTTACTCTGAGGGTCGAGGGTTTGAATCTCCGTCGAACCAAACATGTTCACCCTTTCAGCCGTGGGAGCGTTATAATATAACGATCAATTCCACTCTTTGTTTGTAAAAAAAGTAGCCCAAGAGATGGCGATGACTAGCTGCCCCTCTAGCCTTACACTATTAAATTAGGGACGGCTTGTGCAGATAGTTCTGGTGTATTTGTTTTGAATTTTCGCACAAAGCTACTCGAGGGCTATCTGTGCTAGCCGTCCCTAATTTTGCAGTGTAAGAATAGAGGGAAGGCAACTAGTCGTCACCACCCACCGCCAACTCTTGGGCTACTCTTTTACCAACGAAAAGTGGGATTGACCGTCACATGATAACGCCTCCACGGCTGGGAGGGCGAGCATGTTTAGCGCGACTTGGATGCGAACCCGCGACCCTCAGACTACGAGCGCATGTCTTAACGCGCTCGGCCATGCCGGGCCAGAGTTCTGATGTAGCTTTGCGCGAATTTCAAAAACAAACAAAGATTCATTCGGTAAAGAATTGTTGAACTGTACCACAAAAGTTTTTCAGGAAAAGAAATACTATATAGTTTAACACTCCTACGAAAAAAATATTTACATCCACTAAAGTGATTTTGGGGCCTATCAGGCCCCATATATTTTTCCAATAGAAACACAGTGATTCAGCAACATTCATTACAAACAACCATAGAATGGCGCTGACAAACATTTTTTTTACAATTTGAGCAAACAATTTTCGACTGTCTATCTTTTGATCTGCCGCACAAATGGCATCGTCCTCTTTTTGCCCTCTTTGCAAGCGGTTCACATGAGGCTGTTTTGTCATTATATTTGCAGTAAATTTCTTTGATTTCAAGCACCAATTGCCGTATAAATTCTCTTCTGGCTCTTGATTTATGTTGACAAAGAAATTCTGGATGTTTTGTCGAGTATAGAACGAAAGCATTGCACGCAGCAAGATTTAGAATGTTATAGAATATGCAGACTGACCAGCGCTTTGATCGCCTCTTTGTTGTATAATATCTCACCAGTTGATCGAGAGTGTCGACACCTGCCTTCGTTGCATTGTAAAGATTGACGATTTCGGGCTTTCCATTCTCTTCTACTTCACCAGACTGATGCTGAGAACTCAGTAGTAGCACATATTTTCCTGGTTTGTCTGAGTGCCTGAGAAGAGTGATAAGTTTCTAGATTTTGCATTTATTTCAGAAGGCAGGAAGGTTCTTGATTTCCGTATGGTTCCAACAAGTCCTGTTATTTCTGTTCGAAGGTACTTGGTAAGTGTCATTGTTGTAAAGAAATTATCTGTCGTTATTATCCTTCCTTTTCCAAAAATGGCTGACTCAGTTCTCTGACTATTTTTTCTCCTTGATTTGTTTCTGTCGTATTTCCAACCTTTCCAGTATAAATTTGAGCGTTGAGGAGGTAACTTGTCTTTGCATTTGTTAGGCACCAAATCTTTATTCCACATTTGCCTAGCTTTGTGGGAATTTATGTTCTGAAGCCAACTCTTCCTTTGAAGTTACACAGTTGTTCATCCACTTTCAGGTATTCGCTTTGGTTGTGACTGTTTTTGCAATTTTCAATAAAAAAATTCCAGACTCCAGAGATGGCAGCATCTTTGATTTCTTTATTTCTTTGAGAGTGGATGTCAAATCTGATTTTTGAGCACATTTTTTTGAATTTGTCATGTGTAATCAGTTTTTGCAAAAAATGGCAAATCGAATTCGGTTGAAAACATTTCGTCTATCGATGCATTTTTGGATTTGCTTATTCCAAGGAAAAGATTAGCTGCGATCCATTTTCAGACGTCTTCTTCAAAAATTGGTTCTTTCATGACGGTGTTTGTTGAGTGAATAATCTGTTCCATCATATTATCAGAAATGAAAATTTTGAATGTTTCGAATAGTGTAGAGACTCTTGGAGCAGCTTGCCTTGTAATGCCTGGGTTCCCATTGAATATATTGAGAGCTGCGGTTCTCCTGTTGATCCTTGAAGGTGTTGTTGAATAACTAAAATTCTTATCTTCGGACAAAAGTTCGTTCACTGGCATCGTAGTAAGATCTTCTTGATTACTTTCTTCACTTTCAGAAGGGTACGGCGCGATTTGTTCATCATTTTCGGCTTCAGAAGGATCATCATCATAACTTTCAGAGTAGTCTTCGACATTATCGTGTTCACTTTCATCGTCGGATGGTTTTGTCAGTAAATGTACAGCTTCATCAAGAAATATCATTTTTGACACGTTTTGAAGATTTCAGTTCCTATATATAAAGGATTTGTGAATTCTTCTATAATATTCTAGAAGCTTCAAGAATATTCTAGATTATTCTAAATACTTCTGTAAAGTTTCTAGAATGTTCTAGAACAGCCGTGGGCAAACTAGGCAATAATCAGGACCGTCTAAAATTATTGTTGGAGTAGAGTTATTATCCTAAATATCCATCTTTTGAAAAAAAGTTGTAAAATTAATATATTTTTACTATAATTTACTTTTTTCGGTTGCTCAGGCCTGTTCTAGAATTATTCAGGAAATAAATAAAGTCATTTTTATGTTTATTGATCTGGGGCCTAATAGGCCCCAAAATAACCTTAATGGATTTTTAAAAAAATTTTAAATATTATTTCGCAAATGTCTGAAAAGTCAAAAAATTATTGCTTCTTAAAATATAAAGGGATAGGGTCAGTTAATGGCAATTTCATTTAAATACAAAATTATTAGCCTAATATTAATAACATTTCAAGTTGCTCTGGGGCTTATTAGGCCCCAATTTTCGTAGGAGTGTTAAAGAAATTTGTGTGTGTTCTTATAGCAAAGCCACATCGGACTCTTTGCTAAGTTCACCGAGAGGAATCGAACTTCTAATTTTATTCGGAAACATGACTCTGTACCAGCGGAGAGTTACTTTAAAGAAATATTTACTTTTCTCAAAAAGAAAGCCAAACTCGCATATTTAAAAGATATATTATCTTCTCACCCATATTTAGTATTTTTTGGACATTCTCACACATCAGTTTTGTCAGCTGAGACCGGGATGTGAAGTTAAAAATTTCTTGCCATACCTAAAAATATGTTCCTTGTTACACAGGCCTGCGATGATTTTATTGTCTTAAATATGTTACAATAACAAATGTCTGCCATTTTTTTTTACTCTATTGGAAATTTTACATGTTCTACAATAATTAATGTTTGCTGAATCATTTTTCTTCATCATTTACAGATTTTTCACAGAATGTCACGTGTACCTTTACATAAGTGAATCATTTTCGTTAAATCGGGTCACATTTTGTTATGCTTAATATTTTGACAACCACTAGCTATAGATTTCCCAAGATCAATCGCGACCTGAGAGTCTTATTGATTGTTCTAGATTTGTTTAGACCAATCGCAACGTTAGCTTCTTATTGATAGATCTAGAATCAGCGAGGAACATGCTACCAGTATACAATAGGTTAACAGTTTACATGACGTGTTACTGTGTTTAAGAATACACTTTTACAATATTTTTTTTTCTTTTCAGTCGCTATGGAAGCAAGGGGCTGTATAAATGACCGAAACATATTTTGTTATATTTATGGTAAATTTGTTGTAAATGTAATTTAAGTAAGATTTTGTTTCTTTTTGATTAAAAAAAAAAAAATTTATGTGATAGAAAAACAAGAATAGTATTTTCCGAATACGTTGCTGTTGAATTAAGCACAAACTTACACAATGGGTTATGCGTTCTCTGCCCACCTTTAGTATCGAAACGTCGATTTGATAGTTTTAAATCCGCAGACATAGCACTGAGCCAATGGGTGTGTTCGTGAATACGTATAGTTGAATTATGGAAAATTTGTTATTAAAAACAATACAACTTTTATGAGGCCCAACATGACCAGGTGGGTTAAGGCATTCGACTCGTAATCTGAGGGTTGCGGGTTCGAATCCCCGTCGTGCCAAACATGCTCGCCCTTTCAACCGTGGGGGCGTTATAATGTTTCGGTCAATCCCACTATTCGTTGGTGAAAGAGTAGTCCAAGAGTTGGCGGTGGGTGGTGATGACTAATTGCCTTCCCTCTAGTCTTACACTGCTAAATTAGGGACGGTTAGCACAGATAGCCCTTGTTCAACTTTCGTGAAATTCAAAACAAACCAATCATGTAAATAGTTCGCCCTTGAAAACTGGTGGTTGCTGTGACTGTTTAACAAAAGTTAACTTCATGTGGGTTGTACCGATTTGGTAGAAATTAATATATGTAACTGTCGCTAGGTGATAGTTTCTATAATTAAACATCAGTTGTCTACTAATACTGTTTAACAGTTGGACGTGTAAAAGATGTGCATACGATGTCTTAAAATCTACTTATACAACACAGAGTTTACTTTTAATATTAATTCATAATTTTGATATTTTAATTATTATTATAGATATAATTCTACACTTTAAGCATAAAATATTCAATCAGAATATTTTTACTGTAAATAACAAAACGGTAGTGATTGGTACTCCTGGTGACTCAGTTGTAAGACTGAATTATTAATATCCTAATATTTGAGTTTCGACACACATGGGTGGGAGGCGCAGATACCCCAATGCGTAGTTTTCCCATTAAAACAAACACAAAAAGAGCAGCGAATTAAAATCTGATCATTTTACAAAACTAGCAGCATTTTTCAAACTTTATTACCTAAATAACATTCACTAGTGGCCTTCTTCGTTACCAGCTTTGCCTTTTGTGTTTATACAAGCACTGGTGTTGAATTTTTTAACTTCTATGTAATTTTACATACAACATTTTGAAAAGTTGTATCTTATAAAAGTGTTTATTTTCGGTAATCACAATAACTGAAATTGACTGTTGTTTATTTAGGATTAGGTAATTCTACGTTGTTGTTGTTTTTGTTTGTTTTGAATTTCCTGCAAAGTTACATGAGAGCTATCTGCGCTAACCGTCCCTAATTTAGTAATGTAAGCCTAGAGAGAAGACAGCTAGTCATCACCACGCTCCGCCAACTCTTGGACTATTCATAATTCTTGAAGGCCCGGCATAGGCAAGTGGTTAAGGCCCTGGACTCCCTAATTTGAGGGTCGTTGTTTCAAACCACTCTCATACCAATTATGCTAAACCTTTCAGTGGTAGGGGTGTTATAATGTATCGGTCAGCCTCGCTGTTTGTTAGTAAAAGAATATTTCAATTGTTGGTGATAACGAGGTGCCTTCCCTCTAGTGACGGCTCTCGAAGATAGTCTTCAAAAACATTCATATATATTTTCGCTTCATATTAAAGGTTTCGAGAAACTGACATCTATTCTCCTATGAGATAACTTTAAGCTATTGCGAGTATGTTTTTTATACAATGCTGCTATTCGGGCTATTTTTATCAAAATATCATATTAGTTGTGAGTCACGTGGTTCACCTACTTAAACAGTTACTATCGGTCACCACCAGTGACGTAACGAAAGTAATCTAGATTGTCAAAAATATGTGCAACGTACTTATCCTGGTGTTAAAACCAGTATTCTGGTTTCTTTTCAGCTGTGGCATCTACCGGTATACTTAAAGCCGTGATTCGTGTTTCTCTCATATTATTTACGTTGCACATATTTTTGACAATCTAGATTACTTACATTACGTCACCGGTGGTGACCGATTATAACTGTTTAAACAGATGAGCTACTCACAGCCAATGTATTCTTTTGATAACAATTGCCCGAACACTCAGAACAGTATTTTGTAGAAATAATAATAATAATCGTAGTAACCTGAAGTTAGTTCGTAAGAGAATAGCTGTCGCTTTCTCGTAACCTTGAATATGAAGCGAATACATATGAATGCTCTTGTCCAGAAATCTTTCATCATGCTCAGAACACTGTAAATTATGTACTAGCGCAACCTACAGAAGCGTGATATTATTATAATATTTAGCACAGTAACTACCTGAACTAATAACTAAATGTTCGAGATTAATCTACGTCTATTATTTCTTAAATTTATTTCCTCTCACTTTCAAACACTAGTGATTCGGCATTCACACATAAGTTACTTTGAAGTCACTAGGTGTCATTAAAACTTTAGATATTAGAAATGCCTTGCAACTTATTTATCACGTATGTTATAACCAAAACAAAATTCATAACAAAGATATTTAACACGTGAGATAATGCATATAAAGGATTCTGAGTCACTGCACGTTGTAAAAAAACGTGGAACACTGCTGTCACATTATAAACATGTCACGTATATGTAATGTCACACATTTATTGACTAATCCCGAGTTATTTTCTCCTTTTGAGGGATTATAATTTTCCGAAACCGTTCTGTAGCTGTAGCAAGTCTAATATTACAAATGAACTCAGTTTTTTTTCATGAATCGTGATTTAGTGACGATAAAACAATTGTTAAACACTTTGACCTCTGGAAAAGATGAAATAAGTAAATGTACTTACACTCATACACTGGTAATAAGAAGCCACAATTGTCTTTAGATTAGTGAATTTAGCAGATCTGTAACAATGTTTTAAGAAGCCTAAATGGGTATTCTGTGTCATTAACACCGTTTAATACTCATAAAAGAGATTTATAAGGGCTCCATAAGATGGCGTCATTTTGACGTATAGTGTCTTAAAAAATGTACACACTACACTGTGAATAGTTACAAAGTATCAATAAAAGGGTTTCCTTCCCGAGAATTCCGTTTCTATATAACCTTAAAATGTAAAGAAACCGTAAGGTTGCGCTCTACCTGAGCCTTTGGGCTTTACGCTGTAATTTTGCAATAATGGGATGTATCTTAGAGAAAATATTTAGTTTAGTTCCTAGAACCATAGAGAACATAAGTTTGTTTGCTTGTTTGTTTTAAATTTGATGCAAAGCTACGCGAGGGCTATCTACGCTAGCCGTCCCTAATTTAGCATTGTAAGACTAGAAGGAAAACAGCGAGTCATCACCACCCACCGCCAACTCTTGGGCTACTCTTTTACCAACGAATAGTGGGATTGACCGTTACATTATAACGCTCCCACGGCTGATAGAGCGAGCATGTTTTATTTGACAGAGATTTGAACCCGCCACCCTCGGACTACGAATCGAGTGCCTTAACCACCTGGCCATACCGGAGCCTAGAAAAACTGAGTGCTAAAACGAAAAAAATATTGAACCTTCTTCTTACACGTTTTAACATTTTCAAGTTACAGGTAACAAGTTTAATATAATCATTTTTGGGGTTTTCAGTCCTAACTCGCCACGCAATGACATAATACTACTCACACACCCAGTTAAATTTAGGTAACTATATGGTGAGTTATAAACCCACTTAATATTTCATATGTTTCACCATTATTGGAGATCTAACTGTATTTTTTAATTTGTTGGTTCACGTCCTACTGATGAGTTTCAAACAGCCGTCGCTGAAGTACACAGTTTACTGTGTGACGATTTAAAAATGCATGGGGTCTCTTCGTCACAAATTACAGTTTTCTATTTTGCCTTTGGTAAAAGAAAAACAAATATTTAATATAATCATTCAGTTTTTCATTCATGCCGGGGCGAGAATATAGGGTAGGCTGTTCGAATATTTCGAAAACTAATGCTTGATTACATGTATCACTCATAAGAAAAATACAGCAAAAATAAACAAAAGCTGGAACAAAATTATCTGTGCATAAAGGGGATTCTCAGATAACAAGTCTGCATTAAAGGTGAGAACTCTTACTTCATCCACGCCCCGTGCTAGTATAGCGGTAAGTCTACGGATTTACAATGCTAAAATCAGGGATTCGATCCCATTCGGTGGACTCAGCACATAGCCCGATGTGGCTTTGCTATAAAAAAAACACATACTTCATCCATGTGTTTCATATTTTGGTGTTTTGCAAGTGTGTTTTTTTAAATCGAAAGATTTAACTTTTAAAATATATACAAGTAGATTATTTCAATATTGACTAACCATTTTCTATCAGTGGCTCTTTCTCGTCTATTGTAAGTTATTTAAAGTCATTTAACTCAAAATTCACGCATTTTAAAGCTTAGTTAATTTTATTAAACTTATAAATAAAAAGCGGGATTTTTTTGACGTTTCTCTTGTTGGATATATATTGGTTGGTGCATTTATGTAATATTTTATATTTTTAACAATACAGGTCATACTGAAAATTTGCAGCAAGTTTTAATGTATTTTGAAAGTATTAACATACTGTACCATTTGATTAGTTACATTAATAGTGTTGGTTATAATAAGTTTAACTTTTTTTCTTTTTCGGACTATTGTACATTGTTAATTTAATATGTGAATATAGGTATAGCCTAATTGTTCTAGGCTGATCAAACCACATAAGATGTTATTGTAACTACAGCTGAAGATATCTTGAAGTAGAGACAATACTTAACTTGTGGTTCAGTGGACTTTAGTGACTGTAGATTAGATTTTTCTCATAAGTTACTTTATGATTATATGTGTTAACTATAAATATTACAGGATTTCATTTCAGTGTACAAATATATAGATATTAAAACAGGGGTAATTCGTGATGACAAGAAACCCACTTCAAGTAGAATTATATCTGAGGACGGCTGGTATGAACATTAACACTTTTACTAATAAAGCAGAGAACAGTCCTGAAATACAGTAAAACAGGTCGAAGTTTATGTGTGTTAAATATAAGTATTTCACGATTTTGTTTGATTAAAATGGATATAAGTTCCCTTATTTAATAAATCTTATACAAAGACCATCTTTTCAGACGTCTCAGAAGATCAGAGGTCACACGTTGGATGCACAAAGAATATATAATCCTCTTGACCTCCTGTCCTAGTTTAAAAAAAAAACTTAAAAATACCAAAGTGGGCGGTAACACAATAAGACCTGCCTACTTCAACTAGCACACACAATTTCTGGTTTGCGCACACAAAATAAGGGTTTGATTAATTGGCTGTCACTTATTTAAGAGAGCTGTGAAAGTGAAAGTTACTGTAAAGCTAGATTACAGCTTCGAGCAAGGTGGAAACTTTCGTTTTCATCTTGCTACTTACCCGTTTCTGTCACACTGGACAACGTAATACAAAGTAAATAACTAGTTTGTGTACCGAACAGCGTTGATCAATATCCTCTGGTTCCCGAACGGTCGCCACGATGCCAAGTGTACTGTCTTTTGAACAGGTTATGCTGCCTGTACTTTCTGCCTTCTTTTATAGAGCTTGGGATAGACAGTTCGAGATGGATGTGAAGAGAATTCGATCTGAATATGACTACGTTATAGGTAAGGAGAAAACGCACAATACCTAACGATTTTGTTTCACAAAGAAAGTTATGAACTCTTGGTTATGCTGTAGTCGGTCGTTTGACCACATCAGGTGTCTTACATTGTAAAAATGTTACCTTCAGTTGGAGATAATAATATATTTCATATATTCCCAAAAATACGATTGCTCCAAAGATAAACAGTTGTCCAAAGATATGGTCGCTATAGAGTAAAATAATTGCTCGAAAATACTGTTTCTGAGGAGTAAATTAACCAATTGAAAGACTTTGTAGATTTTTTGGCTTGTCCAAAATCTTTATTATAATTATTAAAAGCACTGAATATTGTTTACTGAGCTCGGGCAGAGTAAACAGTTCCAGATAAGACTTTTAGTATTGATTCACAATATGCAGGGCAGCTCATAGTAAACCCTACTCCAATAATATGCCAAGTATATTCAATTATCAGTTCTAGATGAGATATTTAGTATTAATTCACACTATGCAGGGTGACCCATAGTATACCCTACTCTAAGATTTAGACTTTTTTTTATTTACAAACCTCTTGAAGAGGCCTCATAATCACATATATTACATACAAAACAAGTACAACAATCAAATACACAGTTATATACATTTGAATGCACCTAATACTATCTGTAATATCTCATATCAAAGGACACACAAGTTTAGAATAAAATTGAAAGAAATAATTAACATCATTACGAGTAATATACTTGGAATAATCTTAACTTATTTTCTTTCTTAACTGACCCTTATAAAAGTATAACAGTTTTAAATGAATATTTTTGGCTAAACAAATTTTTTTAACCCTCATTTTACAATATTTAGCTAAAGTAATCAGAAACATACATTCTAGGCTGTTACAATCTTTCTCTAACAGTAAGGATATGCTCTGTACTGACTATAAAAATACTTATAATTCAGTGTCATGTTAGTTAAATTTAATGTTTATGAGAATATTAAATGGGAAACGCATTTAAATTACAGTGTTCCCTCGTGTATCGCGGTAGATGCGTTCCAAAACCCCCCCGCGAAAGGAGATTTTCCGCGAAGTGGGATTGCCGATTTTTACGTATATATTTATGTGCATTTAGACTTTTAAAACCCTCCCTGTACAACTATTTAACCCTCCCATTACAATACTGTTCATTATTGCTGAAATAATAAGAACAATTATTAAGATATTAAGCCTTAAAATTAAAAATTACATATCTTCAGCAGGTGGTGTCTTTTCGGGGTACACCACTTCCTCTTCTGTGAAAGGTGAATTGGTCGTTACAACTTCAGGAACAGTACTTGCCACCGGTACCCTTTCTTTCTTGCTCGGCTAGAAAAACATTGTTATTGGCAGTTGTTTTCTCTGCCTCTTTAACCTATCGAAAATCATTTGATAAGGAGTCATCAGCTCTTCTATTTTATTGCAAAATTGTACTGATCGAACCATACCGTTGTCCCATTCCTGTGAGCACTCCTTCACTTCGTTAATTAGTTTCATTAGTTTACCTAACCGCTCTAACGACCATCTACCAGACATGAATATTGACAGCACCAATCACAGGCAATAAAAATGGGTAGCTGTCATTGGCCGTCTTTCATTTCTGCACCAATCATAGCCCGTCTTGCACATCGCTACGCCATGAAGCTGATCTCGCGTAGCCTTCGCAGACGCACAATGCGTACATCTATAGCCTTTCCAGTTGGTTCTGTTTCCATTTTTACGCTGTTATAAACTCAAATATATGTTTATATTTCAAAATATACCTGTTTTTTTTTCTTTACACTATTAATTATATTTATTTTTAATATTTTAATGGTATTTAATGCTATATTTTAGATTTAATGTTTATTATTTTATATATATGTATATATATATATGTGTGTGGGGGTCGGCCGAGCCCGCGAAGTGGTGAGGGAACACTGTACATCAAAATTGACAACGTCAAGGTTTATTAAATTTTCTGTGCATATGCTTTCTTTGAATGTGGAAGAAAATGTTATGTGCCTTGTTGTATTTTTCTTGTATTCTGTTTCACTTTTAAGGCCAAGTTATTAAAATTATCAGCTGGCGTCCCTTATTTTGAACTAATAAACAAGAGAAGATATTCAGTCAACGTCACCTTACCAAACATCATCATTTACGATAGGGGATTAACTGTTAGAAAATATTTTGTTGTATGGCACTGATACAGCTTTGGTTCATTACCTCTAAACTGTAGACCTCTATTACAGACCAGACTGACCTCTATTTTTCTTGTAAGTTTGTTTGTTATTTTATTTCCCGCAAAGCTACTCGAGGGCTGTCTGCGCTAGCTGTCCCTAATTTAGCAGTGTAAGACTAGAGAGAAGGCAGCTAGTCATCACCACCCATCGCCAACTCTTATGCTACTTTTTTACCAACGAATATTGAAATTGACCGTCACATTATAACGCCCTCACGGCTGAAAGGGCGAGCATGTTTGATGCGACGGGGATACGAACCCTTGCCCCTCATATTACGAGTCGCACGCCTTAACCCACCTGGCCATGCCGAGCCTTTTCTTGTTAGAAAGAAAAAACTGAAATGATTTTTATGAACTGGACAAGCGGAACGTTGACTGGTTCAATTAACGATTCTAGTGGTGTTTATATGTGTGATATCTCAGTGAAAGACTCAAACTAACAAATAAAACAGTCAAAAGATTCAAAGTTTTAGAATATATTAATCTAAAGAACTGAAACTTGGGCAGGAATCAGTTCATCTTATCGGTCATGTCTCAGTTCTGCAAATCATTTTCTGACATTATTGGATGATTCAGCACTTTGAACGTTTCTACTCTAATTTAGAATTAAACTCTGGTTTTTTTACTGTAACCTAATTTCTTCTATTTTGTGTCCCTCTATGAACAATGGAAGTTATGTCAAGTTTCACCGTTACTGTATGATTTTCACGTGTCTGATATATATCTATATATGTCCTTCGTGATGAACAATAATTAGATGCTAATGGTCATTAAAGTAGGAATTTCTTCATATTTTTTTAAAAATCATCCAACCAACGTATTACAAACGAGAACTCAAAACCAAATACATAAGCAGTATCAAAGTGTACTTATCTTCTGTAACTAAATTTAAACCTGAAAATCTATAAATAAGCATTAAAAATCCCACTTTTTGTTTTCTAATGATTACTTTAGGCACTAAGTTGATGTTACTGTCCAATCAACGGTGAACTAAGTGTGGAAGTCGTTTATTTCACATATCATTGCTTATTGTTGTAACCCACACACAGTATATGTTCGGAGAAACTTTAATAGCGTGCATTAATGATGAATCAGATTATTTAGTTGTAACATCCAGGATCTTTCTTGAGTTACAAATATATATATCTAGCCCGGATGTGGCCTAAATATTAGCGTATCCGAAAAGTGAATTCTAGAGCTATCTGTTAGATGCCTGTTGTCGTAAAAATGAGTTCCGCACTTTGAAGTTGCAGTTGTTCTATAAGAGAGATAGTCAACCCCATTATTTAGTGAGATAAGAGTGGTCCAAAAGATTGTGATATCTGCTACTTGAATAGCTGTCTTCCATCTGGACCATCTGTTTTATATGAGGGAAGAGCTTTCCATGTAGTTTTGTATAAACATTGTGAAACTCTATAGACAAATACATATAACCATTGTCGTAATTTCAGGATATTCTTAATTTTACAAAATTTTCTGTTTAAAATGCAAATATTATGTCGTGTTACGCGAGCCAAAATACAGAAATATCAGTTGTGGGACCTTAAAATCTTGCAATGATTTACAAACATCAACTTAAAGGTGAAATACTAGATACTTTATTTTATATATGTTTACCTTAACATGCAGTGTGGCTGGTTAGTGAAAATTCTAATTACTCATTGCTCTATGCTACAAAAAGCGAAGACTTTCAACTGTAGAGTATTAAATCATACCAGTATTATCTTCACGTACTTTTATCAGGGGATAAACCTTATCAAGGAATTGGCATTACGTTTTTGTTCCTTGTAGGGTTTTTTTCTGTCTTCTTAGCAAAGGTCTAACAATTTTAAAAGATGTCGCAACCGTATTCTTGGACCAGTTTTTATTTCTGTTGTTATGTGCTTAAGCCTACACTAAATAGTAACATCTGTCAGCGTTCTGTCGTCATCTATCATTTGATCAGCTTAAGTTTTGAAGTGTTCCTAGCAAGAAAAGTTTGGTTTTGGTTTGTTTTGAATTTCACGCATAGCTCTTCTTTCTGGGCCACTTATTTTAAGGCCCGGCATGGCCAGTTGGTTAAGGCACTCGACTTGTAATCTGAAGGTCGCAGGTTCGAATCTGCGTCACACCAAATATGCTCGCTCTATCAGCCGTGAGGACGTTATAATGTGTCGGTCAATCCTACTAATCGTTGGTAAAGGAGTACTCCAAAAGCTGGCGGTGAGTGGTGATGACTATTTGCATTCCCTCCAGTCTTACACTGCTAAAGTAGAGACACAGGTGCAGATAGCCCTCTTGTAGCTTTGCGCGAAGTTAGAAACAAACAAACAAAATCTTAAAATAAAATCTAGCATCTTTAATTTATGTTTTTTTGTTCTCCATCTTCTTGTTGGCTTAAAAATCTGGACATATTATAATTGGAATACAAGTATAAGTTTTTGTTTTTATTGCTAAGAGAAGTTGATTGGTTAAAACTGTAAGCTTGTTTCTCCAAAAATAATCAGAAAACAGGACCAAAACATTTAGATAAATGGGACCATCAAATAAATAACAGCTCAGAATAACAAAAACTATCATATAGTTACATGATAAGTGGCCATATACGTATTGTATTCAACGAAACTCAAGAAATGTAGCTTTTGTTTCTGAACACATAAACTTGTGGATAAGTCACGTTCTGTACGTTCTCGGCCATTGAACCCGTTAAAACCAAATTACTGGTTTGTTTTGTTTTGAATTTTGCGTAAAGCTACTCGAAGGTTATCTGCGCTAGCCGTCCCTAATTTAGCAGTGTAAGACAAGAGGGAAGGCAGCTAGTCATCACCACCTACCGCTAACTCTTCGGCTGCTCTTTTATGAACGAATAATGGGATTGACCATAACATTATAACGCCCCAACGGCTGAAAGAACTGGGATGTTTGCTAAGATTCGAACCAGCGGCCCTCGTATTACGAGTCGAGTGCCTTAACCACCTGGCCAGCAATGTCGGGCCGTTGTTTAAAGAGCCTTCCTATTTAGTCCGAGGAATGTTCGGTGCAGTAGACATTACTCAGACAGTAGATCGAATGTATACATGTTTAACATGATTATTAACTGGAATTATTTTCGGATACGGAACTGGAGCTGTCTCTAGG
This sequence comes from Carcinoscorpius rotundicauda, assembly GCA_011833715.1. Lineage (NCBI taxonomy): Eukaryota > Metazoa > Arthropoda > Merostomata > Xiphosura > Limulidae > Carcinoscorpius > Carcinoscorpius rotundicauda. Next base: position 88,084,272 of record CM022392.1, on the reverse strand, counting down.
AAACCGCAGGAGTGTCACCAGAAAAGATAAAAAAATGTTGAATGTAATATAGAATTAGGGTACAAAGTTCAAGGTCACAACAAAAAACTAGTAATGCAAGTAAGAAAACTAGAACTGATACACATAACTGCGATAAAACTTAAAGGCTGTGTCAAAATCAGGTTATAAGAGTTGCGATATCAGATCCGATAGAAATTACATTCAATTTTTTAAAATGAGTTTTAAAAAACACTTTGTATAATATATATATGTTTGATTTTATGGTAATTCACATTTGTACAGTAAAAATCTGTTAATAGATAACTGTTTGATTTTAGTCGGAGGAGGCTCGGCGGGGGCGGTTCTGGCCAACAGGCTTTCAGATGACTACTTGGTGAATGTGTTATTGCTGGAAGCTGGTGGACTACCAGATGTAATAACTGAGGTTCCTCTTTTAGCCGGAGAATTACAAGAGTCACGGTATGACTGGGGCTACTCAACAGAGCCACAAAAGGCAGCCTGTCTTGGCCAGGTAGAGAGAGTAAGTGGACAATTCATGTATTAATAACGTAATGACATGGACAAAAGTCTTCGGGCTTATTCTACTAAAAGCCAAGCTGCGATACCCGTTGTGGACAGATCATAGATTGCCCTTTGCGTTGCTTTGTGCTTACTAACAAACACCAACTAATGGAACTGATGGCTTCTTTTGAAGTGAACTCACATTTGAAATTTTGAAGTGTCTTCAACAGCTCAAACCTTAAATCATCCAGTAATCAGCCAAGCACGTTAACCATTAAGTAACAAAATAACAGAATCTTTACTATATAAATATCTTGCATGTCTTCACAAATATTTTATTTTTATTTTTTAAATTCATGTTATAAGGACATTTCAATATTAAAAAATTACAATTTACGTATTTTAAATGAAGCAGTTGTGTGACGATAAAATCTTGTATTTAAAATCTATTTTATTATCTAGAGAAGCAAATGGCCACGTGGAAAAGGCTTAGGTGGTTCCAGTTTAATTAATTATATGTTGTACGTGCGAGGTAACCCGCGTGATTATAACAACTGGGCCCAACAGGGGGCGTATGGTTGGAGCTGGAACGATGTCTTTCCATACTTTCTGAAGTCTGAAGATAATAGGAGTCCTGATATCGCTTACAATGGTAAGTATACGTGCATTCATTGTTTTTCGAGAATATGTATGTGTATCCGATTAACGAAATTTAGATCTTGTGATTATTATAACACTTCAGTAGAGCCTGGCATGGGCAGGTGGTTAAGGTGCTGAACTCGTAATCTGAAGGTCGCGGGTTCAAATCTCCGTCAAATTAAACTTGTTCGGCCTTTCAGACGTGGGGCGTTATAATGTGATGGTTAATCCTAATATTCGTTAGTAAAAGAGAAGCCCAAGAATTGGCGGTGGGTGATGATGACTATCTGCCTTCCTTCTAGTCTTACGTGACTAAAATAGGAACGACTAACGCAGATAGCCTTTCTGTAACGTTGCGCGAACTTCCAAAAACAAACAACTAATTGAAAAGAAACATTTTAAACTAATTAACGCAAACAGTGAGAAATTGTAGAAACGTAATTAAAAAGAAAATCAGTTCAAGTGATATCTGAAGCTACAATTTAAGAAAAAAATATAATTAATTTTGCTACCTATTTCCAAATAAAAAGTATCTAAATATTGAGGTAAAAATAAACATCTTCACAAGAAATTTTAGCACCGACCTTAATATAAAATCATGTCAACTGTTAATTAGCGCAACGTATTTTTTACATGTAAAGATTATCATAATCTTTGTTGTTGTTTGAATTTCGCAAAGCTATACGAGGGCTATCTGCACTAGCCGTCCCTAATTTAGCAGTGTAACATTAGAGGAAAGGCAGCTAGTCATCACCACCCACAGCCAACTCTTGGTCGACATTTTACCAACAAAGAGTTGGATGGACCATCACATTTTAAAACACCCCGACCGCTGAAAGGTCGAGCGTGTTTGTTGTGTGACCGGAACTCGAACCCGTGACCCTCGGATTACAAGTCGAGTACCCTAACCACCTGGCTATGCCGGGTCTTTGTTGTCATTATTTTAAAAAAAAAATGTGTAATCTAATATGACTGAACTGAACAAAATTATTTTCAGTTACCATGTCTTTTCATATGTCTCAAATGTCTTTTTACGTTTTATTTTTTTACCTGCTTCTGTCGTTTCTAACGAATTAAAAAAAGAACAATTGAGAATTAAAAAAAAAAATTTCGGCTACGTGAGGCAGTAATAAAAAGTCTAAAAGTTTTTCCACCATCTTTACCAAATAACAACGTCATTTTCATTTTTGAGAGAGAGGATGGGGGGCTATAATACGTCAGTTAATCTTGACAAAGTACAATTACTTTGTAATATACGAGAAGAATACAAAACTTTCAACAGTGAGGTTGCATGAAACAAAATAATAACAATGTTATAAGAAGTTATTTTGGAGATTACTTTATCCAACACGACGTGGCCCAAATAAAATTAATAATTTACGTTTTGTTTAAGATTTTGTGATGAATATTGTTGATTGTAATCCCCCTTGAACACATATGTTTTGTAAACACCTGTTTTTAATCAGGTGTGTTCTGCGTATATAGAAATATAATTAGTATGCGAGTACTTTTCTAACAAGTTACTTTCTCACACCTCTGCACTATGACCTACAATTAGAGAAACAAGAATTCTAACCCACTATTTTGGTAATGGCAAGATTGCATTGGATGGAGGTTAGACGAATGCGTCTAGGCCCAGCATGGCCATGTAGTCAGGTCGCTCGAGATCTAATCTGAGAGTGAGGGGTTCGAATCCATGGTAGTGGTGGGTAAAGAAGAAAATCTAAAGTGTATTTTGATGAAGATAAATTACAGTTTAGGACAACGTTTCGAAGTTTTAACAATGTTTTCACTGTTATATTTAATAGTTAAAGCCAGGTGATTAGACTGCAAGATTCGCAATCTGAAGGTCGCGGGTTCAAGTTCTCATCCAATCAAACATGCTCGCCATCTTCACCGCTTAGAATAACATTCCAGCCAGCTTTCTGCAAACGCTTATATCGACTATGCCAAAGCAAATGTTAGCAGTTACTCGCAATGATGGCTGTGCAACTCACAAATGATAATTTTTGTTATGCATTTCCCACCCTGTTTAGGACTTCTCTTCGGTATAGTCTTAAACTTTTGACCAGCTAGTGTTTAGGTGAATTTCACATTGTTTACATTTTCCTTATTAATGCTAAAAAGTTTTTTTTTTATTTTCCCTTTTCTTATTTTCATCTTTCGAAGTTTTACTCAAATAAATGGTTGAGTCTAACAACGCAAAATACATATTTTTTTCTTTGTGTTCAATTAGCCTTAAGATTTTGGCCAGCAGTGTATATTTAGATCTTTACTATTTAAATACTGATAGCTATGGTACATGATGACTAGAAACCAACTTGAAGTAAAAATCTACTCTCAAGACGGCTGGTATGGGTATAAAAAGTTTTATTGCCTATACCAGCTGTCTTGAGAATGCATTGATAGCTTTGACGGTGCCCTCTATATTACTTTACGATCCTCTCAAAAATATCTCAAGCGACGTAAGGAGTAGAAAATGAATATTTATCCATGACGTTAAAACTGTGACAGAACGTATGAAGAAACAGTTAGGTGTGTTTTAACATAATACACGTTATGTTAACATAACGTTAACATAAGATAACGTTTCAGAAGAAAAATAACCTTAATATGTTTACAGAAATTAGCTCAACATTCACAGCTTATCTTGGATGTGTATGCTGTTTTTCATTTAAACTGAATAATGAGTCCTTGTGCTGAATCCCATGCATAGTTACTCGAGGACTATTAGCGTCAGTCGTCCCTAATTCAGGTGTGACGATAGGCAACTACTTAATACCAATCACCAACCATTTTTGGTCTACATTTTTCAACGAGATGCAAGATTAACCGTCACATTATAACGCACCATTACTTAAAATGGTGAGCACGTTCGATGAAGGATTCAAATCCAAGATCCTTACTTTGCGAGAAGTACGTCCTAGCCAACAGATAGTTCAAAATGAATAAGTTTCGGTTTGTTATTGTTTTATATAATTCGTAGTTAGTTTAGCATGAGATTGTTACTAAATTATTCAAGTGTTTTTCATGCAAATTTTTCTACAGGTTACCATGGACGAGGAGGTCTTCTAACAATCGAAACACCAAATTTTATATCACCGTTAGGTCACAGTTTTGTTGAAGGTGGTAAAACACTAGGTTATCCAAATGTTGATATCAATGGACCCGTACAAACAGGTCAGTCCTGTACAATGCTTTATTTAAAATAAAAACGTTTTACATATTTGACATATATTATAAGCAAGAGAGCATTCAATTTGGTAATTAGTTAGATATAAGTTCCCTCTCTGGTACAGCGGTAAGTTTACGGATTTACAACATTAAAATCAGGCATTCCATTAACCTCGGTGGACTCAGCAGATAGCTCGCCTGGCTTTACTGCAAGAAAACATACACACACACACTTAGATAGAAATATATATTTTTTTAAATATTAAGGCAAAAATTAATAGTGAAATACAATTATTTTCTATTTTTACATCAGGTTTTACTGTTCCCCAAGGAACTGTTAGGAACGGTGCACGATGCAGTACTTCTAAAGCATTTTTACAGGACATTCTGAACAGGCCTAATTTAAAGATTTTAACCAACGCCCATGTGACAAAGGTAAGATATAATTATAAACAAGTAGCATAAGTGAAGTGGGGGGTAAAGGTTCAACGAAATGAAAGATGGTTAGTACTTCTAAAAATAAACAGACGAAGTCTAGACGATTTTTTTCAGTGAGCTTAGAAAACTGATGATATAAAATATATTGTTGTAAGATATGTTTCATTTATTTGTTATCTAGAGAGTGTAAAACACTTAGAAAGCTATAATGCTTGAGATATCCAGTTTTGTTTAGGTGTGAAGTGTGAGTGGGATTATATTCAAGATAACGAGTGAATCAGCAGCTATATATGCTATTGCGATTAATTTGTATAAGTAAGTTAATTTGTTTTACTTTAATTAACGTTACTTGTTACATAGGCCTACAGCAATTTACGGCAGTGTACAAGAGTTCAAGTTTGCAGAAACGTTAAGAAAGGAAGTAAAGTAATACATTTGACTGGAAGTGGAATTATTGTTACAGATAATTTAAAAGAACTCGCCAACAAGATAACTGTGTTTAACTAGAATATGTCATTAACTTGTGGTCAAATTAAAGCTGTTGTAGCTATGAATTAAAAAGAAATTAAAAGGTTAAGGTATCTGTGGTATACACTTTGCACAAGTTCGTTCACTATTTGTAGTGTATCAGATTACTAATTTTTGTGTACTTTCTCTAAATTCAGTTGTTGTTTTTTATGCTGCTGCCATACTAATTCAGTGTTCAGTGACTATAATTTATCCATAATATTGCAATATGTTTATTATATAATTATCCTTAATTATTTTTGTATAGATTCACATTGACAACCAAAGACGAGCACGAGCAGTCCAGTTTGATCACGAAGGGTTATCAAGAGTAGTGTTTGCTAGAAAAGAAATTATTCTAGCAGCTGGATCTATTAACACTCCCCAGCTCCTCATGCTATCTGGCATTGGGCCTCGCAAACACCTCGAGAGCCTTAATGTAAGAATGAAACGGTATTTATCTTAAAATAGTCAATTTGTTTTTTATTTGTTTGCGCAAAGCTACACGAAGGCTGTCTGCGCTAGTCTTCTCTAATCTAGCAGTATAAGATTAGAGGGAAAGCAGCTATTCATCATCACCTACCGCCAACTCTTGGACTACTCTGCCAACGAATAGTGGGATTGTCAGTCACATTATGAAGCCCCCATGGCTAAAAGGGCGAGCAGATTGCGAGTCGAGCGCCTTAACTTCTTAGCAATGCCGGGCTTAGATTAATCAATCAATCGTAAAATGAATTTATTACTATCTTCAGTAAACAAATTAAATTAACAGCAAACCATTCTTCTTATCGAAGGGAAACCTAATGAACAATGTGAGAACCAATAACATCTTTCAAAAAACTTTGAACTGAGGCTGGATGTGAAATGCTATTTTAGACATTATCTAAAATCACTTAGTGTTACAGTTCATAATTAAATTATTTATTTATTTATTTTTATAAATTCCAGTTATTATGCGATACCAAAACAGATAATACTAATTTATATACAATTGTTATTTATTATCTCTGAGAAGATAATGTCCATCTTTATTGTTTTAAGTTTTTAGAATATATTTTTCTAACAATATTTAACTAACCGGATCACAAAACTAATTCTCAGTTTTGGCTGATGTTCGCCAGTTTTCATCGTAAATTTACATAATTGTTGCTCATACGTTAAGCCTTTCTATAAACTTAATTAATATTTTTTAGAAGTTCTTTCTATAACCGAGATTAATATCTTATGTTTTTCTCCTGCGTCCAATCTTAATTAACACTTTGTTCTGTGCATAGATACCCGTGATCGCTGATTTGCCGGTTGGATTAAACCTTCAGGACCACGTGGGATCAGCAGGGGCCCATTTCTTAATCGACAAGCCTTATTCAATTATACTTCCTCGTTATAAAAGTTCAGGTCTCATTCACGAATTCTTGCTTAAAGGTGAAGGTAAGTACACGAGTAGATGGGTCTTTGTATAACTTGTCAATTTCTCAGAATAGATATCTCTCGGCTTAGAAGTGACAGTGTGCGTATCCACATATATATATATATATATATATATATTTGTTGATCCGACAGGCTTGTTTGTGGCTTGATAAAGCGCGTTTGTTCGAAACGTCGCCAAGTGAAGATACCACACTTTCTGAAGGTGATATCACTATCACATGTACTTCTCTTTACATTCATCTTATCAAAGAAAAACCAGATGAGTATTACTGTAATGAACCATTAGTAGAAGATAACTGTTAGTAGAAGTTGATAAACCATTATTAAAGAAAAACAGTTACTAGAAGATAAACCATTAGTAGAAGATAGCTGTGAGTAGAAGATGATAATCCATTAGTAGAAGCTGAACCATTAACAGAAGATAAACTATTAACAGAATACAAGTCATTAGTAGAGAATAAAGTATTAGTAGAAGATAAATGTCAGTAGAAAAATATTGGTACAGGATAAACTGTTAGTAGAAGATAAACCATCAGTAGAAGATAACTGTGTGTAGAAGATGAAAAACCCTTAATATAAGCTGAACTATTACTAGAAGATAAACTGTTAGTAGAAGATAAACTGTTGGTAGAAGATAAACTATTAGTAGAAGATGAACTGTTAGTAGAAGATATACTATTAGTAGAAGATGAACTGTTAGTAGAAGCTGAACCATTAACAGAAGACAAACTATTAACAGAATACAAGTCATTAGTAGAGAATAAAGCATTAGTAGAAGATAAATGTCAGTAGAAAAAATATAAGTACAGGATAAACTGTTAGTAGAAGATAAACCATCAGTAGAAGATAACTGTGTGTAGAAGATGAAAAACCCTTAATATAAGCTGAACTATTACTAGAAGATAAACTGTTAGTAGAAGATAAACTGTTAGTAGAAGATAAACTGTTAGTAGAAGATAAACTATTAGTAGAAGATAAACTATTAGTAGAAGATGAACTGTTAGTAGAAGCTGAACCATTAACAGAAGATAAACTATTAACAGAATACAAGTCATTAGTAGAGAATAAAGCATTAGTAGAAGATAAATGTCAGTAGAAAAAATATTAGTACAGAATAAACTGTGAGTAGAAGATAACTGTGTGTAGAAGATGAAAAACCCTTAATATAAGCTGAACTATTACTAGAAGATAAACTGTTAGTAGAAGATAAACTATTAGTAGAAGATGAACTGTTAGTAGAAGATAAACTATTAGTAGAAGATGAACCATTAACAGAAGATAAACTATTAACAGAATACAAGTCATTAGTAGAGAATAAAGCATTAGTAGAAGATAAATGTCAGTAGAAAAAATATTAGTACAGAATAAACTGTGAGTAGAAGATGATAAACTCTTAATATAAGATGAACCATTACTAGAAGATAAACTATCAGTAGAAGGTAAACTGTTAGTAGGAGCAAGATATTCGATAGCAAAAACTTCCTGGCTGTATCGTTTTACATGAGGTTTAAATTGTAGCTCATTAACTGAAAGTATGTGTAACACTTTCATTCCCCGCAGGATGGCTGAACGTCATAGGATATGTAAGTGAAACACAACTTCTGGCTATAATATAGGTGTTTCAACGTCACAGTTTTATTTCAAGGCCAATACTGTGTGTAACAATGATACTGCTTAATTGTACATGAGTAACCTATAGTTCCGAGATTGAAAAAATATGTATTTTCCTTAATCGACAGTGGCATCAAGCAGTTAGTAAATGCAATGCAAGGCCTGGCATGGCCTAGCGCGTTAGGCGTGCGACTCGTAATCCGAGGGTCGCGCCAAACATGATCGCCCTCCCAGTCGTGGGGGCGTTATAATGTGACGGTCAATCCCACTGTTCGTTGGTAAAAGAGTAGCCCAAGAGTTGGCGGTGGGTGGTGATGACTAGCTGCCTTCCCTTTGGTCTTACACTGCTAAATTAGGGACGGCTAGCGCAGATAGCTCTCAAGTAGCTTTGTGCGAAATTCCAAACAAACAAACAAACAAATACACTCTAGAAAAAGGTTTCATATGGACGGTTCTATTTTCTGAGAAGATGTATATTTAAGTTGGATACAGATGATGTGTTAGAGAAACTGGTACGAAAGTGTTTCGTTTCATACGTATGAATTTTCCGCATTTGTTTTTGAAAAAAATTCCAAGAACGTAAATTACAGAAATGTGAGAAGAAACTGTTGATCTAAATGTGGTTTACTATATTAATATTGCTGTTAAAAATAATAAAAATCCACTTGTTCCGCAATAAGAAAGACTACATTGAATACGTTCACAGATTATTTGCATAATTTGCTTAATTGTGTAATGATTGTTTCATATTTTTACATATATGTAAGTTACATATCCAGTATTAATATCATTTACTTAATTTTGTGTATGTGTGCACAGTTTAATATACGAATTGTACTTAAATATCCATCGAACTTTATCTCACCCAGTGGTACAGAGGTATATCTACGTAATACAACGCTAGAAACCGGGTTTCGATACCCGTGGCGGACAGAGTATAAATAGCCCATAGAACTTTAAAACATCAGAAGCCATACAACTACAAAAAACCAGGAGACAACGTATAGCCACAGGAACATCATTGGCCAACAATATCCTACGAGAACATTATCCGTTAATGACGTGTCATACTACAGGGTTAAGTACATTGGTTAACAATATACTACAGAAACATCATTAGTTAATATTATACCGCCAGTAATAACTTTGATGCACGTGGTTAAAATATATAAGAAAAATAATATGCTTGGTTCAGTGTACATAGTTTAACCACGTGGGTTTTTATAACCGCTCTTACAAAGTAACTGTCAGAATGACATTTTTAAAGAAAGCAAATGAAAAAGCGATACTTTGTTATTATTTTTTCTGAAATACTACGTTTAGTCCTTCAGCCTTCAAATACAGTGAAACAAGTTGTAAAAAATCAAAATTTCAAGGGCGTTCGCTGTATATTTTAGGGCCTTACACCATTCTAGGAGGCTGTGAAGGTTTAGGATTTATAAAAACAAAGTACACCAACAGTACCGAAGACCTGCCTGATGCTGAAATCCACTTTATATCCAGTTCTCCATCCTCTGATGGCGGAAGGACTATTCGAAAAGTGCAAGGTATTGGTCCCGAGGTAAGAAGTGATTATAGGTGTTTGTTTATGTGGTGAATAATAATGACAAGTAACAAACATACGTACGTATTCAGTGGAAAGTAGCTGGAACTGTCAAGACCACCTTAAGATAGTTTTGTAGTTAGCTCTAAACCTCGTTAATATAGTTTTGTAGAATGCCTAATTTAAAATAAAACAAATGTTGATATACCGTGATTTAATAACGTCACGACTAGAGCAAACAAATATCGCGTTTTTATAATTAAATAAAAATGAATAAATACAAGAGAATGAATGATTTTTAAGGCTAGGCCTAGCATGGCCAGGTGGGTTAAGTCGTTCGACTCGCAGTCCAAGAGTTGGCAGTGACTGGTGATGACTAGCTGCCTTCTCTCTGGTCTTACACTCCTAAATTAGGGACGGCTAGCTCAGACAACCCTCGTGTGGCTTTGCGCGAAATTCAAACAAGCCTTTCAGGCTACAAATAAAAATATCTGGTATATGTATATATTAACATGTGTGCGTGCATATATAGTAACGCAAGTAAATACTGAAATATAAAAACATTTAAGGGGCACAAATAATAGCATCAGCAAGATGGCGCTTAGACAGGGAAGTTATTATTGGTGTAAATTGTCATGACAAGAAATACACAGCGTTGTTTCAACAGTTAAGCTAATATTTACGTAAAAGGAATGACTACATTAAAAAGATCAAAGTTTAGCCTTTGATGAAATATGTGATATTCTAATTCAAAATAAACCTAAATAAAAATGAAACGCTGCACATTTAATATAAATGAAGTCACCAGTGTGCAAGTTAATGTGGAAAATATACAATGTGCCCAACAGCCAGGACACACTTTAATATTTCTCAAGCTTTAAAAAGAAACTACTGTGGTGACTTCATTTATCTTTATTTGGACTTGTTTTTAATCACAAATATAGTTGATATTTGTATATTATATACTTTTGTAATATTAATACTTCTCACGTGAACCATTTGCGTTACACAGGACATTACCATTTGTTTTCATTCTGCCAAGAATGCTATCAATATTCTATTGTGGAATACTGTTCCAAATATTTTGCTCAATCCCCACAGTTCAACCAAGATGTTTTTTTCCATTTTGATCTTCTCTGTTGTTGTATAAGCTCATTCAGCCTCGTGTGTATTCACTTCAATACTTTGCGTACACTAATGCATGGTTTTGAGTTTTCCATATGTCACCCCCAAACCCGTTGGCACAGCAGTATGTCTGCGGACTCAACTACTAGAAACCGGGTTTCGATACCCGTGGTGGGCAGAACAAGTTTTGTGGTTAATTACAACGAAACAAAGTGTATATTTTTTTAAAGACTTCGAAATGTCGTTTCTCTAGATTTAATGTCTGTGTGAATTTACAAACTTCTTGGAAGTTACTCCCCCGGTACTTTGAAAACGATTTCATATTACCGGGGGTTAACTTCCAAACGGGGGTAATTTGAAATCGTTACCACAGCATGGCCAGGTAACTCGTAATCTGAGGTTCGCAGATTTGAATCACCGTCGCACCAAACATCCTTGCCCTTTCAGACGTGGGGGCGTTATAATGTTACGGTCAATTCTACTATTCGTTGATAAAAGAGTAGCCCAAGAGCTGGTAGTGGATGGTGATGTCTAACTTCCATCCCTCTAGTCTTACTCTGATAAATTAGGGAAGGCTAGCGCAGATAGCCCTCTTGTAGCTTTAAGTGAAATTCAAAAGACAAACAAACAAACATCTGTTCTTTAGTTATGAAATCAAATCAATAAATTGATTATTTTTTTATGAATATTTTATTAATATTTGCTTATTTATGTTTAGTTATGGAAACAGGTGTATGAACCCTACGTGTTTAGAGACGCCTTCTCCATGTATCCGGTATTACTGAGACCGAAAAGTCGTGGCTTTGTCAAATTACGATCCACAGATCCATACGATCCACCAATCATTGATCCTCGTTACCTGACACATCAGGACGATATAAAAACACTTAGAGAAGGTAGGTATCTATAAATGTTTTATGTATTTATGTAAATTAGCTATCAATTATTGTTGCAGAATGTGCTTTTAATTTGGACATTTATGAACATTTGTATTATTGTTTGGCCGGGAGGAAGCTCAACACAAGGCGATAGGTGTGGCCTAAATGGTTTGGTTTGGTTTGATCTGAATTTCGCGCAAAGCTACACGAGAGCTATCTGCGCTAGCCGTCCCTAATTTTGCAAGTTAAGACTAAAGGGAGGACAGTTAATCATCACAACCTACCGCCAACTCTTGGGCTACTCTATAACCAATGAATATTGGTATTAACCGTTACATATACCACCCCCAAGGCTGAAAGGGCAGTATGTTTGGTGTGACGGGGATTCGAACCCACGACCCTCAGATTATGAATTGAGTGCTTTAACCACCTGGTGATGCCGGGCCGAACGAATTATGTCAATAAGTAAAAAAGAGTAAAAACTGTCTTCTACTAACGGCTAATTAGTAAACAGCGAATACATGTTGGTTTTAAATGTTTGCTATGCCAACAGCGATAGTATAATTCTTATGAAAAAAGTGGTCAAATAAGAAAAATGTGATAATATTTTAAATTTTATTTGAAACGAAACCTGTTATATCTCGTCTTATAATGTTAAAACAACTCACTTTAGTGTCACAATTGAAGCCCTTGTATATACCACCTATTATATACATATGATTTAAAACTACTCTAACTCCACTTTATTACAGCCTGTTTCGCTGTTGTGTTTGCTTTATCAACGTCACGTAATAAATGTTATTGTGAGTTTTCTATTTTTAAAATACCGTGATTAAATATTACCTTAAAGCCTTTTCTTTCAGGGTCACGTAAATAAAAGTTTTCTTTTCTTAATATCACGTAATTAAATTTTATTGTCAAACTTGCTTTTTAATTTCACGTAGTTATACGTTATTGTCAAACTTTATTTCATAACGCCACGTAGTTAATTGTTATTGCAAAGCTGTTTTTGATGTCATGTAATTAAACGCTATTGTCAAGCTCTCTGTTTTAATGTCACTAAGTTAAGAGCTACATCGAAGCATTCTTCTTAACGTTACGAAGTTAAGCATTATAGGGAACTTTTCTTTTTAATATCACATAATTAAACGTTATTGTTAAACTTTCTTTCTTGTTAATGTCACGTAACTAAGCATTATTGTGATGTTTATTAATGTCACACGTATTTATATGTACTTGAGATGCTTCTTCATGCAATGTAAATAAACATTATTGTATGGTGACATTGTGCGTAATGTTTTTTCTGTGATGTTAAATTTGTTAATGATGATATAACCAAGTGCTACTGATATATTCGCTTTGCTAATGGTAACATATTTAGGAAATACTACAATATTGGCTTTGTTAATGTCTGCAAAATACAGCAATATGCTACTTAAAACACAATATATCTCTTTTTATTTTAATTTATTTTTGTTCTTAACAACAACATAGTGACATAGCCAACCTTTTGACCTTTGACATTAAATATTAATCTTACACTAGTTCAGACTTTATTATATCCTGATGAACGTCTTAGCACAGAGATGGAAACATTAACCACGTTATAAGGTTTTGAGCAAATGTCTCGAAATGCCCTTCTTAGAAATCAGTCAAATGTTCACGTAAGATTCCAAACCATTACAACACAAGCTGTCTTAACTGATTTTCAACACAAAGCCCCCAGAGGCTACGGAAAACGCTAAAAACTGAGTTTCGATATCTGTCATGGGCAGTGCACAAATAACCTTTGGTGTAACTTTGTGTTTAATTACTAAAACAACACAAATGTTTTCGTATTTTAAATGTCATGATTATATGAGCTATCTCATACTGTTGTCGTTTTACTATATCAATAGCCTTGAAGATCACTATTAAAGTGGGTTTGTCTGAACCATTCAAAGCCTTTAACTCAACCCTCTTCGAGTATCCTTTCCCAGGCTGTGAGAAGCATCAGATGTGGGAGGACGACTACCTAGAATGTGTTGCTCGTACCTACTCAATCACCATTTATCACCCTGTGGGGACATGTAAGATGGGAGTCTCTTCAGATCCGACGACAGTTGTGGACTCTAAGTTGCGGTACGACAGTTTTCTCATTCTAGTTTTCTGTCTGCTTAGCTAAACATTTACTTTTCTAGTGTTGGAATATAATGCAAGAGAAAACACGAAATCGCATTTGAATAATTTTCCATGCCATCTTTATGTCCTGTGGAAAGAACTTTCAGGATAAATAAATATTAAATGTAGTGTTTAATTATTAGTTTATTCAATACAGTGCTCTTTTAATTAAGCTCCGTAACATAAATTTCTAAAAGTATAAACTTTAACTTACTTACAGAGGTTGAATCCTTATATCCAAGCGAATTAGAGCATCGCCACGACGTTACTGTTTATGTCGACGTGTCCAATTGTAATCCACCTGATGACTCTACATCCTCACAATAGCTCTGCATAGGTTTCTATGGAAAATTTCCGTTTTCAAACTGTCATTTACAAATCACACCGCTCCTGTATAATCAATTGAGTGTAGGAGGACGACTCTATCAAAGCCCTCGTTTTAACAGTCGAGTCACACAGACTAATAATGTGAAAATTGATTCAAAGATGTTTCGTACTTAAACATAAATCTTCAAAAAGTCTGCTACCTAACCACCAATTGATCTCAGGTTAACCACAAGGTAACTGATTGTTTGAATGAATTTTTCTATAAAACATTTCATGTCTGGGACTCTGTCTTTAAACACCAGATACATGGTTCTTTTAACCACCAGGTAATGAAATTTTAGCAAGACATTGCCATTTGACCAACAATTTTGTTGGTTTACCGTTATTTCCAGAGATCAGGCTAAACACAAGGCAACTAATTTCTAAGATGGCCTTTCATACTTGAATATAACAGAATACGACTCCGCCGAGTCTGTTAGCGAACCACCGGTTATAAGTCCAACAACTTGAATGGTATGGCTTTGTATGGAACAGCATAAATACCAGTTTAATTCCTCAAATGCTTAAGGTATGCGACGACTGAAAGAAGGACATGACTGGAAGCATGATTTTGGTGAATTAATACTCTGTTAGGTTTGCTTTCATAAAGGGAATATCGTTTTGGATTTTGTTGCTTGAGACATAAGGATGCCTTTCGTTGTTGACCTTTGTGTTCGTGGATTCTCAGCGGCTACTTTATAAGGAAGTGCATTTTGCTTCCCATGACTTAGATACGACCTGTTTCAGGTCTTTTTCAAGGTGACTCTGACGCATCATGTTGATCTACATTCCTTTGTTTTCTAATATTATTAAATACAACAGGTAATTCTAAATGCACCACAAGAACACGTTTTTATGGTGTGAGTGTATGACTATTTTGGTTAGTAAGGAGTGTCACGTAATCTTCTCAAAAGCGATCAACTTTAGGTGACATCACAATACTTAAACGCCAGACAATGTCAAAATTATTTCTGATACATTCAGTTCCATCTCGAATTTTTATCGCTTGTATTTAAAACTTCGGTTTTATTTTCGTGATGGTTAAGTTTTGTTTAATCATTACAACTTGTTCAATGTTGTAATCACATATTGTTTCAAAGCTCTAGGCCCGTTACATTTGTTTTCTAGGTGGATACAGATGCTGTGTATGCTTTCCATTATTATGCTTCAGACGTTCTTTATAAGCTGGTATGAACAATAATCTCGTTCACACTGAGAATAAATATTTCAATAAACAGTGAAAAAACATTGGAGTTGATTCACCGTTTTTTATTTTGAAAAACCTCTCATGGAAACACCATCTTTTTTATCACATGTAAAAAATATTTTTTTTCGTAGAATTTAATAATTCACTAAAAACCTGTTACCTAAAACCTTTCTACGATGTCATCATTTTGAAAACCAATCTTCTGCATTTCAGTTAGTTCCTGCAAAGGAATATTTGTCTACTTGAAACCAGCAAAAGGTATATTTTTGTACTTGGAACCAGCAAAAGGAATGTTTGTCTATTTCGAACCAGAACAAGGTATATTTGTGTACTAGGAATCAACACAAGGAACATTTGTTCACTGAGAACCAACATAAAAACTTGCGTAATAAACCTTTAGTCAAATCTCCCAGGCTTTTTCTTTTAGAAATCTCAGAACTATTTTTAATCATGTATTTATTCGTTTCACACAGTTTAAGAGAGAGTCCAAAAGCCTGCACCTGCTTATATTTAGCCTAACTAGTCTAACAGAACAAATGTTTTCATAAATAAAATTTTGGTTAACCACACAAAGTACCAAAATTGTGCGTAGCCTTAAAATCTGTATTGAGAATATCTAATATTTTCTTGGTAGAGAACAGAATCAATAATCGTAAACGTTCATACCTTTTTATTGTTATGTCTGTTATAACCAGGTGATGCTTTCAGCTGCGTATAAGATATCACGCGAAACCCAATCAAGGTTGTTTTTCAAGAATCTACATACAATTGGACTCAAGATTACAAGCGTGATGAGAATACAATGAAAATTGCTTAGAAATAACGCGCAGTTTCAACAGTCAACAAGGTTATAGCGTAAAATAAACTTTAACCACTAAGAAACTTAACCTAAAGTTTAATACGAATTAAACAACTGAATTTTTTAATTTTAAGGTGACACACTGATTTGTACATTTAAAGCTGTTTTAGTATTATAACATACTCAACTTCCCGTATTTTTTGTGGTCTATATGGATAATAATGGCAAGATATACGACCGTATGAGATATAAAAAAACACATTTGGAAGTAAAGATACTCGCAGGTTGATTCACTAAACATAACAGAATGCTTAGAGTGCCTACCCTTGGTAGTCACAGTGCATGATTATTATTCGTTAGTGTTTGAGCCAGTGAGTGTTTTAAGTTTGCTTAAAATCAGTCACGTCAGTTATGTTTCACATAATGAGCGCGTGACTTTCTACACGAGTAATCCCGCAAACTCACTTCCATAATTTTCCAATGATTTACATGTATTAACACAAATACTTTTATCTTTGTTTTGTCGCATGATTTATAAAACATTTGGTATTAACCGAGTTACTGTTTTTCTCTTTCAGAGTGAAGGGAATAAAGAACCTACGGGTTGCTGATGGTTCCATAATGCCAACCATTGTTTCGGGCAACACCAACGCACCCGTGATCATGATAGGCGAGAAAGCTGCAGATATAATAAAAGGGATTAAGCCAAATGAACTCACAGATCACAAGGAATGAAGCAACTAATTTAATTAGCATTATATTTTCCATGTAAATATAGTTGTTAGTCCGAAAAGAAACAAGAAGCAAGTCATAAATAAGATCTCAGTTTGAGTTCCGTAAAAGTGGGAAAAGGGGCTATATTAAATAAATAAACAAATAAGCAATAGTATTGTTACCACAAAACTGATACACGTTTTATCATCTAAAATATTTACATTGTAACTACGTATCGAAATGTTTAAATAAGACGAGAGTTGCAAGATATTTAGAAAAGTAAAATTATGCTATAATGGAACTTTTGCTTATATGATACTGGAAAACGTTTTTATTGCGCAAAGTGCAACCCCTAATATTGTGAAATTTTTATCCTGTGTGCATGTACATTTACAATAGGGGTCACGATTTTTCGGTTTCGCCTCCGTTTCCCGTCACGGAGAAGTTTATTCTTATCCATTCTCAGGTTGCAGATATTACGTCATAAATATGTCACACGCGGATTTAATGTAGTGGCGCCAGTTGTATAAATATAATAGTACTGTTTGTTGTATGTCCATGTAAATACTTCACAGGGTATGAATAGATTTTCACCAAAATTGATACAGAGGCTCATTAGGTGTGGGGAAAAATATCCTCAAATTTTCAATTTTGCATTTTGCGATTTCTATAAGTGTTTTTCTTTGTAATTTTATACAACTACATCGTCCCTGTTGGTGGATCTTCATTAAATTTGACACGAAGGTTTGTTGGATCTATGAAAAGATACATCCAGATTTGGGGTTTCGTATTTTATGTTTTACTATATTTATAAGCGGTTTGTTTTTTTAATTGTATATAAAGGAAACAACTTTTCATGAACTAACATAACCTTTCATTAATCATGAATTTACATAATTTTTGTCCAGGGTACGGCTACCCCAGCTGGTAAGAATAATTTGCTAAGTTATAATAAGATAAATCGTTTTCATCGAGTGAAAAAGAAAGAGGGAAAATAATTTCATTAAAGTTTAAAGTTGGGATGAAAAAAACACCCTTGGTGACAGTCTGTAGATAAAGTAATCAATGACTTTGTTACAGTACTTGAGTAGAACATTAAAAAAACACGGTACATTGAAGATTCAACTGTGGTTCTTAGGTGTTAGACATTAATGACTGAATTCTTTTGGTTAGGAAAGTTGTTTGGTACTTTGGTTACAATTCATAGGTAGGAGTTAATATCTTTGTTAAGTATTTTGTTCGAAAACGTAAATTAAAAGTTCTGAGAACTACTGGTTGTATGTTTGTCTTGATTGTCGCGCAAAGTTATACGAGAGTTATAGCGCAAGACGACATGGAAAGCAACTAGTCATTACCACCAACCGTCAACGAATACAGGAATTGACCGTCACATTACAACATCCCCACAAGTGAAAGAGCGAGCATGTTTGGTGTGACGGATGATTCAAACCCGCGACCCCTGATTTCGAGTCGAACATCCTAACCATCTGGTCATGGTTGGTCTCCCAGAACCCCCTAATCCTAAATAAACAACAATAGTTTTATATTTATGTACACACACACACACACACACATTGTTAAGTATATTATATTTTTTATTTGATTTAAAAGCTGTTAATATCTTATTATTTCCAACTTAAACTGACCGTCTTATTCATGATGACTCTTTCTAAACAGCGTGAAAAAAATACTGTTTATTAAAGGCTACGTAACAAAAGGAGATTGCCACAAATGTGTTGCTTCCCCCGCTAGTATAGCGGTATGTCTCCGGAGTTACAACGCTAAAATCAGGGGTTCGATTCCCCTCGGTGGGCTGAGTAGATAGCCCTATGTGGCTTTGCTTTAAGAAAAAACAAACAAACACACAAATGTGTTAAACAATCCTTTTTTGGTTTTGAAGATTGGACAAATTAATAAACTGTGAGTTATAATTGTACGTGAAGGTGATTCATAAAAGTCGCACACAAAGTATATTTTAATTTTGTATTGTCAAACTCAGTCTAACTTGAAGACATTCCAACTTTACATAAGTGAAGAATCAATGTTATTATATCCATTAACACTCACTCGTATTATCATTCAACCTGTTTTTATTCACTCATCTGGATCTTCTTTGTTCAAGACATTGTTCTTGCTGTGTTGGGAAAAATCGCACGTTAAATCATTAAGTTACTAGAAGCAACGACTGTATATTGAATTTACGTCTAACATAAGGTACAGTGAATGATATTTCTGTACTAAATATTTATTATATCTGTTAATGGAAAGCAAAGTCTTGGAATTGGAGATGTGTGTGTGAGTGTTTTTCTTATAGCAAAGCCACATCTGGCTATATGCTGAGCCCCTCCCCCGAGGGGAAGCAAACCCTCTGAGTTTAGCGTTGTAAATCCGTAAACTTATCGCTGTACTAGCGGGGGACAATCGGAAACGCACGCGACGCTAATAAATCATTTCACTTTAAGACATTTGTTGTTTATATTTTAATAAAAACATACGTTTTTTCCTCCTTCATACCCCCCAGTGGCTCAGCGGTATGTCTGCGGACTTACATGCTAAAATCCGGGTTTCGATACCCGTGGTGGGCAGAGCACAGATAGCCCATTGTGTAGCTTTGTGCTTAATTCCACAAAAAACAAATCCTCCTTCAGTTTGGTAATAAAGCTGTTATACGCAGTAAAAGATAGATTCCACGTGGTTATACTTAATATTAACGGTATTTCTTTGAACGATTCTTGTTGCTACAAATTTTGCTTCTCTCCATTTTTCTATTTCTCTACACTTCTCATTATACCCTGAATGCGAACTTAAAAATTTGCTACGTATCTCACCTTAAAACAGTGTGTATGTTAACTCTAATTAATATGAAGAAAGACAGGACTTGATGCCTGTCATCTGGAACACCGATAAGTTTACGGACTTAGAACGCCACAATTCAAGGTTCAGTATCCCGCGGTATACACCACAAATAGCCTAATGTTGACAAGTAAACTTGTTTCTAAGTGTAGATTGCGTGGTTTATAAATATTCCCATAATAAAAATATTAAAACCAAGTTCTGTAAGGTCGATAAATGCAGGATAAACATTATAAAATAGCCCGACAGGCGACATTTAAAATATTCTCGTGCACTGCTCGCGATACTATGCGATGAAAAACTGATGCCTGTTGAATTAACTTGAAGATTACAAGTCAATTTTTTTTTTTTTGCGTTTTCAGTCACAACATTTCACAAAATCATCCACGATTATAAATATTTTATCGATAAATGTCATTTATGACGTCATTGCTCCTTGTTGAATTTCACACTACTTGCATGTGACGTTTCTAACTTTATGGTCTAGAGAGAAGGCAGTTAACCAACACCAACCACGGCCGTCTCTTTGGCTATTCTCAGCAAATAATAAGATTTTACTGCCACTCGTATAATGCACCCACTATCACGAGGTACAGGCATCGTTGGTAAGAAAGTAGCCCAAGCGCTGTTGATGGGCAATGTTACCTAGCTGCCTTCACCCTTCCCTCAGGCTGTCACTTCTAAATCGGGGACTGCTAGATTAACTTAAACTTTTCCCGTCAGTGGAAACGAGTATTTTTGCTTGTTACTTAAAAATAAGAGACTGGTAGCACAGGCAGCCTTCGAGTAACTTTGCGCGAAGTTCTTAAAACAAACAAACATTGATAAAGTACGTCTTCATTCTTTGCTACAACTTCAGAAAAGTGCCCATTTCTTATGGAACAATAGTAATATATTACATAAATTATTTGTGTGACTTTGAAACCACACATGTGAAGATGTAATATCTTTAGAAAAATAGACAAACACTTATTGACATTTATTCAAATATGTCCCCAACAAGATAAAAATAAGAGATAAGAGAAAAGATCTCGAAGCAGAAATTTCGTTTTGTTCGTTTGTTTCACAAACACCAGAGATACACGATAACTATCTGTACTAGCCATCACTGATTTGCATATGATAGACTAGAGGGAAAGCAGCTAAATGACAGAACTCATCTCCAATTTTTGGGCCCCTCTTTTGCCAACGAAAAGTGGGATTCCTCGTGCCAAAGGGACGAGATCCATGGATCCTTGGATTCACAATCCGGCACGATAACTACTAGACCTTTTCCTATTAATCTGCACGTTTTATTATGACTACAACTTCCAATAAATGTGTACAAATACAGTCATTTACCACACAAATCTGCCTCATTATGTCTATCCCTGAAGAAATTTATAATTGTATGTGGAGCCTATATTCCATCTTTTGTGGTTTGGTTATAAAAAACGCGCACAACACATTGTTTTACCCTACGAAACTCTTAACATATTAACTACATGAATATCCTGGCTAGGAACTTTATCTCAAAACAGACCACAAAATGTGCCTTAAATTAAATGGTTGTTTACTGGTAAGCACAAACCTATACAACGAGTTATTTTGTGCTCCGCCTATCGCAGGTATCGAAACCCGGTTCTTAGAATTATAAACTTTCAGACTTATAGCTATCACGAAATATATTATTTTGTTGTTTTACTTGTGACAAAGTTTTTCGTGAACATTTCAAACATTTATAGGTTACAAGTTTACCTTACAAGTACTAATACCTCTGTATTTCGAGGGACCTGAAAAATAAAACTTATTTCTGCTCTACAAGTGTTATAAAAGTTTTTCACTTCTCTACTTATAAGTCACGTTAAACGCAACCTGTGCAATACAAGTAGATTTTACACGTACTTCTATGTCAGGCCGACTATTTCTGTAGGTTCATTTCAATTTGGAACGTTAAGCAATTGATAACGTATGCGGCGAATCGCGTGCTCCTTCGCCTAAAAGCTAAAATTTTGTAGTTAACCTGTTTCGTAGTTTAAATATCAATGCAAGAAAAAATTCTTAGGCCTTCTTGAAAAACCGGTACAACTGAGATTTTAGAAAATATGCCCTAAGAATGAAGTCACTAACCTGCTTTACAAAATAAATTATTGTATTAACGACACTTGTTTTCTATTACAAAATGCCCACTATAGGAATAGACGCATTTCTCTAAAAATTTGTTTTGCGTGATTAACAGATAAGAGTAATATATATGTATACGATTGTGGATTTGTTTGTTCGCTGTTTAGCGCAAAGCTACTTGACTGGCTATCTATGCTGTGATCATCTCACGAGAAGAAACCCGGTTTTCAAATATAACGAACCTTCTGGCTTGCCGCTGAGTCAACCACTGGGAAACGTTTCGATTGATACACTTAAGTATTAGTAAATACGATAGTGAATGCTTTCTCTATACTTTTGCCTACAATCCGTTTTACTTACGATATTGATATAATTTCTGTCAGATATTATAACCATAATCACCCACTCTACAGAGTCACGTAAATTTATAAAACAGTATATCAGGATTAGGGCACCTCACCTGGAAACGCAAAACCAGATTTCAGCTTTAGTTTGTTTGAAACTTCGCACTTCAGTGTTATTTGTCTTTGATATATCGATACTTAGAACGAAATTACGTTTTTTGAAATAAAAAGAACATTAATGTTTTAACAGATACAAACAACCCAAGACTTGACGGGTG